>OX637339.1:9135812-9649989 GCA_951799405.1 Agapetus fuscipes
GGGGAAAATCACACTTAATTTTGATTTTTGTCTGATTGGAGTTTGGTGCAACGGACCCTTAATCCCAGAATCATCTTATGAATGCAGTACCTTGTTTTGCTACCCATATATATATATATATATATATGTTTAATTTTAAGTTTTCACGGATATTATACATGTTGATAGGTTTTCGGGTAATCCGTTAATTTGCTATTTTATAGCCGACGTTTCGGATCGGTATCACGATCCTTCATCAGGGCGGTCCTTCTGTGTGTAGGGTTGGCCTTCGACTGATTTGTGATGTGTTTTGTTGCGGGTCAGTGCTGGGCGGGTTGAGGAGGGGGGGGGGGCTGCATTTCTCTTTTCTTTTGTCTTGTTGTCATGCGATGCAGTTGCTGAGGGGGTGTAGTGGGGGGCGGGCGAGTACCTGGTGTATTGTTAGGAGTAGCTTTCAGAATCAGGAACAATCGCACACACCGTCTATCGAAAACCTACGCACACCAACAGATACCTCAACGGAGCTTCCCATCACCACCCAGCGCAAATCGCCGCAGTTGCAAAGACCCTCATCACCCGATCAAAGAGACTGACAGATGAAAACAGCCGCATAAACGAGCTCCGAGACCTAAGGAACACCCTCTTAGCTAACAACTACAGCCCACAAATAATAAGTAGAGCCTCAAAAGAAACAAACACAGATAGAGAAGAACCCCCAAAAATCCGAGGAATAGCCTTTCTCCCATTTGTTCAGGGAACAACCGATAAAATTGGCCGCATGCTGAGAAAATTCGACATTCAACCTATTTTCAATACGCAAAGAAAAATATCTTCTATGCTGAGAGGCGTCAAAGATGAAATCCCACTCGAAGCTCATGGAGTGTACGAAATACCATGTGCGGACTGCGAAAAAACATACATTGGAAAGACCAACAGGAGGACATCAGCACGAGTAGCAGAGCACAGAGTGGATGTTAAAAACAGAAAGACAACCTCCACCCTAGCACATCACACTATGACGGAAGGCCACGCCATCGATTTCGAGGGAACGCGAGTTTTGTCCAAACTCAATGTTGAGGCAGACAGGACATATAGAGAAGCTCTAGAAATTCTCAGAAGGAAGCATGCCATGAATTCCAGAGATGACTCAGCTCGCCTAAGCAATGCATGGAGGCCTCTAGTAACCCCTATAGCCTCGTCCAGGAAAGAGAAAGCTACTCCTAACAATACACCAGGTACTCGCCCGCCCCCCACTACACCCCCTCAGCAACTGCATCGCATGACAACAAGACAAAAGAAAAGAGAAATGCAGACCCCCCCCCCCCCCCCCCCTCCTCAACCCGCCCAGCACTGACCCGCAACAAAACACATCACAAATCAGTCGAAGGCCAACCCTACACACAGAAGGACCGCCCTGATGAAGGATCGTGATACCGATCCGAAACGTCGGCTATAAAATAGCAAATTAACGGATTACCCGAAAACCTATCAACATGTATAATATCCGTGAAAACTTAAAATTAAACATATATATATATGTATATATATATATATGTTTAATTTTAAGTTTTCACGGATATTATACATGTTGATAGGTTTTCGGGTAATCCGTTAATTTGCTATTTTATAGCCGACGTTTCGGATCGGTATCACGATCCTTCATCAGGGCGGTCCTTCTGTGTGTAGGGTTGGCCTTCGACTGATTTGTGATGTGTTTTGTTGCGGGTCAGTGCTGAGCGGGTTGAGGACACAAATCAGTCGAAGGCCAACCCTACACACAGAAGGACCGCCCTGATGAAGGATCGTGATACCGATCCGAAACGTCGGCTATAAAATAGCAAATTAACGGATTACCCGAAAACCTATCAACATATATATATATATATATATATATATACAAGTTTTTTTTTGTATTACCTGAGCTATCATCTCCTTCGGCTTCTGTTGAAGAAGTTCCCCTGACTGGAGTCCTCATGGGGTTGACGTACAGGCCATCTGAAGGTGCGTGCGCATGCGTGTGTCTGCCGTTCAGGGCTGTGCCATTGCTCAAGGGTCCTCCCGGAGGATGCAGGAAGAAGGGCTCCGGGGCAGAGGACTGGGAGCGCCGCCTGTTGGAGTTCACGCACTCTGCCAAGGAACACTGCAACAAGAGATGGAGAAGGTTCAGAAGAAAAGAATACAGTGTGTTGCTGAAACCATTCAGGCAATAAAAAAAAGTAATATGGTAAGAAAGGAAAACCCCGCAGATGCATTAAGATTTCATCTTGGATGTAAGGTTTTTGTAGACGATCAACAAAGCAAGTCAAGAACACTTTGGAGTCTAAGTTGTAAAGACATATTAACATTTAAAGTTCATAATTAAATGCATGCCCACAAACAGACACGTGTAAGTTCTCGCTGACAAATGCTGCATGTGTCAAAAAGCAAACCTCGAATAAATAAATGCCCAGCAATTTTTGCCGTCCTTCTCTTCAACATGGGTGATATTGGCAAAGTGAACCATTTTTTAGACAGATAAGTGAGATTGCGAACGAATGGAATTTACAGAGTAGAAATAAGAGAAGAGCGTGCATGAAAAGAATGATGAAACTAGATGAAATGAAAGAAGTAGGTATGCAAGGACAGAGTCAAGTGGCGGCACTTGTGTGGAGGTAGCGTCCACCCCTAGAGGAATGGCGGCAGGATACAAGGACAAGAACAAGAAGTCGTGACACGGTGTTGAGTGTACACTGACCGTGGTATCACTGTTGTTGCAGTGACAGGAATGCACCCCCTTGTACCCCGCCAGCTGCTTCAGCCCTTGCCCCTCCCTCAGCCTGCCTGACGCTGTGACGCTGACTGCAGGGTTCCCTCCTGCTCCCAGTCCTCCTCGGCCTTCAGCTGCTCCGTGCTGCACCAGCAAGTTCAGGCACTGCAACACAATACAACAAAACTCAACCAAAGTTACACACTAGAAGGGGAGGACGTCATGAAGGCAAAGGTATGCAGTAAATGTAAGAGCTTGTTGCACCAACCTCCAATCAATATTTGATAGACACATCAAAGTTCATTGCTTAATTCTGATGAGGGCCTCGGTTAAATCTTTCTCGGAAGTGGGTAATAACATGATGAGTCTGAACAGGAAAGATGATATACATCAGCTGATTTACGTATATGCAACCAAATTATTGATGCGATGGAAGAAATCGTACTTAATTTTGATTTATGTCTGATTGGAGTTTGGTGCAACAGGCGCTTAGTCTTCTCCAGCTGCCACGCAGAACTATTAGGACAGTGGTGATCGAGCTTTTGCATTGCAGCTCCGATGACCTGGAATCCGCTGACACAGTAACCATCTGGGAGCTGTAGACTGATGCACTCTTCAGTATATAGACTAGCCACTAGAAACATTGGTGGTCGCTTCTTCGGTCGGAAGTTTCTTACACTTTCTTTAGCTTATAACCTATCTATAATCTAAGCTGCAAATATATGTTTACATTTAAGGCCCATATTAATTGCATGCCCACAAAGGGGCACAACACCTTCTCTCAGGGTCAGTCTCCCCTCCACTGACCCACGCCCTGTATATCCATCCCATCCGGGGATGTGTCACAGGACTCGCATGCGAAAGTTTTGTGAGAAACGAGTGGCAGAAGGCCCTCCCGTGAAGCTAAACTTTCCCAAGTAAAGCAAAGGAGGCTCAGAAATCACTGAAAGATTATAGCCGTGAGGGTTTAGGGCTCGATGATTTTAAATTTACAAACAAAAATGCAAAGTGATTCTGAGCATCGAGTTATCTTACATATGACTTAAGGCCTAGAATTCGAGATGCTACTACTGAGACTGTTCCCACAAAGGGGCACATGTATGTAGGTTCGCGCCTACACATTCTGCATGTGTGCACATAAATAAAAAATTAAAAACCTCACATGAACATAGACCTTGCAACTCCTGCCGCCTTTTCCTGAAACCGGGGTGGCATTGGCAAAAGTGAACAAATTTTTACAACTTCTAAAAACTACAAAAATACACAAATACCTACTATAACTTCTAAATAATATAATTTCCCAGAATTCGAAGGTAGTACATGGATTCTCAGATATACGACTAAAAAAATATTTTTTTCAATAGTACGATATTGAACGAAAAAATCCCGCGGACTAACAGGTAATCACCAATCCGTCTGGAAAAAACGTACTTAAAAAGCAAAAAAGATTTATTGCTAGCGATTGAAAGGCATGAAGAAGAAGTAGAAGAGGTCCTCACCTCCACTTGCTGGTTCTCCGCAGCGTCATTGATGGGAGACTTGCCGAAGCTGTCCAGCTCCAGCCTGGCGCCGTGCTGCAGCAGCCAGCGCACTGCCCGCAGGTGGCCGCGCGCTGCAGCGAAGTGCAGGGCGGTGGCGCCGTCTCCATCTCGGAGGTTGGGGTCCACGCCGCGCTCGGACACCTGCAACAATTTTTTATTTTATTTAATTAGGTCCGAACATTCAATATCGACGGTTAAAAGGAAGTAAGCATACGCGAAGTTTTGGTCAAAAATGGGTTATGAATGCTATCCAACTTAAAAATTTCGTCTCTTTCTAATGCGCTAACTGCCATAGCTCTACGAGGATTTGTTTGTTGTTTATGCCCAAGCAAACTACTGCGTTTTCGAAGTATGGTTTTGGTGCAACCGACAAGATTTTGGACTTTTTTGTCCTAAAGAAAAAGTTTTGCAATTTTTCTGCAATTTCCAACTTTAAACTGCTCTCCTGAACAATTTAGTTGTTGTCGCCCTACTTCCTTTTAACCGTCGATATATCTCTCGGCTATATGACTTCGCCAATAGTAGCATACAAAATGGATTGGACTCCCGAGAGGGCTGACACACGTTTTTTGTGTAATTTAACCTTGCTGGTATTGTATTTTGGGGTTTGAAATAAACACCGAAACGGGAAATAATTTCTGACACCCTCGGTGGGATTCGAACCCGAGCTCTCGGCATGGAATGTAAGCACTCTACCAACTGAGCAATCAATCTATAATCTAAGTTGTAAAGATATATTTAATTCAAGATTAAATTATTAATAGTATTTTCGACTCACCTTATCTTTTACAATGTATCAAATTAAATGTTCCAACGCGAAGATTTAGAATAAATTAATTGCTCTCTCTCAACTTTCACACTTCAAATTTAGGATACTATTCTCCTATTAACAGAATGTGTCGTCTTTTAAATTCTTCCTCTCATCTAGATTTATGAGCCTGTCTGAATTCCGTAGAGCTTTGTTTTGCTGAGGAAAGTATAGGTATTTATTTGACTATGCTATTATGTAATATTAATCCTGAATTATATTGTTTTCTTTGTCATTCTCTGTAATTACCTTGTCATATAATTATGTAATTGGACTATTATGTCCGTTAATAAAAAATAAAAAATAAATAAAAAGATTAATATTAAATGCATTCCCATAAGCAGACACGTATAATTTCGCGCTAACACATGCCGCATGTTGACCTACAATATAAAAACCCAAATCTCAAATGAGCATAAGCACTGCAACTCTTGCCGACCTTCCCTGAAACAGTGGTAACATTGGCAAAGTGAATATTTTTACAGTATGAGTGGTCAGCAATTACCAACCTATAAGCCAAGGAATCAAACCAATAAATCTCCATGTTGGATTAATCAACTTGGAATCAAATCTGCCAGATAGAAAATCAGTTTAATCTGAGTTGCTGGTAATAATTACTTGAAAGTGAGTCTTGTGGCTTTCTGGTTAATCTATCGGTCACTATCACTCTCTCTGAACCGCGATAGATTATCTACAACAGTTGTAGTTAATCTATCGTGGATAATGTGGTATAATATCACCTACTGTTCTATTTCATCTACTATGTATGTATCGGCTATTATAGAACACGTAGATGCAGATTTCTAAACGCTCTCATTACCCGATCCGTATTCAGTGGTTTACACCTCTGACTCGTAAATGGAAGGCTGTGGGTTCGAATCCCAGCGGAGCACAAGAAAATATACCATTTATATTTTCAAATATGCTCTTCGCTGGGTGAAAAAATTATATACCTTTACCAAAGACCGGTCACCAACGGTCCATCCAGCTTTACAGCAACTGGGTCTTGCTTGAGAATTGGAGCTATCTACAGCGACGACCAAGCTCGCAGAGGGCTCTTGAGGTGTGATACACACAAAAATAGCGCTCACCATTTTTTTTTTCTTTTTAAATAGATTTGTGGAAAGGAATGCAATCCACCAACCTATTTTACCTGGCCAGTTGTCTTCATGCGAAAGCAAAAGCTTGTGTGCATGCAACGGCATCTGTTGAACCAGGGTCGAAGTTATCGTCGCGGGATTCGAACCAGCGTTATCCGGTTCCAAATAACCTGTCTTGATCCCCGCGGCTATAGTACCGACATCCGAATATAATCCGAAATAAATCAAATAAATAATTTTGATTCACCGTCTTTAACTGTATTGTACGTTCTAAATTAGAGTACGCTGTCGAGATTTGGGCCCCGTATCAGCGGAAGTATGTTGATTTGTTAGAGCAAATCCAAAAGATGTTCTTGAGGTACTTCCTCATGAGAAAACATGGGAATTATCCCAAGTTTATGCACCATGAGGAGTTACTTCAGGAAACCAGTTAAGCCCCACCCTGTTAGAGAGTTTTAAGCTTTATGTGCCAGATGATTACGGCCTGGGAAAACGGCATGATCTTTTTCATGTACCGCTGTCTCGTACCGACGACATGGCACAACTCGGAGTGTACTCTGATTAACTCCGCTGACATAGACATATTTTACATAAATTTAAAATCTTTCAAAGATCTTGTTAAAGAGTTCCTCCCAGCTTGTTAATGACTGTGTGAGGGTGCACTGTAATGAGGGAAACCTGTTGTGCACAAAAAAAAATGCTCCCTCTCACCATCCACTGCAGGCAGTCCAGGCAGCCCATCTGGCTGGCGGCGTGCAGAGGCGCCATGCCGTCCCGCGCCCTGGCCAGCAGGGATCCTCCAGCCTCCTCCACCAGGAAGCGCAGCACCTGCAGGTGGCCCTCCTGCGCCGCCAGGTACACGGGCGTCACGTCATTGTCCATCTGCGTGTTGGCGCTGCAACAACACAACACACAACGTTAGCAACTCATCCCATCCATGCTCTCAGCAGAAGACACCTGCGGCGTCAGCTCCCAGGACTGTAATATAATGTTATACGTAGTATTAGTGCATACGTGATTCTAATCACGCTGGTAGAACACCGCTCTGGAATCATCCACTATGCTCGAGAAATTAAGAACAGCCGAGAAACGTCCGTATGAACGTATATAAATGTAAACTGGAATCGTGTGCAGGAGAGTGTCGATTAAAACATTGAGCCGTGAAGTCGAAAGCAAGAGTTAGAAATCAGTGTTTGTTAATTGTTATAAATTGTGAACCAAACCGTGTAATAGTTATTTATGCCACTGCCTAGTAATGATAGTATTTGTAACACGAGAGCTAGTTTGTGCCATGAGGCGCAACCGAATGGCACAATAGACAGCAAGAGTGCTACAAAGACAAATTACGTGCAGTGGCATACAATACTTTTTCTACGACCATGAAATAAATAACAAAATAGTAAATGGACGGTCAAATAGTCTTCATAAAAATTGTATGGAGAAAAGTTGACTGTCCGATCAGGTATCCACGAACGACCATGTTTTATTACTTGTTATCTACAAGCGCTAGAAAAGTCACGACTGTAGGGGCAGAACAAAATAGCTTGGTGTTTGCATTTCTCTTTCCGAATGTCGTTAAAGAAACAAGACAAATTATTAAAGTGGCGAAGGGTGCCGTACAACTTGATTCCCATCGGTGTCCCGTTTAAAATGAGGCAAAAATGATAATAAAGTAGGCTGCATGGTTTCAATGGGGAAAAAATACTTATTGTTTCTTTGGGTTTAAATGTATTTTTTTACTTTGTGCCTATATTTTTTAACTACTTTGTTGCCTCATTTTAAAAGGGAAGCCGATGGGAATCGAGTTGTATGGCACGCTTCGCCACTGCAAGATATCCTTTTGAAAACTTGCTAATCACGATAAGAGCACCAATTAAGTGATTCAAAATCTGGTAAGGTAAGACTGGAAAACCTCAATGAACGGTCTTAAAAAGGCACCAAAGTTTCAGAAGGTTTCAGTAAGGTACACACTACACTTTTCCATTTTTTTTTACTCACGTGAGGAAATCTGGTCAGCCATCATTGTGAATCCAATAATTTTTAATCACACTCTTACATAGGTACCATAAAACACTTGTATTTATTATAATTCCCTCCTCTGTACAAACAAGTGAACAAACAAGGAGAAAAATGATAAGGAACTTAATGAGAAACCAACAAAAATAATGTTATGTCTGAAAAAAGGTAAAAATTAATAAAAAGTTTTTCTTTCCTCGTAAACTTGTTTTTTTCAGAATTTTTAAAATGAAAATTACAAATGCTTCTGGGGGGAAAAAGTAAAAAGAAACAGTATAACGACTAACAGTAACTAGTTTTTTTCTTTATGTCCTTTTCACACTGTAAACACACAAACCTTTAACAATCTATTATTATGAAAAAAACGTCTGAATGTATGTGACCTCCAAAAAAAAAAATACACAACAATTCCGTAAGATGGCAACTCTTTACAATATTTTGCGCTCTCAGACTCGATTGCACTTTTTGCATCAACGACCACGTTTAACTGTAAACACGGACTGTTCAGTTCACGTCGACAGTCGCAGTCGGTGAAAATATTTCACTGCATCTGCAGGCAGGCCCGGATCTAGGGCGGTTCGAGCGGTACGACCGAACCAGGGCCCCCGCTGCCAAAGGGCCCCCAAAAGTCTTATTCTTATCATTATTCTAAAAAATAAAGCATAGAAAATGTAAAGAAATGCCACTTTTTTCACTTCCACTTTATAACGCTACGTTTCATTCGGACAAAGTCTTCAATACTTAGGAAATGCAAGCTTCTCACAACAACTATTCAAGGGCCCCAGAAGAACTGAATAGGGCCCCGAGCATTCCAAACAGTAATCAAGTAATAAAAGTTTCTCCTCAAACTAAAAAAAAAAAAAACAAAGCAAGCAAAGGTACCGAAGATGTGCAGTCGTACCCGTCCGTGTCAAACAATGGAACCTTAAGGATTATAGCGCTTTTGTTCCCGGCCCTGGCGGCAACAGTTCCGAGGACAGGATTATAAATCTTTCTCTACTAAGATAAGAAAGTATAAACAATACAAATATCGATACAAAATATTTGGTTGAAAAAAATATAGTGTTGAAAATAAATTTTGCTTTATTTTAATCTAACTAGATCTTCCTTTCAAAAATTTATTAATTCACACTAAGTGCATGCACACGCATTTCCTTGACATATAGGTTGGTTACCATACTGTAAAAATGGTTCACTTTGCCAATGTCACCTCTGTGTCAGGAATGGTCGGCAAAAGTTGCAGGGTGTATGTTTGTTTGAGGTTTGGATTTTAATTCGTAAGTACTTATTCAGCAATTGTAAGCGTGAACTTGCACGTGTTTGTTTGTAGGCATGTGAATATATCTTTGCTATATCGATAGCAATATTCCTGAAGGGTTCCGCAAGTGGCAAGTGGAATCTATTTATATTTACAGTTAAGGGGGCTGGCTTTACGCCAACCACTCCCGTTAAAGTGGGGGTTTCCCAGCTTCCAAGGGAGATGGTACTCGTTTATTGTGAAGGCTAAGTAAGCCTTGCCGGTATTTTATTTTGGGGTTTGAAATAAACACCGAAACGAGAAATCATATCTGACACCCTTGGTGGGACTCGAAAACCGAGCTCACGGCATGGAATGCAAGCACTCTAACAACTGAGATATCGACCAGACTTACATTATAGATAAATACAAGTTAATAGATTTACATTCTGCTTAACTTATTGACTCCTTGACTTATAGGTTGTTATGCGGCTGACCACCCATACTATAAAAAAATGGTTCACTTTGACAATGTCACCCCTGTTTCAGGGAAGGATGGCAAGAGTTGCAAGGCTTATGTTCATTTGAGATTGGGTTTTTATATTGTAGGTCCACATGCGGCATGTGTTAGCGCGAAATTATACATATCTGCTTGTGGGAATGCATTTAATATAAATCTTAAATGATATATATCTTTGCAGCTTAGATTAGATTAGATTATATTAACATAAGTACGCCAGTGATATTTCAATTAATTTGAAATGAAAAAAGTTATTCCATTTCAGTATATTTTTGACCAAAATGAAAATACTTTTACATTCTTTGATGTTATAGGGCTGACCAAAAAATTGTGAGAAGTGGTTCACTTTGGCAATGTCATTCTTGTTTCGGGGAAGGTCGGCAAAAGTTTCCGGGACTATATTCATTGAAGATTTTGGTTTTTATTTTGGGTGTGTGCATATGCAGCATGAGTAAAAGCGAACTTACGCGTGTCTGCTGATGGGCATGAATTTTACATGAATTTTATGTCAATCTTAATTTATCAAATTCAACGTGTAAATTGTTAAACCCTGGAATGCTAACGTAATTGCGATTTTCTAAAACTTCACTTCTTTCTTTATTGCCGCTTCTTTTTTCGATTAAGTACCTTGAAGATATATTTCGGTTAATTTATATTATTGTTCTAAAACCTTATTTGTAAAAAGCAAAACGTAAAAACTTTAACTAGTAGCTCTTTTATCGTAATAAGGTACGCAAGTACTTTGATTATCAAGTCGTGTTTTTTTATATTGTCACGTAAAATGTATCCATAGCTCAATTTGTGGAATGCTCAATCAATTCCCACGAAGAGTTTCAGAAATCATTTTCCGTTTCAATTTTGATTTCAAACCCAACTAAAATAAGTAAAATAAGTAAGACCTGTAAAATTAAATAGGTTCCATTCGCCACATGCAATCCTTTCGCTGACCATACGGTAAGATGCTGATGCTGCAAAATGTAAGTGCAGCTTTTATAAACATGAATTAAATGAAAAATATCAGATTTTTGTTTTTGAAATGACACCTTGAATTGACGGATGCGATGGTTATCTTACGTAAGTGCTCGTACATCACAAAAAAGGTAAACGTTTCAGGGTTCAGTGAATACCATGGAAGATTTTTATTTTAAAATATATTCCTTTCATTGTACTACTAATTTCATAAGAAAAATGAAACAAAGGCGGTAGGGGAAGGTGCGGCCGGCGAGGCGCGGCGACGGCTTTGCACAGTATTTACTTTTGTTTTCATACTATCTCTTTTGTATTACCTGCATTTTTGTATTGAATGCATTACCTTTGCCCAAAAACAAGTTTATGTGTGGAAGCAAATAGAGGTATTCTTTACTATTATTGATATTATCTCTTACAAGAAGATTTTTTATAGAAAACGCTACTAACGCCACTAAGCTACACATAAATAGCAACTTCTTGCCGCATTCCCCCCAAAGGGGCTGCATGTAGTGAGTGGAACCTTTTTACTTTTACAGGTAAAAGGGCCGGCCTTATGCCAAACACTTCATTTGAAATGAGTGTTTCCCAGCTCCTGAGAGGGCTGGTCCTTTTTTTATGTGAAGGCTGAGTAAACCTTGCCGGTATTGTGTTTGAAATGAACACGAAACGGAAAATGATTTCTGATACTTTTGGTGTATAGACCACCAATATTGTCTTTGCCAATGTCTCTCCTGTTTCAGGGAAGGTCGGCAAGAGTTGCAGGCCTTATATTCCTTCGAGATTGAGTTTTTATGCTGTAAGTCTACATGCGGAACATGTTGCGCGAATTAATGTACTTATTATGAATCTAGAATGTAATATATCTTTGCAGCTATGACTTTAGATTCTAGAGGTCAGTTTCACACAAACTTATGTGTCAAATAAGCTTTCTCTATTATGTGTGAATCACACCTCAAAAGACCTCTGCAAATTCGGAGTGAAAATTGCTAAGATGTAGCATTGTACTTGCATTTTTTTTACCTAATTAGTGCCGTTTTTGATTCTAATCTAAATCTAAATCAAAGATGAAAATCAATTGAGATTCATATTAAATGCATTCTCGTAAGCAGAGACGTATAAGTTTGCGCTTACACATGCCGCATGTGGACCTACAATATAAAACCCAATCTCAAATGAACATAAGCCCTCCGACTCTTGCCGACCTTCCCTGAAACAATGGTGACATTGGCAAAGTGAACCATCTTTTTGCAGTATGGGTGGTCAGCCCCATACCAACCTAAAAGTCAAGAATAGAATCAAGGAATTCAACCATTCAATTAGCATGTTCGTAAATTGTATATTTTGGGTTCTGAAAAAAAATAAGCGCGAGGGGAGGGGATTTTGTGATAAGGGGGGAGGGGGAGGGGAGGGGGGGGCTATAGGGGGTCCGAGATTTTTTTCCGCACCAGGGCCCCCAGAGGGGTTAATCCGGGCCTGTCTGCAGGAGAAATGCAGGTATTATATTGAAGTTGAGGAGGTAACGCACTCGCAAGTAGCCAGCAGGTTCTGGTAGTCACAATCGAAAGCTGAAACTAGGGTCGGATTAAGATAAGAGAGGCCCTGGACTATGTGACTTTTCACGTTGGAGAATTTTCGCACGGTTTGTCAATTTGAGTTTCGGTCGCGAAGTAGCTTTTCACAGTAAACGCTTTATAACCGGTTTTGTCTTTGTTGTTTTTCTATGTGGTGCCGGTTGAAAGTCTAGTAGTTAATGGGAATGTATGAAAGCTTACACACGGTTTCTTCGCTAATCTAAGTTCAATTGAGTTTATCCTCAATCGTCGTGCAGAGAGGGTGTCTCCTGAAGACGATAGCTACGTCGCTAACGTATTTTCGAGCATAATGTAAGTTATCTCATAACAGTCCGTCTAATATCCAAGTTTTTTTTAACAGTGTAGTTATTTGTACATTGAAGCTTTCACGGCCGGTTCTTGTTGACACAACAATCACTTTTTTCGGGCTATGTAGCCGTGGTCTGGTAGATTCTTTCCGGACGTTTCGCCCATTGCACCGATGGGCATTATCAGCGGTTGGCTAGTCGCTGTGATCTTCTTACAGGATCTGCTGTACTAGAAATAACGCCAGCCTTTGGAATATTGTCGTTTTTTCTGTGAGAAATCAAGCTTCCATTGCTAGGCAAGGAACCAGACGTACTTGCAATATGATCGGCTAGCAATGACGTCATCAGCCATCATTGTTGTGTCAAGTGTAGTTATTATAATTGTAAATAAATCATGGCTGAAGACATCATGATAAAAACATCATGCACGTACTCGTGCACGTACGTCAGCAGGTTGATAAAAGTAAAACACCGCTGCAGAGTGCTGCAGCATATACATAGAGAACTTCAAATAGCCATTAGGTATACACCCCCGTATTCACGATCAAAACTGGCACTTCCTTAAGGGCAAACCAGCGCTTAGATTGGGGAAATTCATTTCAAGAACAATACTTAAGGTAAAATTAGCGCTTAAGCGCTCCAAAAACTAGCACTCAGGTAAGTAAGGTCGACACGTATATTAATGCCCGCTTTCCACTGCGAGCGGAGCTGACTCCGTACGGACTCCGCTCGACTAGCAACAGTAAATTTCATAGAAGTGCTTCCACCGACAGCGAGTCAGCGGAGCGGACTGAGCGAGTACAAAGAGTTACGAAAGTGGTCGCAGAGTTGAGCGAGTTTCCAGCGGACTCCGTACGGACTCCGCTCGACTAGCAACAGTAACCCCCGTATTCACGATCAAAACTGGCACTTCCTTAAGGGCAAACCAGCGCTTAGATTGGGGAAATTCATTTCAAGAACAATACTTAAGGTAAAATTAGCGCTTAAGCGCTCCAAAAACTAGCACTCAGGTAAGTAAGGTCGACACGTATATTAACCAACGCTTAAGCGCTGTCAAAATATTCCGTCATATTTCATTGTTATCACATTTTTTGTTTGATTGTGAATTTACATGAAAAAATGAATTCTTTCTACAAACATGATTTTTACGAGTGTATTAACATTGTTTTGACGAGTTCATTTACATTGCTTGACCATCAGAATTGGGTTTGTTCTCCGGTATGGTCTAGGACCATACTGCAATGACAGATGAACTGTCAAAATATTCCGCCGCATTTCATCAGCACATTTTTTGTTTGGTTGTGAATTATTTACATAAAATAATGAATTCTTTCGATACAGTTGACTTCAACGAGAATAATAACATTGTTTTGTTCAAAAATAGTGTCCCAAGAAAATATATCAGAGACTGTAAAGACCCATTTACGTATTACGAAGAGGAAGAATTTAGAAGACGTTTTTGATTGAAAAAATGCGTCGTTCTGTATACAGTTTTGCCGTTGCTCATTGAGGGTTGCAAAGCCAACGATTTCTTCGATCTGTTATTTTATCTTCTATTACAGGTTTTTCTTTAATCAGAGCCACCAGCAGCTCCTTTTCCGCTGGAGAAAACAACATCTTTTTGGCGCTGAAATCGATCAAAACACTTTACATTGGATATTACATAAATGTATTTTTAAAAACTAATAGAAATTGTAAACAAACAAATTCGTACTTACGGTTTACTTAAATTAGTAATTGCGTTATACGTACTTATTTGTTGTCAAGTTTTATGCAAAGCTGATATGACATTGAAATTTGAAAGAGGCGGCAATGATAAAAGTGAAGTACGCCGAATATCGGTCGGAAGGTACTGACCAATTACAGAGCTGGGTTTTTTCGAGAGCCAATGACAAACCTGTACGTCTCCTGGGGGTTGGGCACTACGCTGATTACTGCTTGAGTGTTCTTTGTGATACAAAACGCTCCAGAATGTCGACCCTTGAGTAAGTGTAGCGCTTGAGTAAGGCACTTAAATCAGTTTTGATCGTGAATACGGGGGTTGCTTCCACCGACAGCGGAGTGAGCGGAGCAGGCTGAGCGAGTAAAAATGACTCCGCTGTGTCATGGTCTCGGCCGCTAGTTTTCAACTGACTTCGCTCCCCCGTGCCCCCCGCGCCAACCCGCGTAGTTGCGTGACAGCGATAAAACACATCATACATGATTTACAAAAACACATCATACATTATTTTATTAATTTGAAAATATTAAAATGTATGTTTTATTTCAAACATCTACATTTTATGTTTAAAGCAAAATAATACATTACTTTTTATGTTTCGAAACAAAAAAAAAATCTTTTATTAATAATTGAAACGTTTGATCTGGGCGTAGGCTGCAACGAGCTGTCACACACTGCACATCATACATTATTTTATAAATTTGAAAATATTAAAATGTATGTTTTATTTCAAACATCTACTTTTTATGTATTAAAGCAAAATAATATATTACTTTTTATTTTTCGAAACAAAAAAAAAAACTTTTTTTACTAATAATTAAAACGTTTGATCTGGGCGTAGGCTGCAACGAGCTGTCACACACTAGTTGGCTCCGCTAAGCCAGCTGTAGATGGAAGGCAAACAACTCTTTCATCTGACTCATCTCATTTCTCGCCTAGCTCACTCCGCCGAGCTCGTTAGCTGTGGAAGGCAAATACCATTATTTTTTAAAACTCTTTCGCAATGGAAGGCCAAAACTATTTCACTACGCTCCGCTCAGCTATTTCCCGCTCCCGCTCAGCTATTTCCCGCTCGCAGTGGAAAGCGGGCATAACCAACGCTTAAGCGCTGTCAAAATATTCCGTCATATTTCATTGTTATCACATTTTTTGTTTGATTGTGAATTTACATGAAAAAATGAATTCTTACTATAAACATGATTTTTACAAGTGTATTAACATTGTTTTGACGAGTTCATTTACATTGCTTGACCATCAGAATTGGGTTTGTTCTCCGGTATGGTCTAGGACCATACTGCAATGACAGATGAACTGTCAAAATATTCCGCCGCATTTCATCAGCACATTTTTTGTTTGGTTGTGAATTATTTACATAAAATAATGAATTCTTTCGATACAGTTGACTTCAACGAGAATAATAACATTGTTTTGTTCAAAAATAGTGTCCCAAGAAAATATATCAGAGACTGTAAAGACCCATTTACGTATTACGAAGAGGAAGAATTTAGAAGACGTTTTTGATTGAAAAAATGCGTCGTTCTGTATACAGTTTTGCCGTTGCTCATTGAGGGTTGCAAAGCCAACGATTTCTTCGATCTGTTATTTTATCTTCTATTACAGGTTTTTCTTTAATCAGAGCCACCAGCAGCTCCTTTTCCGCTGGAGAAAACAACATCTTTTTGGCGCTGAAATCGATCAAAACACTTTACATTGGATATTACATAAATGTATTTTTAAAAACTAATAGAAATTGTAAACAAACAAATTCGTACTTACGGTTTACTTAAAGTAGTAATTGCGTTATACGTACTTATTTGTTGTCAAGTTTTATGCAAAGTTGATATGACATAGAAATTTGAAAGAGGCGGCAATGATAAGAGTGAAGTACGCCGAATATCGGTCGGAAGGTACTGACCAATTACAGAGCTGGGTTTTTTCGAGAGCCAATGACAGACCGTACGTCTCCTGGGGGTTGGGCACTACGCTGATTACTGCTTGAGTGTTCTTTGTGAAACAAAACGCTCCAGAATGTCGACCCTTGAGTAAGTGTAGCGCTTGAGTAAGGCACTTAAATCAGTTTTGATCGTGAATACGGGGGTAATCGTTGCTAGAAATGACACAAATGCAAGGCGAAAGATGAAGATGAAGGCTTTTAATATTTGAGGCCCTGAGCGAAACTTTAAAACACTTAAATGTCAGCCCGCCAATGCTGGAAATGTAAAATGAATGTCAAGTTAGAATGCAACATTTGCAACAAAACCAATATAACGAAATGCAAAACAATGGGAGTACAATTTGTAGAGCATCAATCATAAAACGTGTGAAAACAAAAATGAGATTAGACCACTGGAATCGCTTTCAAATGATACTTTACAACAGGTATGTCAAACATGCGGCACACCAAGACATTTCAAAGCATAGGTACTCCTCCCCCGTCGACGATTTTCATTTGATGAAAAACAAATAGTCTTCGGTTCTTCGCGGCCTCCAACAGAAATCGGTCATGCGGCCCGCAATATCAAATGACTTTGACATGCCTGCTTTACAATGTAACGATTGCGAAAGTAACCTTTGCAAAGTGAAAAAAAACTTGACATAATAACTTTAACATAATACTCCTGAAACTTTAGCAGCGCAGCTTACTTCAAGTTGAACTATTAAAAGAGACATTTAACAAGATGTCGGTGGCAGCTCCAATTTTCACAAAAAATCAGGAATGCCACAAAAATATTTACCTATACAATTAAGATAAGCAATAACTAAAATGTGACTTATTTAAAAAGAACACATTTTTCTGTGTTGCTTTTTACTCTTCATATTTTTTCAGTATTTTTTTTAACTCCGAGTAATCGATCTTCATTACCCGGTATGTTCTGACGCTGCAACATGAATTAGTAGTTTACAAGAGAAAACTCGTCACTAATAGCGGCAACACTTGTCTGCCATATTAAAAACCTATAACTCACTAAGTATTGCATTTTCTTAAGCTTGGCAATGAAAGTGTACAACTGGTCGATACAGGCCTGGATTACCTGTGATTCCAGCGGTGGAACTGCACCAGGGCCCCCGGGTCCAAAGGAACCCCAAAGACTTAAAAAATATTTAAATATCTACAACATATCAAGATAATTTACTTTTGCGGACCCACGAAGGCCCAAAATATAGTAAGACATGGAAAAAACAACACTTGAACATTAAAATACGACTACATTATTTAATTAATTCTATCAGGAAGAACACTGGACCAATAAATTGTACTTATTTTTAATTTTGTAAATAGGTATGTATGTACAAATAGTCGCACAACAACGATTTCTCATTTTTAATTATTACTACCTAGTTCAACTTTGACTAAAAATAAATAAATTGTTAAGTGAACACCTAAGTTTATCAGCTTGTAGGTTGAAAAGAAAATGTTAAGTGTTTGTAAATACTGCCATCTCACGGGGAGTAGGTAAACTTACACAGAAAAAGTTTCTAGCACTCGCCGCTAGATCTCGTTTTCTATACAAATCTAAATGTTTGTTAGGGTTTTGTGGTTCACATGGTTCACATAATGAAATTCCATAGCATTTTTGGATAATAATAAATTTAAAATTAAATATGAAATATACAAACACACAGTTTTCGATCAGTTTTCATTGATACTACACTGTGTGTTTTTATTTAAATTGATTTTTAGGTAGATATTCAAATATCGAAGTAAATAATAATTATTCAAACAATCCCTAACAGTGTTATTCACACACATAAAATCCATGGCTCAATCACTAACGCAACTACAACGCAACTAAGCTACACATATAGTGTAACTTTTTGCCGCGTTATCTCCGAAGGGATCGCATGTGGCGAGTTGAATTTATTTTTACAGGTAAGGGAGCCGGCCTTACGCCAATCACTTCAGTTGAAGTCAGGGTTTCCCAGCTCCTGAGAGGGCTGGCACTCATTTCTTGTGAAGGCTGAGTAAACCTTGCCGGTATTTTATTTTGGGGTTTGAAATAAACACCGAAACGGGAAATCATTTCTGACACCCTCAGCGGGATTCGAACCCAAGCTTACGGCATGGAATGCAAGCACTCTACCAACTGAGCTATCGACCGGACAACCACCTAACGTGAATTTTCATAAAATAAAATCGCAACCCACTTCTTAGTGTAATTAACGCAGTGATTCCCAAGGTGGTCTATATCGACCCCTGGGGGTCCACGGGATACCCGATCGGGGTCTACATTGTCGTGACGTAAAAATGGGGATCTACAACCCCCCCCCCCCTCCCTCCCCCGGCGGCAATATTTAAGACAAAATTTTGGATTCTATGAAAAAGGGGTCTATAAGAAATAAAAGTTTGGGAACCTCTGATTTAACGGATGAAAATCAAATGAAACATTTTTTCTTTATTTATAGACTTTATTATAGGTACACTGATACAAAAATAAATAAACCACAGGGAATGTTTATGACGTAATTTCTAGCAGTGGCGTGCATCCTTTAAAGGCGCATGTAGGGAAGATATATGTGCATACATACCAATCATTCATTTATTATCCAGTGACTTCCACATGTTCTCGATATGCCTCAGATAATAAACAATTACTTGGTAGATAAAAAAGAGCAGATATTCCTATCTTGGTGTATAATCTACTGGCACGCGCTGCAAGGCGGCGAGGTTTCTCGGTAAAGATAATTACTCTTGTCGGAGTGGCATGTTTCATTAAGATTTACCTGCACCTTAGAATAAAACATCCATGAAATTATATGGAAACTAAAATAGCGCTTCTAGTGAGAGTTTCAGTTTTTCCTACATTTTTTTACGTCCTGTCGATAGTTTTGTTAGTAGAGTGCTTGCATTCCATGCCGAGAGCTCGGGTTCGAATCCCACCGAGAGTGTTAGAAATGATTTCCCCGTGTCGGTGTTTATTTCAAAATCCACAATAAAATACCGGCAAGGTTTACTCAGCCTAACAAAAAATGAGAACCAGCTCCCTCAGGAGCTGAGAAAACCCCAATTCATCTGAAGTGGTTGACGTAAGGCCGGCACCCTTACCTGTAAAAATATATAGTATCCACTTGCCACATGCGAAACCCTTCGGGATAACGCGGCAATAACTTACACTATATGTGTAGCTTAGTTGCGTAGTTACGTTGCGTTGAGTTGCGTTTTGGTCAGACTATTCGAATTAAAGATTCTTAGAACGATTAATGTGAGATCGCATTTTCAATGTGAATTGGGAAAGATTCATGATGAAGTTTTAGAGATTCATGTCTCTAGAATGAAAGACGCGCATCGTAGCTAATGAGATGCCAATAGGTCAACGCCCAGCTGGAAGACCTCCTAAAGGTGGCGAAAGGTAGATAAACGTCCTTATCTCAGGATGCATGAGCCGATGTGAATTTATTTTTTGTGAATCACAGATTAAAAGATCTAAATCGAGAAAATAAAAAGAAGCAGTACCCTTAGTAGGTACGAGTCGCAAAACATGAGAAAAGTAAAGTTGACGGAAAATATTAATGAGTGATTTCTCACAAAATCTGCCGTTTTTGTTTCTTACACTTTATGGTTTTAGCAAAAGAGTTACAGTGATGAAGAAAATCAAGTTCAAACAAACAAAAACGGCAGATTTTGGGGGAAATCGCTCTTTAATAATTTCCGTAAACTTTACATTACTCAAGTTTTGCAACTCGTACTAAGGGTACTGATCTGTTCGGTAAAATGGGACGTTGAATTTTAAATAAATTACTATAATGAAAGCTATTTATCTGTATTTGAAACCCTGTTTAATTTTCACTATTATTGTAAACATAACATTTTTTTTCAAACGTTTGTATTCCATCAAAAACATGGAGGTATATTAAATGGAGGAGCTATCTGAATGTGATTTAGTACATGGATGTATATATAGTTCAATATATCGATGATCAAGAAGACGAAAACGTTAAAAATCTGTAATCTTTACAATAACAATGAAAATAAAACAGTATTTCACATAAATGCATAAAATGTAGGTAGTTATTTGTAAAATGAATAATGTATTTTGTAGCTGTAACCGTAACTCTATCGCTATTTCGCTTGAGGTGGCCAGAGCCTCTGTAGATTTACTTACATTTTTTCCTATACTTGCATACATCTTTCCGTTGATTCATATCCATCACGTTTTCATACATTTCCTTCTTTTACATTTGCTTTGTTTCCATTCTTTCACAAATTCACCAATCTGATCCAGCCATACTTTTCTCGGTCTCCCCTTTCCTCTTTTTCTTTTCACATTTCCTCTGTATACACACTTTTTAAACCTTTCATCATCCATTCTTTTTCACAGTGTTTTAATACAGAAATTATTGATAATACCTATAACGACATGTTAAAGTTTAAACGCAAGGCTTATACTTGATGCAGAGACCTGCTATACCTAAGATCGCCGGGTGAGTTGCTAGCACAGGGCTAGTATAAAAATAGCTTATGGAAGAACTACTAACCTACTTGTCAGACTTTACTAAAATACTTACACCGTCATTAACTTGATTGCTTGTCTAGGAAAATACGTCGTAGAGAATTATTACTGATCGTAAACGTAGGTAACTAAGTTGCAGTTGTAGTGCAACTTTTTTACGTGTTGTTTCCGCAGGAGTCGCATGTAGCGCGTAGAACCTATTATTTTTACAGGCCTTACGGCAACCACTTTACTTGAAAGAAGGGGCTTCCCATTTACCGTAAGAGCTGGTTCTCATTTGCTGTGATGGCTTGATAAACCTATAGCCAGTATTTTTAGTTTAAGTTTGAAATAAACACAGAAACAGGAAATCATTTCCGACAACCTTGGTGAGGATCAAACCCTACACCTGTGGTATGAAACGCAAGCATTCTAACGACTGAGCTATCAACCGGAATTTTTGCGTTTTGTGACCAGTCTTTGGTAAAGGAAGTATCGACTGAACTCATGACCTTTCGATTACGAGTCCGTAGCGTTGAAGTCTCTAATCTTGACGAGCGAGCCATTTGAGCCATTTTTTACAGTATGGGTGGTCAGCCTCATACCAACCCAATCAATAAGAAATAATTAAAATGTAAAATAATGGATTACAAATTAATGATATTTATACTTGTTTCTGGCCAGGCAAATAAGATCAATGAATTGCATTCCCCTTCAAAAAAATATTTAAACAAAAATAGAGAGAGGATTACGGCGGGCTTACTTGGTACCGTTTTGATGTTCAGAGATAAGCATCACCTGTAGCCGCAGGTGTCGGGAATGTTTACGGCCGAGTTACGGACTTTATAATTCGCAATTATTCGGATCCGCTCCGGAACACAAAACCGAAACCCGGAAATGATTTCACTTTCACGTGGCGGGCCTGAGAACCGGCCATCTCTCACAAACCAAAAGGTCTAATGGTGTTATAGGACAAATGTTAAAGGGAAATAGGATTTCTGGACCTCCTAATACGTGCACTTATATCCCTAATACTAATACATCTTTCGTACCTAACACCTAATACTTCTTTCGAACCTTAAAAAAAAACTAACAATTGGTGAATTATATATAGCGCCGTTTAGTGGCACTAGCCACCCCAAGGACGCTCAAAGCACAATTTTTTCTTCATATTATTACGATTTTACTAGGTTCTTTGTAATTAAACTGCGATTTATTTGACCAGATGTATTTTGTACAATAACGGTTTACAAAGTAGGTACTGATTACTTTTCTTGCTCTAGCTTATCGACTTTGCGGCTCAATGTTTCGCTCTCTGCAGAATCCCTATTCGTATATATAGATACAAGCAGTGGCGTGCCAACAGTTTCTGCCGTACGCATGCTGGATAATTAAGGTTGCACTAAATTACAAATAATAAATCTTACCCCGATGTTTCTTTTCCCCAGTGCTTCTTAATTTCTTCAGACTTAGATTTTGGATTGAAACAATAAAACCTTCACACACTAAAGATCCTCACAAGGCACAACAATATTTTCACCGGAATTAATTTTAAATACCATCATAAAAGGTGGATTCGATCGCAAACAAGGAATAAGTCAATTATTCTGATATTCGAATAAAACGCACCTGACGCGACAGTTTATTCAAAATACAATCGGTCATTCATACAACTGTAAATGGCTCCAGTCTGGAATTGTAAAATTGAATGGACGAAAAGCTAAGCATATGGTGATATTATTATCATGTGTACTCCCAAGCACAATCTGTAATAATATTGTCTTCATTTATAATGACAAAAGAGCTTAACCGACTATTTTCATACAAGCTTACTGAGATCAAGCTTACATTTCTCAATAACGGTTGCGTAACAGAGTTTACTTCATCAATGCCTAATAATAATAACCTACTGCCACACACAGATGGCAGCAGCACGACTTTTGATGGGGGAAATTTAAAAAGACGAATGACTTTAAATGTCTGTAATCTACTCAAAAATATTCATTATTTGCATTTCTGAGGGTACGCATGCTTAGCTTTTTAGCTTGTATGATAGTCACGCCACTGGATACAAGACGATTCTTGCGTGTTCGAGATTATACTATAGTGGATTGTACCAGAGTAGTCTACTATCATCTATTTCGTCATTATACTGGCTGTTCGACACTATTCCAGTTACACACCAGCAAACGATGTGCCTAGGTACATGTACACACAAACTTATAGACTCTTGGACCTCTTCAGTGAATATAGGTGATTATTATCATTGCAATTTGCAAATTTGATGGGTACCTTGGTACTGCTGTCAGAAAAGGGGATTTTGTGCGTCTGCCAAACCACCGTCTCAGGTTCTTCAACCAAAATGTTCACCTTTGACTTAGAGCCCATCGTCCCTCAATTCTTCCCTGTATGATGACATATATAGGAGAGTATATTTCTCATTCTTAATTGTGTGACAACGACATCGTCCAGTGGCGGCCCAAAATGTCCAAGCGGGGAGTGGGGGAGACCCCAACTGAGGTAGCTGGACGACATCAAGGGAACTGAAGGCAGAGGATGGCTGAACACAGCAGCCAATAGACAGAAATAAAGAGGATTCGAGGAGGCCTACGCCCAGGAATGGACTGAGAAAGATTGAGAAAGGAAGGAAGGGCATCAATTGTTATTTTCTAAATTTAAATCTAAATCTGAGCTGCAAGGATATGTATCATTTGAGGTTCATATTAAATGCATTCACACAAGCAGACACGCATAATTACGCGCTCACACATGCCGCATGTGGACCTACAATATAAAAACCTAATTCTCAAATGGACGTAAGCCCTACAACTCTTGCCGACCTTCCCTGAAACAGGGGTGACATTGGCAAAGTGAACCATTTTTACAGTATGGGTGGTCAGCCTCATACCAACCTATAAGTCAAGGAATTTTCCCGACATCAAAAATTATTTTACTGTCTATTATAAGTTTTCGTTACATACATATTTGTACGTTAAGAAACATTATAGAAAATAGTCTTAAAAAGTTGATGTGTATTGAATATATTATAGAAGTCACAAAAATATTTTCACGCTAAAACAATATATACTTACTTTTTGCCCTTCGAGGGCGCAAGAAAGTAATAATAATCTTTGACCGCATACATTTTTTCTGAAACAGAAAGTCTTTATTGTACCACACTTGCAGGTAGCGCAGATAATCAGTTTATTGCGGTATCAACATAATTATGTAGGAGCATCGCAATTACATTATAAAGATACAAAGTAAGCGCGGCAAGATAATGGTGAATTAAAAATTAGACCGCTCTGTTTACGGAAGAGCGCTGAATATGTACCACGTTAAAAATAACATGTACCTGCATGTGTACATACATGAAGCTAATGTGACCAATCTCTTTACACCATTACTCCTCAAACTTTTCCACACAAAAAAGTGATAACCCAATTAATAAAACACATTTAGTACGGATCCATTAGTATGGAGTCATCAAATGAATTTAGATGACAGCTAAAAAAGGGCGCTGTTATGACTGTGGCGTTCAAACTAAAAAATCAATGGGTAATATTTTGGTTCTATTCAACAAAACACTTATTCATTTTTAACATTTCAGCTTATATCACACTGAACCATCAAAAGTAACACTTTACGAGAAAGTTATGTTAGTTCAAATTTTCACAACTTTCAGTTTAAGTCGTGTCTATATGTAGTACACATGCAGCATTTTTAATCGCGAACTTACACGTGTTTACTTATGGGCATGCATTTTACATGACATAGGGAATGATAGTTATACACGGTTATTCACAGCACTTCCGATCCGTACCTGACTCATGGATCATCGTTTTCTTTATATTGAAATTTTACGTTAGGTGGCTCTTGAGCCATGGATTTGATATTGTCACCTTTCTTTTCTAAATACTGTAGAGTTCTCTGTTTTTCAACCAATAATTATATCGCTTTGACTTTGAGATCTTGGGGAAGAGAGGAAGTATCTCAAGGGGAGGGGAGGGATGAGATGCACCCCTGACGTTGCAAGGGATGGGGGACTTCGATCTTGAACGGCGGTCGATACAGATGTGTTTTTCGTTTTCTAAACACTAAAAATAATTAAATTTTGATTTTCTAATTTTTTAATAAACTCGGGGACAGGGATCTTGAACTGCGGTCGATACAGATGTGTTTTGTTTCAAAGCTTAATAATATATTCATTTCGATTTTCTAAATAATAAAAATATTTCATAAATAAAGGAACATTAATCAACAAAACTTTGAATATGCATCTATTGAACTTGAAATTTAAATAATAACTTGTATAAATATTAAGCGCGGAAATTCTTTTGATTTAATTTGGCATTATTATTGTGGAGTGAAAAGTGCAGTGGTTATATTTCTTATTGGGATCCGGCCTTTCATTATCTAAAATTAAAATAACTATTTACGTATAATACAGAGTTGTTCCTGAGCAGTTTCCTGGCTGAGTTTCTTTGATTATACTAACAAATTAACTAAATTTTATTGAACATATTACTTCATTTTATTTCCATGTTGGTGCTTTCTTTCAGAGTTTCTTATCGCTGTGTACTTGGTTATAATATATTTAGTTTCAGGGATTCATCGACTTACCTGTGCGGGGGAAAGATTTTCCTACTTATTTTCTTATCGATGCATAATTGTTAATTATAAGTTTATTTCAGAGATTCATTGACTTAACTAAGCGGAGGAAGGGTTTTCTTCTTATTTTCAACAAAGTAATTATCTACTGTCGCTGTCATTTATGTACTAACGCAACACACACACACACACACCACTATTGACATTTTGAATTAAATTAGATTCTCTCTCTTGCTGGAATTCTGCAATGTTATATTGAATTAAGAAATGTTTGGTTCGCTTGCATTCGAGATATACTGACTCCTGAAGACAGCCGTTCCCAATGTCATTTCCCTACCGAATGGTCCCTCCTGAAATTTCCCTTGTTGTGGAAAACGGTTGTACGAGTTGTCCGGTGGGTAGTGTATCGCATAGGTTTGCAAGATGATGGGACCTATTGTTTTAGTTTATAAATGTGGGTCTGGTGTTGAACGTTCCACAGTCACGGGAAGACCCTAGTTTCAGGAAAATTCCTGAAAACCTATAACATTCAATGCAGAATTACCTAATCACTCTTACACATTACGGAATGCTGCTCTCCTTGAGGTGGTGAGAATGAAAGAATGATTATGAAGAATTTGCATGCTGCATGAATTACCTATAAGTAAGGCCTGAAAGTAATCCATCTGAAGGTGAAAATGTATTCCAAACACACCATTACACATCCATCACACTAGGGGTTGGCCAAGCTAATAAAATACAAATTTCATAAATAAATTATAAACAAACAACTCTGCAGTATGTGCTGAAGCCGAAATGCCTGCAATCTCATATCGAGATACACAAAGAATAACGCAGATGTACTTAATGCAGTTGAATTTGAAAACCGCTGAGTGACCTTGGTCATAATATGTTCCCGATCACAACAAAGTTCCTGAAAATTGGCAGCAGGCCTCTGGCCAAATACAACCGGATATGTTCCTGACCTTCTGATCGCAACGAGAGTTCCTGAAATGATCTGGGCTCACTCAGCTGGATTAATGTTCCATGATCTCTGATCATATATACTTGGAGTTTGCTTGGAGCCAACATTATTGCAGTAACTTGTAGCTGAACACACACAATCCAGACTAACCTTCCTGTCCCGTGGTTTTTTGCAGCAAAAGATTACCATACGGAGAAGATGGGTAGAGTACAAGGGGATGGAGGAGGTACTCACAAGGCCGTTGGGGCCATTTGCCATGATTAATTAGAGTCACTTAATCGACGAGGGTGTCGAAATCTTAGATTCACGCCGCGTGTATCCGAATCCTTTCCTTGAAATAACTAATAAAGGTCCATTTTGCAGTGCCTTTCAGATGACCGGTGGTCATAGAAAGATGCTGTAAAAGCCATGAACCTATTAATTTACAGGTGGACGCGCAAAGGTAAGAATTACAACAAAGAAGAGATCGCCTTGCATGTAATTACTTTCACTAACAAACTAAAACCTAACTGCCTTTCATCTCGCAATTTTTATGTCATTTATGTTTTTATCTGAAAATAATTTCGACTACCTTATATTCCAATTAATTAAACTTGCACACATTAAGACCGTTCCGTAATTAATAACGCTTAAATCTCGTCGCCTTAAAAATAATTGTAGTTCATACTACCTCATCTTTGATCGCGTAAACGCAAAATCAATACTCGTTATAATCTTATAAAAAGGTAGAAATGTATGAGGGGTACACCTCCCAAAAAGTACTTGGGTTTGCCACTAAAGTAGATTTTGAAACGGTAAAACAAAAAATTACACAACGTTCCGTTTCATTATCTTCCACACGACGAGGAGTCCTAACCTTAGCTAGATGATCACATAATAATTGGCCAAAAATAATTACTACCTCGGAAGGGGTAGATTGTTCTTCCAGCAACTGAAACTGAAGGGTGGAAAAGAATCGAAGCAGCCTAGTGCTATTCCTTCAGAGAAGGTTTGTTGCACTTGAATCCTGGTGATTCCAGGGTATTCTTCCTGCACATCCGATCGCTCCACCTCTAACTTAGGAGGAAAAATCCCTCTTTCGTGCCTTCTTTTCGAGTCTCTTCTTTCGTTCCTCCTCCGTCTCCCTTCTTCGGCAGGGGGGGGGAATATTACAATACCTATTGTTAGGGTCTGTTGCACCAAGCTCCAATCAGACAAAAATCAAAATTAAGTATGATTTCTCCCAACAAATTAATAGTTTGGTTGCATTTACGTAAATCAGCTGATGTGCATCATCTTTCCTGTTCAAATTCCATCATATTATTACCCACTTCCGAGAAATATTTAACCGAGGTCCTTACCAGAATAAAGCAATCAAATTTGATGTGTCAATCGTCGGTTGAGCCCACGCTTTGACAAACTAATGATGCCTCGCCTGAATGCTTCATCATCACGGGCATTCTTACCTACCGAATATCGGTAATATTTGTATGAAAATTAATCAGCTGTTCACTTGCGGCCATCTTGTATTGACTGGTCTTCATACAAATGCATCATTAGTTTGTCAAACTCTCAACCTCAACCGACGACTAAAATATTTAAGAATAGCCCCGTTAGTGTTTATTTAAGCTCTTTTTTTAAACACATCACAGGCAGAAAAATAACTATACTTACAAAAAAATGTGATATATAAAACATAGTGAGATGGAGCAGATCCAGGAGGTGATTTCGGAGAGACCGTGAGTTTCAGAATGAGTCATGAACGACTCTCACATATCGTAGCTGATGAGATGCCAATAGGTCAACGCCCAGCTGGAAGACTTCCAAAAAGGTGAAAAGCTACCAGAAGTGGTATTCTGCAAAATTCTTTACGACCTCAAGGTGACTGGATAGCGATTCGTGTCCAAAAATAAGATGAAGTGTGATTTTTTATGTAAGGAGTTTTTTCGCAAACGCTAGCAAGCTCCGCTTTGGTTTGACATCCAAAGTGTATGGAATTTAGCAGAATATCGTTTCTGGACATCTTAATCTCAGGATCTATGAGCCGAAACGAAGTTTTTTTATGAATCACATTTCAAAAGATTTCAATGTTGAAAAATAAGAGAACAATGTTTTTAAGAGAAATGTATAGTTTGAGAAACGTTGCATTAAAATTGTAACTAACACATTTCTGGGTACATACTACATAATAAGAAAGTGGAAGCTCCTGGCAGATTACTCTAATTCATCACACAGCGACTAATTCGAATTTTATGTTTTTTTTTTGTACAGAATGTAATTGAATTGACTTCATTCAAATGAGATGATTTCAAATTGATTTGTTACTATTTCATATTTATATATTACAAAAAGAAAAAATCTGTATAACAAATAACAATTTTGTACCTTCACTTTTTTAATCGCAAAACGCAACTAAGCTACACATATAGTGTAACTTTTTGCCGAGTTATCTCCGAAGGGGTTGCATGTGGCGAGTTGAACCTACTTATTTTTACAGGTAAGGGGGCCGGCCTACGCCAACCATTTCAGTTGAAGTGGGGGTTGCCCAGCTCCCGAAAGGGCTGGTACTCATCGCCTTTTGAAAATCTAGTTTTCTTTATTTTGTGGATAAATTACGTGTTTTATTTGCATATTATATTTTACTGATTTTATTTGTATATTTACATGCACCTGTAGAACGATTTTTGCTTCTTGACTTATATGCAGGTTGGTGAGGCTTACCACCCATACTGTACAAAATGGTTCGCTTTGCCAATGTCGTATCTGTTTCAGCAATAGTTGAAAGTTTAATGCCGATTTGAGTTTTTATTTTATTATTTTGTGAGAACCTACCTAGCATTTTTGCAGAAATATGTACTAAAGATTAACATTTAATGCAAGCACATGAAGTTTCGAGCTTACGCATGCTGCATGTGTACTAAACCTACATCTTAAATATTTTCATAAATCCTGCAACTCAACCTTCCCTGACACAGGGGTGACATCGTCGAAGTAAACCATTTTTTTATTGTTTGGTTGGTAAGCCACTTACCAACCTTTAATTCAAGGAACAAAAAAATTACAAAAGTACATTTTATTTGAAAAACAAACAATTAATGAAAACAATAAGTCACGTCAGACAGTCCAGCCGTCACGTCAGACACGCACTAATTTTGGGGACCGTGCTTTCCGGTTTGCGGGCCCAATGGAGTGGAACAGACTACCACCTAATGTGAGGAAGGCAGAAACTGTTGGTGTCTTTAAAGGAGCACTAAAGACGCATTTTTACAAGAAATCTTATCCGTGATTTGAGAGGGCCCTTGAGGTGTGACACACACACAAAACGGCGCTCTTTTATTATGTGTACCTTATAAATAAATTATCCTTGTAAATATATATAATAAATTGATTAACCCCGTATTCACGATCAAAACTGATTTAAGTGCCTTACTCAAGCGCTACACTTACTCAAGGGTCGACATTCTGGAGCGTTTTGTTTCACAAAGAACACTCAAGCAGTAATCAGCGTAGTGCCCAACCCCCAGGAGACGTACGGGTTTGTCATTGGCTCTCGAAAAAACCCAGCTCTATAATTGGTCAGTACCTTCCGACCGATATTCGGCGTACTTCACTTCACTCTTATCATTGCCGCCTCTTTCAAATTTCAATGTCATATCAACTTTGCATAAAACTTGACAACAAATAAGTACGTATAACGCAATTACTACTTTAAGTAAACCGTAAGTACGAATTTGTTTGTTTACAATTTCTATTAGTTTTTAAAAATACATTTATGTAATATCCAATGTAAAGTGTTTTGATCGATTTCAGCGCCAAAAATATGTTATTTTCTCCAGCGGAAAAGGAGCTGCTGGTGGCTCTGATTAAAGAAAAACCTGTAATAGAAGATAAAATAACAGATCGAAGAAATCGTTGGCTTTGCAACCCTCAATGAGCAACGGCAAAACTGTATACAGAACGACGCATTTTTTCAATCAAAAACGTCTTCTAAATTTTTCCTCTTCGTAATACGTAAATGGGTCTTTAGAGTCTCTGATATATTTTCTTGGGACACTATTTTTGAAGAAAACAATGTTATTATTCTCGTTGAAGTCAACTGTATCGAAAGAATTCATTATTTTATGTAAATAATTCACAACCAAACAAAAAATGTGCTGATGAAATGCGGCGGAATATTTTGACAGTTCATCTGTCATTGCAGTATGGTCCTAGACCATACCGGAGAACAAACCCAATTCTGATGGTCAAGCAATGTAAATGAACTCGTCAAAACAATGTTAAAACACATGTAAAAATCATGTTTATAGTAAGAATTCATTTTTTCATGTAAATTCACAATCAAACAAAAAATGTGATAACAATGAAATATGACGGAATATTTTGACAGCGCTTAAGCGTTGGTTAATATACGTGTCGACCTTACTTACCTGAGTGCTAGTTTTTGGAGCGCTTAAGCGCTAATTTTACCTTAAGTATTGTTCTTGAAATGAATTTCCCCAATCTAAGCGCTGGTTTGCCCTTAAGGAAGTGCCAGTTTTGATCGTGAATACGGGGGTTAGCCACCAACATTGGTATTTTATTAAAGAAAGTATGTAGGTATAGTATTCTTAAATAAACTATAATTATTATTGATATTCCTACATTATATTTTTAATTCAAAGATTTCTTAAGAAACTAGGTTGAGGTTATGATCAGATAAAACTACAATTTGAAAGCAACGTGACCATTTTTATAATGATGTCAATTTCTTTTCAACAGCGAGAATAATTCAAAATGGATTAATCGAAATAAGACGTAAAATATGACAAAGCATTAAAAATATACCGTAAAAATAACCTTCAAAATTAGTTTCTGCAATACTCTGGGAATATTTATTTTACAGATGATGAGTTGGCTTTACTGCAATTTCGGAAGCAACAAAAAAACTGTCGGTTAAAAAAACTAAGATATTTTAATGGATGATTAAATAAAAGCAGAAAATAACATAGTGGTCAAACAGAAAAAAGAGGAGAATGTAAAGGATAACCTTAGCAATATTTGTCAGATTTTTATACGAAAATAAACAGAGTAACTTTTTTATACAGCTCACAAGTCGCGCCCATCTTCGCCGTTAATTTTGCTAAAATCTGTCGTTTAGTTAGTGCATTTTTTAAATTCCCGCTCATAGTGAATAAACCAGTTGTTGGCAAAAATATTTTTTTCACTTTATATTTAACACTATCTTTAGTCACTTTTACTTGTGCTTATATCCATCCATCCGCCATTCCAACAGGGATGGTCAGTACCTACCTCTAGCAGACGAGTCTCCACATTTTTCTGTCCTTGCATACTTCTTTCATCTCTTCGACATTCATCACCTCTTTAAATAAAATAAGAAAAAACGGCATTGCGCATTGACACGTTTAAATTTTAAACTGTTTTCTTCCTTTACCTGACAATGTGTCTGTGTTGTCTCCTAACCACTTTCCCAGGACAGCTGATGGATGAAGAGGATCTGCAGAGTCCCCTGGAGCGGCAGTCTGGCCTTGGGAAGCCATCTCGAGAGCCTGCAGCGCTGGAGGAGGAACGAACGAGTCCACGGGCATGCATGGCGCAGGATCCAAGGTCCAAGATACAAGATCCAAGTTCCAAGATACGAGATCCAAGGTCCAAGATACAAGATCCAAGTTCCAAGATTCGAGATCCAAGGTTCAAGATACAAGATCCAAGTTCCAAGACACAAGATCCAAGTTCCAAGATACGAGATCCAAGGTCCAAGATACAAGATCCAATATCCAAAAAATATGATCGAAGGTCCAAGATCAAAATTTTTACAAAACACTCACTAACACATCAGTCTTTTTTCGTATCACAATAGTTTTGGTTCTGAATTATGTTTAATTTCATTTCTCCAAACACTGCATTTTAAACACGTAGGTAGTTCTGTGTACAAAGGATTTTTGTAAGTTTTTTTTGGGAATAGTATTTTTTATTAAAAAAGAGTAGGTACCTACATAGGGTCCTAATTTTTGTTTTAGCGGGATATAGGTACCTTTCGGTTATGAACCTAAATGGGATGGTGGGTCTAGTTTATTCGAGGTTTGAATTTTATTTAGTACGCAAGCACCATGATGTTTGGTTATAGTAGACAAAAGATAATATAATATATTTAAATATCTATATTTGGAAATGGTGTACATTACAGGCAAAGCCGAATCAGTATAATCTTCTTAATCAAGGTACCTATATATAATTTAAATAGTTAGATGAAAAACTTAATCAGCTTGACAGAAACATAATCTTCTGTCTAAGATGGATTCTCACTCAGGTGGAAGATATCAGCCGAGGAGGAGATCTCATTGAGCATAGCCATTGCCCTCCCTACAGTCATAGCAGTCATAAACTTTCGTAGGTCAGTTCTGTATCTTGAGAGAAACAATAGTCTATGTTTACCTACAATAATTGTCTGGAACATACCTTGACTTCAATAGCAGCATTGAAAATCCCGCTAAGAATCCACCAATTAAAATGGACTGTCTAAAGTTGGATTGACACTTACACAGTGCCTCAAGAACATCACTATCGTAAAATGCTTTTTCTAGATGGGACGAGTCACAAATGTCGAGGTTCTTTCTCGTATGAATACCAGAACCAAAGTCCTGATGTCAATAAACAGTCTGAAACTGGTTTATTTCGGCCTCATAATGAAAATTTAAAAGTATTCACTCCTACATATTGTAACGAGATGAATTTGTTTGTTTGGTGGAATGGAACATTAGATTTGAATTTGAATAAAAAAAAGAAAACAAAAGAATGCAGAAAGAGAGAAGAAGCTTCCCTGGCGGGAGAGCCACAAGCATGTGAATTTTGGTTATATGTAATCAATATTGCTGTGGTAAATATAATGATATATACATGTGATTGTGGATAAATAATTTATTATTTATATATTGTGATTGTGGATAAATAAAAGTGTTTATAAAGTTTTGGTTCATTATCCTCTTTTGTAAGTGATATGGTTCCTGGCGCTATGCACTCAAGCAAAGTCATAATTCTTCAGACCACGGCCAAACACCTCATTGAAGATCTTATAAATAAATAAAGAAAAACCCTCACAATCTCATTACTCGTATATACATAAGAAAGAATTGAGGGATGACGAACTTGAGAGAGGTGTCGAAGAAGAACCCACGGTCTTCCATTTACGAGTACGGAGCGCTAACCACTAGCCATAAAAAAATATCCATCCATTCCATCATAATATCCATTATCTATCGAAAAACAAAAACTGTTTTGTTTCAGATACATAATGTAAAATGAGAATTATTCACTCCTGCATATCATCATACAGGGAAGAATTGAGGGAAAACGAGCTCCATATCAAAGGAGAACATCGTATTTGAAGATCCTAAGACAGTGGTTTGGTTGAAGCATAAGATCCCTCTTTCATACCGCAGTATTGAAGGTGCAAATCACTATCAGTGCTATTCTAAGACATTTTAGTCGTCCGTTGAGCCCACGCTTTGACAAACTAATGATGCCCAGGATGGAATTTCATCACCACGGTCATTCTTACCTACCGAATTTTGGTAATATTTGTATTAAGACTAATCAGCTGTTCACTTGCAGCCATCTTGGATTGACATACAAATGCATCACTAGTTTGTCAAAGCGTGGGCTCAACGGACGACTAAAATGTCTAAGAATAGCACCGTATGACAACAGCCAATCTCCATTGAAGAAGCACAGGAAGAAGATAAGCGAGAAAGTTGTCAACACGGATTAAATATGAACTTTATTGTTAATACTTCTCTGCACCTTTGATTACAGATTGTAGATTATAGCACTTTTCCAGCTGTGGTAAAATAACATCAAAGCTAAATTTGCAGAATATCATGCCAGTTTCTCAACATTCATACGATGAATAACCAACATGTTTGTTAATATTTGGGAATGTATGATTTCGTTATTCTCTTCACAACAAACAAGACGCGGCGTTTGGAAATTTACGGAACAATGGCGCAACAAAAATTCCTGCGAAATGTAGATTCTGCAGAAAAATAAGTTTACAATTTGCAATGTCGTGTGTTAACGTCAGTCTATCAATTGTTATTGATGGAAAATTCAAAACAAAAAACGTGAATCTTCATATCGTGTTGGAATGTCGGGACGGATCGATTTCCTATTTAAGATTGCGCACAGTCCAATATAAATGATTGAAATTAGCACTTAAGCAGATTACTTTCTACACGGACAGTTTCTGACAAAAAGTCGTACATTTCTTGTTATTTGAACATGTCAAGATATGAGAATCTACATTTTCTAGAACATGTAAAATTTGATTTCCATCCTTACGGAGTTTCACCCTGTTTCAGGGATGGACGGGAAAAATTGCAAGTTCATTTGAGATTCAAGTTTTTGTTTTGTAAGTAATTACCTACACATGCGGCATGTGTAAGAGCAAACTTTCATGAGTTTGCTTGTGGGCATGCATTTAATATGACCCTCAAATGTTAATATACGAGTATTCTGCATGTATACAAACAAATGAACATTACTCAAATTTCAAATTAACATTATCTGAAACCTTTGTTCTCTGAAACGGGGTTGACATTACCAAAAATAACTAAATTTTACAGTACGGGAGGTCAGCCTCATACGTGGTTGGCGTAACGCTGGCCACCTTATCTCTGAAAATAAATTTTCATTCACCACACGCAACGTGGTAAAAAGTTGAATCCTAGCCTTTAGCATTTTAACCACTGTGGTATTGACCGGAACTCGCAATCTCTTATTGAACAAATGAAAATTCTTCGTGAAAAAACATTTTTTCATTTATAAATTTCCACGGCTCATGGTCGTGTATAAATGTATGTATTTATTTAATTAACAATTAGTTCATAACGTGGATAATTATTGCGTTTATTGGGCAACAAGCCCATAACAAAACGTATAATCAACTCATGTAATAATGCAAAACTGAATAAATTCATTTACTTTTATTGCAATTTAATTGAGAAAATGCGGAGAAATTCGTTTATTTTAATATTCCATGTTTTCATAGACAATAAATATGAATAACTACTGAAATATCCATGACGGAAGGTTTTTTTTAACCCATAATCAATATTTGAATGGTATATTAACATTCAAGATTTATATTTAATGTATGCTCACAAGCAGACAAGTATTATTTTTTTATAATTCAATTGGAAAAATAAAGTTATATTCACTTTTTTTTGTATGAGTTCGCGTTTACACATGCTGCATGTGTACATTCAAATTAAAATCCGAATCTTAAATAAACATCAAAACTACATTTTTTTTTCGATTTTCCCTGAAAATAGGGGTTAAATTGGAAAAGGAAACCATTTTTACAGTATAGTAACTAGTCAACAATTAAAAACCAGGCAATAAATAACCTAGCAAAGTCATATTTGTTGATTGCCATAAAAAAAGGAAAGCAATGAAATAAGTCTTTGAAACACTGCCTTCGAAATGTGTGTCTACCGTCGGATGTTGAAGGTTTCCTGGATGGATCTAGTTACAAATGCCGAGGCTCTTTTCTGTATGAATACCAGAACCGAACTCTTGATGTCCATCAAACGGCAAAAACTGTTTTATTTTGGCCTCATGATGAGAGATGAAAAGTATTTACTTATACATCTCATCATGCAAGGAAGAATTAAGGGAAGACGAGCTTTAAATCGAAGGGAAACATCTTTGTTGCAGAACCTGAGACAATGGTTTGACAGAAGACCAGTATCCCTTTTTTGTGCCACAATATTCCTTTACTTATAGGTTGGTATGAGGCTGACTACCCACACTGTAAAAAAAATGGTTAATTTTTCCAATTTCACCGCTGTTTCAGAGAAGATCGGCAAGAGTTGCCGGGCTTATGTTCATTTGAGATTGGGTTTTTATGTTGTAAGTCCACATGCGGCATGTGTAAGCGCGACCTTATATGTGTATGCGTATGGAATTGCATTTAATATTAATCTTAAACGTAATATATCTTTGCAATTTACATTATATTTAGATAGATTTATAGTGGTCGGTTGAGCCCACGCTTTGACAAACTAATGGTGCCTGAGCTGGAAGTTTCATCAGCACGGTCATTCTTATCTACCGAATTTTGTATAATTTGTATGAAGACAAACCAGCTGTTTACTTGCGGCTATCTTGGATTGACAGGTCTTCATACAAACGCATCATTAGTTTGTCAAAGCGTGGGTTCAACCGACGACTAAAATGTCTAAGAATAGCCCCGATAGTATTTAAGATGCAAATCGCTATGATGATCACCAACCTTAATCAAAGAGGCTCATGAAGAAGAAGAATTAAGTAAGATATATAATTATTGCATATTCAAATGAAATTCTTTCTTCCACAATCATCATTATCTCCAATCATTACCGCAGCGTCTTCTACAATATTAATTATTGCTGTCTACTCCTCATCATTATACCTTTCTACTGGCTGTTTATGTTCTGATTACCTCGAGCTGTGAAGCTGCTCCACTTGCCTCTTACACTCTACAGCATAAATACAACTTGCGAGACACAGAGATGCCAAGATGACACACAATGGGAATATGTGACACCTGCAAAATCAATAAACCATAATAATTCATTACTTTTACGACGTTACAAAAAATGAGAATATATTTTTTAAAACACAAAGTTTTATAATCACCAATTGAGCATTCATTTTATCTACTTCAAATAATTTCGATTTGTTTACGTCATTTTCCGTTCGATACGTCCGGTCGATAGCTCAGTTGGTAGAGTGCTTGCATTCTATGCCGAGAGCTCGGGGTCGAATCCCGCCGAAGGCGTCAGAAATGATTTCCCGTTTCGGTGTTTATTTCAAACCTTAAATAAAAAACACCGGCAAGGCTTACGCAGCCTTCACAAGAAATGAGTACCAGCCCCTCGGGAGCAGTGAAACCCCCCACTTCACTGAAATGGTTGGCGTAAGGCTGGCCCCCTTGCCTGTAAAAATAAATAGGTTCACTTCTCAGAATTTACAATATATGTGTAGCTGAATTGCGTGCGTATTTTCAAAAGGGCACTCTTGAATTTAAATCAACAATTCAATGGACCCAGCACTATTCTCAATTATTTTTTTTAGGCAGACAAACGTCACACGTTTGTATGAGAGTACGGTCCTTAGCAACCAATATCAAAATATTTTTTTACCGTTTAAAGTATAGAGTTAGACACATATTGCCGATGTGAACACACGAGAGGTACTCATTATAATGCGTACGTAAAACTATTGAAATAAAATTTTGCAGGTAAAAGTTCAACGCATGGGCAAGCACGTAAAATGATTCTTGGTTGTAAAAATGATCATCCTCAAATAAGTGCATAGTATCTATACAAGTAAATATAAATACAAATAGTTTCATTGATTGTAGAAGCATTTAATTCATAATCTTTCATCAGACAAGATAAAATATAAAACAACGTTGTTTTTGATTACTGTGAGTACATTCAGTTCTACGACCGGTTTCGAAAACAATCCGTTTAAATCCTCAGGTGGCTAAATATTTTCAAAAACAGTTTTCATAGTTTTCCAGACATTTTATTTATCATCTTCTATATTCAAAGCCTTGTTGTGCCAGCCATATATATCTGTTCTTTGTCATCCTCTTGAGTTTCGAATTGGACGAGACATCCATGAGCCGCAAAATCCTGAAAGTAGGAACTTCTTGGTTGACTTTCCAAGATTTTTACTTCAAAGATGTGTGGCTAAGAAAGGTGCTATGACTAATCGAGATGTCTTATTAGTTTGGTTTTCCTCTTCAAAATGCTACCTATAAACTCGCTTCATTCTTATACCTTTCGCAACACCTCTTGCAATCCATTTCATTTACTAACAGCCTTTTCACACCAGACGCATTGTGCCCTGATTTGTCAAAAAAATTCTACCCGGTGCGTAGTGGTGTATGAGATTGTATGGGAGCTTTCAGACTAGTCCCATTCCATCCGGCCACCGGGTGGCTAATTAAACTCCAGGTAAACAATCCGGGCAGAAGCAGTCTAGTGTGAAAGCAAAATATGGGTTGTTAAAGATTTTAAATGATGATTACGGTCGTTAGACATTTTTTGGAATGAAAAAACGGATGTTACTGACCGTGTGTAAAGAGAAGAACGATTTTCTCTACGTTTCGTCGGAGTCATATCCGACGTCTTCAGGAGACGTGTGTCTTCTACAAGGAAGATGAATTATTGTTGTTTGCTCGAGGTCGAAGGTTCTATATATCTCCATGGTTGTAGGTACATTTATTGACCTTCGGTGATGCTTCCATAGATGTCACAATAGCTCCACTTGTACGGAAGGACGATATTATGTCCTCGTGTGAAACCGTCCGTTTAATGAACATACAACCTTCGACATCGAGCAAACAACAATAATTCTACAGTTCGTGTTTCTTCCTTGTAGAAGACACACGTCTCCTGAAGACGTCTGATATGACTCCGACGAAACGTAGAGAAAATCGTTCTTCTCTTTACACATGGTCAGTAACATCCGTTTTTTTCATTCCAAAGAATGGGTTGTGTCGGAAATGGGATTAAAAGTAAATAAAAATGTTGCTTTATTTTGCAATCCGCTGACGGAAATATTCAAAATAGATTTAGATGTGTTCGCTTTGGAATGCTTAATTTATGCATTATTCGATTGCATGTCACATTAAGGGTGATTGAGAGGTCAGCGCGCCCAACTTTGATGACCGAAATAACCCATATTTTCAATGGAAAGGTAGCATTTTTTCTCCAGATTCAATTAACACATAAAATTAGGTATTTTTTCCCATCAAACACCAATTCAAAATAATTTTATTTACGGAGATACCTTAAATGGAGATTTCTACTGTTGTTATGAATAATTCATAACTTTTTTTTATTTCAAAACATTTATTTTGATTAGTTTTATTTTTTCTAGATGAAAATTATTTTTTTATACTTTTCATTGATTTTTTATAGTTATTTAAAAAGTACACAAATTTTGCATACGATCGTGTAGGTAAATTTGCAATTGAATAGTATATTTTCTTTTTAGGATTTGAAGTAATATTTTTTATGTTTGTAATGCAATACTTGTTTTATTTTTTCTCCCCCGATTTCTATTTATCATGGAAAAATAAAGATTTCCATACACAATTTTGACTGATTTCAGCGCCATGCGGCCGCTTCGGGAACCTTAGAAAATAATAATTATTCACTGAGCATGGCAGAAAAGAACAAAATGTATTTCGCTGGCTTTAAACAGTTGAAAAGCAAATTAACGTTGTTACTCGAATAAATCGTTTTGTCAAAATACATCAAAACTATGACGCAAACTTTAAGCGCTGTATAAGTCCTAATAGGTTTTTTGTTTACGTTATGATTGAGTTAAAACGTGGAGTGTCATACTTGGTAAGCGCTGTATTATGTCGCATATTGACATAATGCTACACATGGGTTATTGGATATTGAACGTAAAATATTACGTTTTAAACTCGACACTAGTGTTTATAAAGTGTATAGCAACTGAGACGCTCGTAAGAGGTGCTGCTGTGAGTCAGATACATTATTTGTATGCGCCGCGGCATAGTTAAAGCGTTGACATTTATACTTGGAGAAGGAATTCGTTGTTTTCGGCACACGCAAGATGTACGCACGCTTTACAATAAAGAGCCATCACTCAAAAATTGGGAAAATTGAGATTTTGATGAAGAACCAATGTGAAGAACGCAATAAAAATACGAAAAGAAGGTAGGAGTTTTTGATTGTTGTTTTTGAAGTTGATTTTGTTGTAAGCTCCAGATCTCAACTGTTATAAATTGCCTAAGCAAGACCTCCTTGACTTGTAGGTTGGTATGAGGCTGACCACCCGTGCTGTAAAAATCGGTTCACTTTTGCCAATGCCACCCCGGTTCAGGGAACGGCGGCAGGAGTAGCAAGGTTTATGTTCATGTGAGGTTTTGTTTATTTGTATGCACACATGCAGAATGTGTAGGCGCGAACCTACATGTGCCTGTCTCTAAGCATGCATTTCAAATGAGCCATAACATATCTTTGCAGTTTAGATTATAGATAGATTATACAAGACGTAAGTTGAAGAGTCCTTACTTCATTAAGACTCATTTAATTTGAACTATTTGATTATTGTATTTGATGGAAATTGCGTGCCTACCCCCCCCCCCCCCCCCCCCCCCGGTCAACAGAATTATTATGGACAATATGAACTTTTAAAATTGCGTGTCTACCATCCCCTCCCCCCCTCCCCCGTCAACAGAATTATTATGGACTAAAGTACAACAAAAAAAATGTAACCCGCCACGATTACAAAAGTGCTAAATCCGGCTTGCTACGATTTTGAGTTGGACACTCCTGTGCTAGAAGTTTCTATGTTATTTTCATATTTTTTGTTACCTTACTTCTGTCTTTATGTGCCAAACTTTAAGACTGAAAGTGTATTTTGATTAAAATAGTATCCAAGCCAAGTCCTTGTTTTACTTTTCACTGTTTTTATCATCACTTAACTAAAATAATTACGTGAAATATTATTTTTCAGTTTCCAATTATGTTTTCAAAAAAAGTGCAATAAAAAATAATGGATAATGTTTTGACATAATTTTCTGTATTTTACGGATAAAAGAGAAATAAGTCAAATTTATACCAATGATATTTTTTTACAATTTATACAAAAGAATGTGATGAGATGGTTTGGGTATGTGGAAAGAATGAATGATGATAGACTGACAAAGTATGTTTACAAAGAAAGTGTGAAAGGAAAAAGAGGGAAGGGACGACCGAGAAAAGTATGGAGTGATCAGATTGTGGAGATTGTGAAAGAATGGGATATACAAAGTGAGCGTAAAAGAAGAAAATGCGTGAAAAAGGTGATGGATATGAAGGAATTGAAAGAGGTATGTCAGGATAGGAAAAAATGGAGGCAACTCTGCAGAGGCTCTGGCCACCCCTAGCGGAATGGCGACAGAGTTACAGCTTACAGCTATTTAAGTTTTATTTTAAAAGAAAAGAGAACTATTAACTTGTGTCATGGCTGATGTGGGCTTTAGTGCGACAATTAATTAAACATGCAAAACTTCGAACGCAACTTCCCAACCTTCTTAATATTTGAGTTATTGCTTTTTTTTGTTAGGTGTGCGATATATAAAAAAAATACCCACGTTCATAATATACAGTGTGAGACAGACGGAATAGTACTTTTGCACGCCTTTGTTATAACAAAAGATATGCTCTGCTCACAACAAACGTTTGAATTCAAGATGCCAAAAAATGTTTAATTATTTCAACATAGAATTATACTTATGCAAAGTTGTTTCGTTTTGCAATTTTTGCATGCATAACTTCTGTACCAAACATGCAGTCGTGAATACTCAAACATAGCGTTTAAACAAAAGTTTATAAAACTTACACGCTCGCTAAAAGCGTTAATATACTTTACATATTTTTTTGATGAAACGTAATGCTTGACATAGAACATTAATTTATATACTTCAGCAACGACATCTGCCCATGATCAGTCAAAGTTATTTGACATAAAATTACGCTTTTAGTTTCATAAAACAATTAAAGAGGTTCTTTAGTCCCGATATTAATAATCTTCTTAAGCTCTCGTATACCCTTAAAGTCTAAAAACTGTTTTCTTCCTTCGTTTATTGTTCAATTTAAAATCACAGTGAGGCATTGAACTATCGCGTTTCTTATCATACTGGTACAACATCCACACGATTTGACAGTTAAATATAATATCTGAATTGATAATTGATCGAAGAATTATTAACAGTAATTTGTCAAGAAAAAATAAATAATGAGGTCCGCACATGAATCGACAGACAAAGCGTCATATGGCCGTGTTGCTGGGGAGAAGGCTAACCAATATATTCGTTATTGGTTAGGTACTTAAAACCCTAGTCACCAAGACGTGTGATAACTGCCCGCAAAAAAATGTTATTCAATTTTTTGGGCCGAGTTCATTGTGTTCTTTTGTAAATAAGAAGTAAATTGATTTCATGATTATTTATTTGGAAAGCACTGTTTTGTATGAATCTAACCTCAAGAGCTTTCTGCATGCTTGTTTGTCGTAAGTTAGCGCCGATTTTGCAAGCGAGACCAAGTTGCAGTAAAGCTGGATGAACTTTTGTTACCGGTCAAGTAATTAAGGAAGCCAAGATACACCTCGGGTTGTTGTACCATTTATCATGATCTGTAATAATCTAAGTTGCAAATATAAATCTAATTTAAGTTGCATCAAATGCATGCCCACAAGCAGACAAGTACATATAAGTTCGCACATGCAGTACTGGATGTAAACATGCAACATAAAAATAGCAAATAATGTACAAATGAACGTAAGTCCTGAAACTCTTGCCGACCTTTCCTGAATTAGAGGTGACATATGCAAAGTGAACATTTTCTTAAAACATGAGTGGCCAGCCTCCTAGCAATAAGTTAAGAAACATTATGGTGATAATGATAAAGAAATAGAAAATGTACAACATTTAATTTATATCCTTATCACATTTTATTTATTTTGAAATATCCAGACCTAGATTAGGTACATAAAAAACCTGATCTTAGATTCCAGATAAGTACAATAATGAAACTAAAAAAGCCTAAGTAATTCACGATAAATAGTCTGTCAATTATGAATGTTGCAACGAGAAATGGGCTCAAACAAAACAATGCAAGATCACTTACTTTAATAGATGCGGTCAGATAAAAACGTTATACAAGTTTTGTTTAGAATTTTTTTTCTTCATTATAACCCTACAATTCTTAGGCAGGTGATCATAAACTTTTGTTAAGTTAGAAAACCTGTATTTTTTTCATTGCGTTATTTATTATTTGTATTCTTTGACTTATAGATTGGTATGAGGCTGACCACTAATGCTTTTAAAAAATGGTTAATGTGTATACATATAATTATGTATTTATTTATTATTAATCTTGTATGAAAAAGGTTATGACTCTGGATGAAATGAAAGAAGTATGCAAGGACAGGAAGAAGTGGCGGCTAATCTGCAATGTTGATTTCTAATGTTGGTGTATTCATTTGCTACATTTTTTGCATAGGAAATTTTTGACTTTTTTTGTATAGATTTCTTTGTAAGGTTTTGTTCTTTTTTATATTTAAATGTAATTTATTATTCATATTCCTTGACTTATAGGTTGTTATGAGGCTGACCACCCATACTGTACAAAATGGTTCACTTTGCCAATGTCACCCCTGTTTCAGGGAAGGTCGGCAAAAGTTGTGGGGCTTATGTTCATTTGAGGTTTGGATTTTATTTGTAAGTACACATTCAGCATTTGTAAGCGCGAACTACACTTGTTGGTTTGTGGGCATACATCTGAGAGCTTTAAATGAATATATCTTTGCAACTTAGATTATAGATTATATATTATAGAATCAAATTAACAAAGTTCCAATTCACTTTTTACAATTTTATTTCTGTCTAGCACTTTCGCCTACAAGGTCCTGATGATGCCTTGTAGGCGAAAGTGCTAGACAGAAATAAAATTGTAAAAAGTGAATTGGAACTTTGTTAATTTGATTAATATACAATGGACTTTCACAGTGTAAACCACCAAGCCCTTAAAAAATATAATTTTTTGTTTATTTCAAAGATGTAATTTTGTATGTTCCCTGACTTATAGGTAGGTACTTTTAAAAAATGGTTCACTTTGCCAATGTGACCCCTGTTTCAAGGAAGGTCGGCAAAAGTTGCAGGGTTTATGTTAATTTGAGGTTTGGATTTAATTTGTAAGTACGCATGCAGCATTTGTAAGCGTGAAAGTACACGTGTCTGTTTGTGGGCATACATTTAATATGAATCTTAAGTTAGGAAATTGTTCCGCTTTGCCAATGTAGAATTGCAGAGTTCATTCCTTGACTAATAAGTGGGTATGAGGCTGATCTCCAAAAAACTTGGTTGACTTTTACCAATACCACTCCGGTTTTAGGGAAAGGTGGCAGGAGTTGCAAGGTTTGTGTCAATGTGAGGTTTAGTCTATTTTTGTAAGTGCTCATACAGCATGGGTAAGTGCATGCAACTTAGATTACAGGTACGGTGTTAAGGTTTTAATTGTTTAAGTTTAAATCCAGCATGCGTAAATGCACATGTCTGTTTATTGACATGCATGAAATATTAATCTTTAATGTTTATATATCTTTGCAACTTTGATTATAGATTGTAGAATACCTAAACAATTCACGAGTATTATGATAATGCACAACCATTCGTTATATATTTAACAGTATAAAAGTCTGGACGTTCAATAATACATTTTAAGTACACGATTGGTAATTTCATGGTTGAAAAACGCCTGAGCATCGTAGAGTTAAAAAAAAAACTTATCTACCAGAATTGCGTCAAAGTTTTAACATAATTTGCGTTTGGCAATTCTCGGATAAAGTGAAGCATTTGTATTGAAAATTATGGTTATGATTTCTCAATCAAATTTTTGCTTATTTACGTAATGGTGCATCTATTTTCTACTAGCTGCCTTAGTTAAGTACACAAAGTGGTCAGTTCCGTGTATGTACAAACTTTGTAAATATCTAGATGGCGTAGGTACCATTATTATATGTATGTTACAGGGTTTATGTCCATTTAACATTTGGGTTTTCATTTAGTTTGTATAATGTATACGTGCAGCATATGTAAGAGCAAAAACTTACACGTGTCTGCAAGTGGGAATGAATTAATTATAAAAATGCAAATATACATATTACTTAGAATTTAGATTTTAGATATACCTATGGAAAGTGTTCCTTGATTAAAATCTTGATATGAGGCTCATCCTTTTCCTGAAGAACTTGGTTCACATTTGTCAATGTCACCCTGGATTCAGAAAAATACGGCAGGAGTTGCAAGGTTTATGTTCATGTGAGGTTTGGATAATTGTAATTTGATAATGTAAACATGCGGCATGTGAAAGCGCGAAATTACACGTGTCTACTTGTGGGTGTGCATTTAAAATGAGTCTTAAATGCCAATATATATTATTTGGATTCAACTTAACCCACAAGGGAAGAATTAGTGACCCGAAAAAAATGGAAAAAGGGAGTATGATAGAGGAGACGAATTTGAAGCTATGCCTACGGGTAAACCGCAACATATGTAGGTCCTACTGAAAACGCGGAGATTACTATTACGGAGACTACTTAAAATCAATATAGAAACCATAGAAAAATATTAATATATCGAGTGCTTTCGGGGTGTTAACACACCATTTTCAAGAGAAAAACAATGAGAACACCTAGAAGATTCCAGTTGTTGAAAATCCGGCACTACCCAGACTGAAAAACTGAGAGTCCATGACGGATTTTCCCTCCAAGAAAGGGGAAAACAGCTTTAACAAATTAAACATTCTTCCCAAAAAATAAGAGTTACTGGTTTAGTTATAAAAGTTACACTGAAAGTCTGGATGCCATGATCTCATTTTAAAAATAATTTGAAATGATAAAACGTTCCCAAAAAATAACAATACTTGAATAAAAGTTTAGCATATGTTTACCACACAATCACTTAAACGAAACCACACCACTTTCTTTTGTTATTAAAATCTACAATTGTTGAAAACAATAAATCACAGATACATTAATTGCACACGTAACACGCCTAGAGCTGTCCAACTCACATGACGTCTCCGGCCAATTAAAGCTTTAAACGTCAAAAAATGTAATGTCAAAACGCGACTTCACTTTCGCCCGCACGATGGGCAAATGGTCTTTATTTATTTTTTATGTTTACATGAATATAAAAGGCACATTTTGTTCCGAGAAGTGAAAAATTTATTAACCGCGTTTTAGCATCCGTGCTGCCTGCGAGGGGAACGCGAGCTAACTGTTCTAGATGAAAGAATGCAATCTGTACTTACCCCAAGTATTCAACGTTACGTTTTACTTCAACCGTAGCTTTTCCTCTAAAATGTGTAAAAACTAAAACGCTCCCTGTAGGCTCTGTGCAAGTTTTCATTGTATTTTTGGTTCACGCTATGGATGAGTTTAAATGAAAAGTTTTATACTTGATGGAATATACAGTAGTTTGTTTATATCATTATGGAAGTGCAGAAGATGTCTAAGACAAGTTTTATTGAAGATTCCAGGCAGAAAAAACACGTTTAGATGACATGTTTAATGTAAAATCCATACACTTTTATAATATCTGTTAGAACAGACGATCTTAACCTTTATTGGACCAGAGATAACTTTCAGTGTTTTATTTCGATCAGGGATCACTTTCGCTAGAGGGCGAAAATGTCTTTGTGACTGAAATCGTCGACGCATGAAAAAATACTAAATCGATTAATTTTTAACCTTCAATTTCCTTCTAAAATATCTCTTGTGTGGTGAGGACCAAATATAAGTTAAAAACCCAACAGATGAGGACACAGAATGATTGTTAGGTTTAAATTGGAATTACGGTCGTTTGACATGTTTACAAAAATTGTAACTATGCAGTTAAAATTTTTGATGGGATATTACACGGTGTCGGTGTCCTGAAGGCGTTAGCTACGTCGCTAACGAAACCTCGAGAATAATGTGAGTTCTCTTATAACGGTTCTTGTAATATCCGATCCAAAAATTTAACAATGTAATTATAATCTATAATCTAAGTTGCAAGGATATATTCAATCAAAGCTCTCAGATGTATGCCCACAAACACACACGTGTAGTTCGCGCTCACAAATGCTGATTGTGTACTTACAAATAAAATCCAAACCTCAAATGAACATAAGCCCTGCAACTCTTGCCGACATTCCCTGAAACAGGGGTGACATTGGCAAAGTGAACCATTTTTTTACAGTATGGGTGGGCAGCCTCATACCAACCTATAAGTCAAGGAATACGAGTAATAAATAACATTTAAGGATAAAAAACAACAAAACCTTAAAAAGAAATCTATACAAAAAAAGTCAAAAATATCCTGTGCAATAAAATGTAGCAAACTAATAAACCAACATTACAAATCAGCATTGCAGATTAGCCGCCACTTCTTCCTGTCCTTGCATACTTCTTTCATTTCATCCAGAGTAATTATCATTATTGCAAATACTAAGAATGATAGAAGGTAAGTCACTGTGAGATCGCGTGAGGAACACAAGGAAAATGGTAAATGTATGAGGCTGATGACTTTGTAAGATGGAGCAGACAGCGAAAGAGGGAGCTTTACTTCCCCATTCTTTTACAATGTCATTTATCCCATTTTTTTATTAGACATAAAACACATTCATAAGAAGAGTCTTGTGTAGAATAACTGGAGGACGATATAGAACTTTCTCAAGAGGATGGCCACAAACAGAAACAAATGGGTGGTGCAACAAGGCACTGCCTTTACAAGAGGATGGTACCAGCCAGGACAAATAGCTAGCACAACAAGGCACTGCCTTTACAAGAGGACGGTGACCAGCCAGGACAAATGGCTAGCACAACAAAGAGAATGGCGATCAGCAGAGGCAAATAGCTAGCACAACAAGGCACTGCCTTTGGAAGATGATATTAATAAAAAAAAAGTTAATACTCAACGATTTATTACTTCTAGGAACATTCGTCTTTCAGATCCTACTTCTAACGAAGATTGGTAATCATCATGACATACATGAATTTTACTTTAAATGTTGCGGCTTGAAATAGGGACTTGATGCTTTTGCTTTGATGCCTAGGAACATTAACCTACTGTAAATATTCACTTATTTCATTGCGTATACTACGTTAGCTCAATAACTCTTCATTTGCTGGTAACATTATTAAATTTAACTGGGTGAGCGGGTCTGGCTAGTCCAGTAGGCTAGTCGCACTGTCCGCCAGGTTTAATGGAGGTGCACTAGCCGTCGTTACTTTACTTCTAACTGGACTCGCGACCGTACTAGACTAGACAGTAAAAATTATGTTCTCTAAGGGGAAACGATACAAGTGAAAGAGATACAAGTTAAAAGAGCGAAGAAAAGAATATTTCTAATCTAATCTAAGTTGCAAAGATATGTTACATTGGAGATTCACATTGCATGCACTCTCACAACCAGACACGTACAAGTTCGCGCTTGCACATGCCTCATGTGAACCTACAACATAAAAAACAAATCTCAAATGGCCATACACCCTACAACTCTTGCCGTCCTTCCCTGAAACAGGGGTGACATTGGCAAAGTGAACCATTTTTACAGCATGGGTGGTCAGCCGCATACCAACCTATAAGTCAAGGAACAACAGTGAAAATACTCGCAGGCATGTCAACATCGGTTGCAGGCCGCCGAGGACTTAAATACATTTTTTTTTTGTTTAATGCCCGCTTTCCACTGCGAGCGGGAAATAGCTGAGCGGGAGCGGGAAATAGCTGAGCGGAGCGTAGTGAAATAGTTTTGGCCTTCCATTGCGAAAGAGTTTTAAAAAATAATGGTATTTGCCTTCCACAGCCAACGAGCTCGGCGGAGTGAGCTAGGCGGGAAATGAGATGAGTCAGATGAAAGAGTTGTTTGCCTTCCATCTACAGCTGGCTTAGCGGAGCCAACTAGTGTGTGACAGCTCGTTGCAGCCTACGCCCAGATCAAACGTTTTAATTATTAGTAAAAAAAGTTTTTTTTTTTGTTTCGAAAAATAAAAAGTAATATATTATTTTGCTTTAATACATAAAAAGTAGATGTTTGAAATAAAACATACATTTTAATATTTTCAAATTTATAAAATAATGTATGATGTGCAGTGTGTGACAGCTCGTTGCAGCCTACGCCCAGATCAAACGTTTTAATTATTAATAAAAGAGTTTTTTTTTGTTTCGAAACATAAAAAGTAATGTATTATTTTGCTTTAAACATAAAATGTAGATATTTGAAATAAAACATACATTTTAATATTTTCAAATTTATAAAATAATGTATGATGTGTTTTTGTAAATCATGTATGGTGTGTTTTATCGCTGTCACGCAACTGCGCGGGTTGGCGCGGGGGGCACGGGGGAGCTGAGTCAGTTGAAAACTAGCGGCCGAGACCATGACACAGCGGAGTCATTTTTACTCGCTCAGCCTGCTCCGCTCACTCCGCTGTCGGTGGAAGCACTTCTATGAAATTTACTGTTGCTAGTCGAGCGGAGTCCGTACGGAGTCCGCTGGAAACTCGCTCAACTCTGCGACCACTTTCGTAACTCTTTGTACTCGCTCAGTCCGCTCCGCTGACTCGCTGTCGGTGGAAGCACTTCTATGAAATTTACTGTTGCTAGTCGAGCGGAGTCCGTACGGAGTCAGCTCCGCTCGCAGTGGAAAGCGGGCATAAGGGTTTGTTTAATTGCCATTATGAAGATTAATTTGAAATTAATAAAGCAATTAAAATAAAATCAAAGTTCTTCTTAACGAGTTCAGTTGAATATTTTGAGCACTTTCGATGTGTCTACGCGTGAAAATAACTTATTTTGCTTTACTAATATATTATGTCACCCCGGACTTGCTGCAGCTGACGGCTAATCATAATCATTGTGATAATTTGTTTTAAACTAAACACATTAATTCATTTTTGAGATTGAGTGCGTGTCTTTCTCCCTCCCCATTATCCTGTCATCGATTTTCATTTCAAGTAAATTTTTGCGGCTTCCAGCGAAATAGATCAGGGCAAGAAGTCTCATCCCCACGGTAATTCTTGCCTACCGAATATCGGTAATATCTGTATGAAGACTAATCAGCTGTTTACTTGCGGCCATCTTGGATTGACAGGTCTTCATACAAATATAACCGATATTCGGTGGGTAAGAATAACTAATTAATTCGGTGGCCCACAATATCATAAGAGTTTGACTTGCCTGCAATGGACATCAACGTTGCGAATGCGTTTAGCCTATTTTTAATTATTTTGAACCAGCACCATACTTCTTGGTGTGCCCAAAATTTTCTCCACACAAAATCAGAACATTCAAAGCGAATAAATTAATCTCTTATTCTATAAAATATTGAAGATTCTGTGTGATAGTGTTGCCCCTTAACTTGTGGCGTTAACTGGATCACACTGTATAACTTGAAGCCAGTAACTGACCAATGTTACTAGAACAGGTTATACTAGCCTTACTGCACTCAGGTTATTGTACTAACATTAAAAATTACAAGCTACAGTTAACCTCCAAAATAGTTCATTTTCAGAATATTTAAGTCAACTTTGCTCTTCATACATAATATCATAGACTAAAGGGGCTTCGGTAGATATTGCCGTACATATATATATTTCAAGGAAGAAAACAATAAAAAATGGCGGTGGATAAACAGCTGATCGCTGTATGTATGTTTTTTAAGCAAACTGTAAAGGGATCAGTTGTTTACGTACCGCCTTGTTTTATTGCTTGTTATCTTCAAATGAATAAAATCACTGCCTTTGGAATGTGGTTATACTCTCACGGGGCTATTCTTAGATATTTTAGTCCCCCGTTGAGCCCACGCTTTGACAAACTAATGATGCATTTGTATAAAGTCCAAGATGGCCGCAAGTGAACAGCTGATTTGTTTTCATACAAATATTACAAAATTCGATAGGTAAAATGACCGTGGTTATGAGACTTTCAGCCTAGACACCATTAATTTGTCAAAGCGTGGGCTCAATCGACGACTAAAATGTCTAAGAATAGCCCCGTCAGATGCTAAATAACTTTTGGATGGATCGAGTAAAAAATGCCGAGGCTCTTTCCCGTATGAATACCAAAGACGAACTCCTGATGTCAATAAAAAGTCAGAAACTGGTTTATTTTGGCCTCAGAATGAAAAATGAGGAATATTCACTCCTATATCTCATTATATAAGGAAGAATTAGGGGAAGACGACCTCACGAGAGATGTCGAAGAAGAACCCGTGACTTTCCATTTACGAGTACGGAGCGCTAACCACTAGACTACGGATTGTTTAATTTAACGTGAGGAATGGCAAATAATGCAAATAATTTCCTAGAATATTAATAGAATGAAAACATAAGTTGGTATGCGACTGACCACCCATTCTGTAGAAAATGGTTCACCTTGCCAATTTCACCCCTGTTCGAGGGAAGATCGGCAAGAGTTGCAGGGTGTATGTTCATTTGAGATTTGGGTTTTTATATTGCGGTCCACATGCGGCATGTTCTAGCGCGAACTTATACCTACGTGTCTGCTTGTGAAAATGCATGTAATGTGAATCCCCAATGTTACACAATGTGGAGATACCTAATGCATTTTTCAATCTTCACTGAAATAGTATAAAAAGAAGAAGAAGAAGAAAAAGACAAATAGGTCAAGATATCCTGAGGAAGCACTAAAGAGGGGGTTACCTTATATTTACCTATTGATACGAATGTGTGATTGTGTGTATGTGTGTTTTTACTTGTGTGAGTGTGTCTGTGTCTCTAGACGTAGGTACTTGTATTATTGTACTTGTGTTTGTTTGATATTGTTTGAGTATTTGCTCGAATATTCTAGCATGGTCTCGCATGTGTCAGAGTAACTCTTATACACCGATGAATAGAGATTGAAATTGAAGTACACTTTTCGGATATCAGACGAACCGTTACGGGAGAATATTATTCTCGAGGTTTTGCTGGCATCTTAGCCAACGTCTTCAGGAGGCACTCTTTCAACACAACGATTAAGAATGAACTTTCAAGGTTACCTGATGTCTGGCGCCGAGTCCACCAGCAGCCGCACGCAGTCCAGGCAGCCCCTTGCGGCCGCGTAGTGCAGGGCGAGGGCGCCATTGCGGGCGCGGCCTGCCGCAGAGGGGCCCCCTGCGCGCACCATGCCGCCCGGACACACCCTGGGGACAACACATGCATGTTAGGATACATCAGAAACGCACTCAATCTCAAAACTGACGATCAAATATCAAGAAAGACAACGCATATTTCAGAAAGAAGGTATTTTTCTAAAATTCTATTTTTGTCCTCCACAGGGGCCAGTACCCTTAGTACGAGTTGCAAAACTTGAGTAATGTAAAGTTAACGGCAATTATTAAAGAGTGATTTCCCCCAAAATCTGCCGTTTTTGTTTGTTTAAACTTGATTTTCTTCATCACTGTAACTATTTTGCTAAGACCATAAAGTGTAAGAAACAAAAACGGCAGATTTTGGACGAAATCACTCTTTAATAATTGCCGTAAACTTTAAATTACTCAAGTTTAGCAACTCATACTAAGGGTACTGTACGCAAAACGCAACTAAGCTACACATAGTGTAACTTCTTTCCGGGCTATCCTCGAAGGGTTTCGCAACCTTTTTATTTTTATAGGTAAGGGGGGCCTTACGCCAACCACTTCATTTAAAGGGGGGGCTTTCCAGCTCCCGAGGGGGCTGGTACTCATTACTTGTGAAGGCTGAGTAAGCCTTGCCGGTATTTTATTTTGGGGTTTGAAATAAACACCGAAACAGGAAATCATTTCTGACACCGTCAGCGGGATTCGAACCCGAGCTCACGGCACGGAATGCAACTGAGCTATCGACCGGACTTTCTTTAGTTTTATACTGTTCTGTTTCGGTTTCGATTACGGTTGGAAGTTTTGTTCCGATTTTAGAAAAATGATAAAAGTGTTAACAGGTCAGAACATAACAATGACAAAACAACACATGACATAACATCACATGATGAAAAATCATCGTATGACAAAACATCACATCGTACAACATTACAATGGAAATACATCACATGACAAGGCTAGCCCCCTTACCTATAAAAGAAAATAGGTTCAACTTGCCAATTATGAAACCCTTCAGAGATATCGCGACAAGAAGTAACACTATATGTGTAGCTTAGTTGCATGCAAATCATCACAATGACCAACCATCACAAAAAAATTCATCACAATGACAAAACATTACACACCTCAAACAGAACGTACCATAAACATAATATGAAAAAACATCACAGAAAACATTTACATTAATTTTGTCAATTTTGTTGTATTATTTGGCCAATGATACGGAAGGTAGTGAGCTCGATTCCCTCCTCTGTTCACAACTTCTGAAGTTAATAAGTTAGTTATTCTACTCGCCGCTAGATGGATAAACAAACTAAATGAGCAGCATCTAGCGGCGGTTGCTAAAAGTTAGTTTACAACAACGATGCAACGTGTGTAATGTTAACCTACATAATATACACTCAATCAAAATACTTTGTTATTTTCCTTCCATGCTTCTTACACTGAGTATAAAACATTGAGTAAAGTCCCCTTGATTGCGAAAATAGAAAAGTGTATGGAAGATTCAACAGCCCCCCCCAGTGAGAGATTTAGCTTACACACATTTTTTTTAATTTACGCGATCGAGGGGAATCTACTCAATGTTGTATACTCGGGGTAAAGAAGCATAGAACGCAAATAAGTAAGCTATTTTATTAAATTTATTCATTGACTTCTAGGTTGGTATGAGACTGACCACATATACCTACTGTAAAAATGGTTCACTTTACCAATGTCATCCCTGTTTCAGGGAAGGTCGGCAAAAGATTCAGGGCGTATGTTGATTTCAAGTTAAGATTTTAATTTGTAAGTAGGTACACATGCAGCACTTATACGTGTCTGTTTGTGGGAATGAATTTAATGTGAATTTTAAATGTTAATATATCTTTGCAGCTTAGATTATAGATTATTATAACCTGCGCTATGTTTCGGGAAGTGATGCTGTCGGGTTGATATAGTCTCGCCGTTAAATACGCATTAATTTTGGAGACCGTGCTTTCTAGATTGCGGGACCGATTAAGGACTGCCACCCGGATCAAGGAAGGCAGAATCTGTTAGCATTTTGGGGAGGCGCAGAAGGGGGCATCTTAATTAAGTGTTTCATTTCTGATGGAGTAGGCTCATGAGGTGTGACACACACAAAACAGAGCTCTTATACTATCATGTAAAAAAACATCCTCAAATATACAAGTCAATTAATGAAATAATCAGTTAAATAATTAATAAAACTACTTTGAACGCATACAGCGTTAATATCGCTCCCTTAAAGTTAAAACTGAACAAGTGACATATTAAGCTAACATGGGTTTCTCAGATAAATACACCGTTTTTTTCCTATATTCTACGAGAGAAAACACTACAAAAGTGTGAAAATCCAGTAGTTAAGTTTGTCATGAGTTCACTTAGGTACTATGAGAAGTGAAAATCCATGATTTCTCAAATCAGTGAATCAGCACTTATTTGCTTTTGGTTATAAATTCCAGAATTCCACATGCTGAGTGATCACTAAGCGTTCATTGTCTGACCGCACATTTTATTATAATAAATGGGAATGCTAAACGAGTGAGGTTAAAAACCACACGGAGAGTATACCTTATACTAACCTAATGCCCGTTTTCACCAAGAATATTTAAAGATAAAGTGCTGTTTAAAAATATTTAGGTACCAGTTTTGTTTTCACCAGCATTTAAGAACCTCTTAACTCGCTAAGAACTTCTTATATTTGCGAGCCCGATATTCCGCTCCCTAAACTGTCTCTTACGCTAAAGGACACTTTAGCGGCCTGTCAGTGAGGTTATGTCATGTTTTAACTGCAAATATAAGTGGATATGGACGCCGATATCCTTGTTTTTTTAGAAACTCTTGAGGATATAGAAGTTGCTAGGACTTATCTACGTCCAAAAAGTTTTGAGAAAGGTAAAAAAATGTCGATAAGAATGATATCGATTTTTGGTGCGGATATCGGCTGTCAAAAATACAATCATGTAGCTCCTTGCTGGATAAAATTGTAGTAATTTTTATATTTTCGGACAACAGAGCTGTACACATATAGTTTTGGTAAATATGTTGTGGAATAACTATTATCGTCCAGGAATTTATTACGTATTTAAAAACATCGATCTTTTACATTGATCGATGTTTATAGGTACCTACCATAAATTTGTCATATCACAGGCCTTATGATATCCTTCAGATGGATTGTTACTTATTGTTTTGTACAGAAACAATTCAGTGACACACGGGGATAACTGATTAGAGGCATTACAATTTTATGCCACTGTAAGCCATCAGCTGATATCTGTGACAGACGTGAGAGGCGTAAATGTAGCCCCGTGTAGCAGGATTGAACAAGTTTCTCGCGGTCAGCCTCTGAAAAGTTGAACCATGTTTCTTCTTTAATTTGATAATTGATTGGTGACCGCCGTTTATTTGAAAATGCCGATTTTACATGTCGAATGTGAATTGTCAACAAAAACAAAACCGCATCTGAATGCATCTGCAGACTACAAGCCGGCAACACAGAGTATATAGGTACTTAGAGAAGCTACTCTATGGCTTAGGGGTAGGTACGTACTTCGAAACCCCCCTTCCTCGCCTTCTTACTTCCCTTCCATACAGTCTGCGTATTGGACTTTGATCTTGTATGCATGTGTGTATATACACGCGGCACGCGGGTACACTCACACCACTATAATCATATATTATTACCTGCCATGATATTATTTATTAATATTATTATTATTGCTTTAAGCTGTCAAAATAAAACGCTTATATTTTGCACAATATTTATTTATTCTAGAAAGATTAGTCATACAATCACAAAAATACACACTGTAAAGAAAAAAATTAATTAAAAAAACCTCAATGTAAAAAACACAAATGATATGGCAAAAATAAACGTAGGTAAACAATCAAATAGGCACCTGTCTATTGTCAAGGACACTGGCATTCTGTATCTGTATTTCTTGCAAAAGTTTTGGATCCCTGATGATTGTCCCCTGATGATGGCCTGAGGACCGGAAATGTTTATAATATTATGAAATCTATACACTTTAATTTCACTTTCTTCGGCTCATCAGCCGACAGCCTTCAAGGCTCAGGGACACCTGCACCACTCTGCCTTGTGCTGCTTCCCTCCATAGTCGCCTCGGCTTCGACGTTCTCTGCCCACCGCATCCTTGGACGTCCAAGTGATCTAACACCTGAGGGGGCACCATCCAAGACAGTTCTGATGATCCTGGAGTCTTCTGCACGTGCTACGTGTCCGGCCACTGGAGTCTTCTTGATTTCATTAATCTCTACACTCTTCAATAATAGTGAAAATACAACAGTTAATTTCAAATACGCTTGACGTTTGTGGCGCCCACAGAGTAGGGTGGCGCCCCGGGCCAAAATCCTACACACAGTTCAACCATCATTATAAAATATTTTTTCATCAGTTTTTTTTTAATAAAAAATGAGCAATTTAATAAATACTAAACAAAATAAAGTTTATTGGCGCTTAAACTCTTTTTTTACATGAAAAACAGTAAATATAAATTATTAATTCAAATTTATTTACGCTCATTCTGATTTCAGTTTAAAAAACGACCTCTTCCCCTTCCTCCTTACTCATAACCATACATTCCGCGTACCATAGATCGATTACAATATGGCTTCCGAATTATAAAACAGGGTAACCAGTAGCAAAATACTTGTGAACGGGGTCTGGCCGGCAACATTACGCTTTTTTTATAGTGTGTGAATATCAAAATATACTATGTACACACCATTGTAAAGATAAACATTCTATTAACAAATAATATTTGCAGCGTAAATGGTAGATATTCTTATAAACATCAAATATTCATGTGTTGTTTTTATTTGAAATGTGTATATTATTTTATAAACCATAAAATACATTTCGAATTTACAAAAATCGAGTTTCACAACACTAGTGGTTTGCTAAACAGGCTCCCAGCTAGGTGGCCGATTTTTAGGTGACAGTTTGACTCGTGAAACTCAACGGTGCTAGGTACCCGTTTAAAGAGTCTCTTATATTTAAATACTTTTAGCTAGGTGACGGTTTAGAAGGAGTCGGTGAAAACGGGCATTAAGTATCGCAAAAATACTTAATAGTATACAAAAAAACAAGTATGTTTACCACAAAATATATGGAAAATATACCACAGTTTTCAAAAATATTGTCCGGGTAAAAAAATACGTCTTGATTAACAGGTAAGTATAAAATTCTCATACAATTAAAATGTCAGATTCATATTAAATGCATGTTTAGAGAAGACACGTGTAAGTTTGCGCGCACAAATGTTGCATTCGCACTTGAAAAATTAAAACCTAAATCTAAAATGAACATAACCCCATGGGTGATCAGCCTCACACTAACCTAAGAGTCAAGTAACAAAACTTGAACTGAAGGTTTTTTTCAGGATTTTTTTACTTAATATGGTAAATATTTTAATACGTAAAAATAGATTTTAAAAAAACATTAATTAAGTGAAACAGAATTTATAAAACCCAAAGCGAATGTGAATAAAGGAATTGTGCTTGCCCATGCGTTGAACTTTTATGTAAGATACAAAGTAGACCTACACGGCTTTTTATTTAAATTTGGAAATGCGAACTGCACAAAGACTTTTGTCGGGGTTACAGCCGCGGGGGCCAAGAGGGCTGATCTTTCTAGCGTGTTTCGAATGGAACAACGTTGGTTCGATCCCCGCTTGGGTCACTTGACTTTAACTTTGACCCTGGTTCAACAGATGTTATTGGGTAATTATTATTTAATAATTCATTAATAATTAACAAGAATAAATTATTAAATGATGATATTAATACCTGTTTCTGGCCAGGCAGAATAGGTTGGTGAATTGCATTCCTCTTCACAAATCTATTTAAAAAAAAAAAAAAAAAAAACAAAAAAAACAAAAAAAAAAAAAGACACCAAAAACCACTAAAGACCGCTTTTGGAGAGCGAGCCTTCAAGATGGCTGCTCCAACTGCATGGAACGGCCTTGCAGATGATCTGCGTAAGATGGATTAGGAAAATGTGTCTAGGAAAGCACTTAAAGCTCACCTCTTCACACGTTTGTATGAACAAGCGCCTTTTACTTTTTAGTTATGTTTAAAAATTCAAATCTACCAATTTATTGGTCAACTAATGAAGCTTAAAATAGTTATTTTTTCCTATCGATTTCTGTGTCATATTAAGCTAATTGATACCTACTTTAGAATAACGTTTTTAGTTAGGCAGGTACTTCACAATCATCATAGAATTCTGCATTTCCATCATTCACCATCTGTGGTGTTGATCTTAACCGTAAAGCAAGTGTACTTACAGCATATGGATGTAGGCAATACTTGTACGCAGGCCCGTATTAGGCCTGGTGTAGGGAAAGCCAGGGACCCCTCAACACGTATTTTAGAATAAAAATCATAATAATAGGATTAATAATTTGGTAAGTGATGCTTTTGTATGAATCACACCTAAAGAGCCCTCTGCAAACTAGGTCATCCAATTCTCAAGCAAGACCCAGTTGCTCTAAGGCTGGATAAACCTGCGGTGACCGATCTTTGGTAAAGGAGGCAGATTAATTTTCAATACCCAGCGAAGAGCGTAGTTGAAAAATGTTTTTTTTAAATCACGAGTCCAAAGTCTTAACCACAAATCTACGGACCAGTCAAAGATATAATAATGATAGAATTTGATAAAATAATGTGATTGCATTTTTGTATCAAACTTTTACTGTGATTGGAATAAACATTTCAAATGTCGGTGCTATGGCCGAGGAGGCCAAGTGGGTTGATCTTTCTAGCGTGTTTCGAATAAAACAACGTTGGTTCGATCCCCGCCTGGGTCATTCGACCATAACTTTGACCCTGGTTCAACATATGTTATTGGGTAATTATTAATTAATAATTCATTCAAATAAACATTAACGAGTTATTAATTGATGATATTAATACCTGTTTCTGGCCAGGCAGAATAGGTAGGTGAATTGCATTTCTCTTCACAAATCTATTTTTTTAAATAAAAAAAGTTGTTTATTGATTGTTAGCGAATGTTTCATTTTTATGCAAATCTAAGCGCCGTATAAGATTTTTTTATGTTAATAAATTCATGAAAAGCATTTTAATTCACCTGACTAATTTTTGCCTGACCAGACGCTTTCTGGATTACCATTAGCAGCTAAAAATATGTTTTGGTCCATTTAGATCGATTTTAAAGAAATATCCGTGTTACTTAAAACACTTAAACCAAATATGTTTTGGTGCCTCTACAACCACGGGTAGCTATATCTATCTATAATATAACTTGCAAAGTTATATTAACATTTAAGATTCATTTAAAATGTTTTCCCAAAAGTAGAATTCTCACAAGAATGCAATGTTCAAATATTTTCTTTGGAGGCTCCTTAGACGTGGGTGCACTGGTGCAGTTGCTCTGCGCAAACCACCCCTAATCCAGGCCTGCTCGTAGGCATTTACCTATTCCATTTACCTAGTGCGCATAATTACATCATAAGGTATTTATTTGCGTGTAAGCCATGCTAACTGTAACGATAGGTAGATTACTTAAGATAAATATAGGTAATTGTACCTATTTATAAAGGTAAGCAGCTGTTCAAGGAATGGCGAAAAATTAAGGTCAGTGTCACAGCAATTGAATGTATTACAGTTGTGTTGGCAAGTATGGAGAAGCTCTGGCCACCCCTATCGTAATGACGATAGAGTGGCAACAGTTACTTTATAACGTTGGGTATTAAGGATTGGACTATGAAATTACAATAATAAAATCTCGCACAAACAGTTGAAAATTTGGAGACTAAAAAGTATTCTATGCGAGACACTCTACTGCCAAAATGCAGATCTAATTCAATTATTGAGTAGCAGAGGGTCAAAAAATCAACAAATAACATTGTAACAAACTTAAGAGAGAAGAGAAAGAAATGGACGACTGTCAAGACCCGAAAGAACAAAATAAAGCATTATAAATTTCTTAATTATTTATTATGCTGTTACTAGTATTCTCTTTTAAAAAATATTAATTTTAAACATGGTCTTTACCTAAGGTTTCCTTTGTAGAATCTCTCAAGGATGTCATATCTTCTCCAATCGCCATGACAACGCATCAACACTTCATTTGTAGCCTGGTTGACGTCAAAAGCAACCATGCTCGGAACAGCAGCCACATTTGCCAACTTAAACACATCGTTATCGTTACCCTTAATGATACTTCCATAGTTCAAAGACTTCTGGGGCTTCCAAGTGCCATTTCCACTGATCCTCGGAAACTGCCTCACAGGGATATCCACCTCATCATGCTTCTCCACATCCCTCTTCCTCGTCTTTTTCCTGATGTACTTTCTCAATCTCAAAGACAACATGAATCTAATCCTTATATGCCTTTTTATATTCCTATCGTATCTCAATTGCTCTTTGAACACTTTATTCTCTTTAGCACGGTTCTTGTATAACCTATCATAGTGCATATCCTGCACTTTCTTCTTTAAACTCTTGATCGTCTCAAAATGATTTTCTTGGGGATCCTTTTTTATGACTTCATCGGGCACTGCGTAAATCGGTTCATTTAAGTCTTCTTCTGTCTGTTTGTTCTGCTTCCAGCCTCTTCCCAACGACCAATTTCCATCACATGTTGAAAACGACAAGCTAGAAACATGCTCTGATATGCTCCTATCTTTATCTTCATTTTTGCTTCGGCACGAATAAGAAATACTTTTTCTTTTTATCCAAGAATCATCTGAATGAATTTCAGTGAGTTTTTTTGTAGTTTCGTCTCTTTGGTCTGTGAGTTTGACTGTTAGTTTATCTTTCTTTTTAGCTCTGTCCCCGAAGAAGCGTTCCCTGATGGCTTTGCAAGCTATACTCCTGGTTTCCTTCCTGAGAATGCTCTTCCTCTCCTTCTTTTCCTGGTCCAACTGTTCTTGCGTCATTGGAGACCAGTCCCCAACCTCGGAGCAACAGCATATCTCCTTGACAAACAGGGCCAAAGCACTGCAGTAGGAAATCACTTCCTTAGCCATAAATGAACTAAACAACACTCATAACACCTTCGTATTTAATTAAAATATTTCACTAACTTCTTTAAAGTGAAGACCATTCATTCAGCCTGTAAATTATAATTTCATTAATTAAAAAAAAAAATATGGCTCTTGCTTCCCCAGAACTTTTTTTTAAGTGGAGTTGTTTTACTGAGAATCCCTTTTGATATCGAAATTTAACTGAAAGATGTCGCTTAATTTTTTTTTAATTTCCGTATCAGAACTAATTCGATGTAAGTATTGTTATTCTTCAATGGACTCAAATTTTTAATGTAGAAGCTTTTTCTCTACTGGCAAACTAACATGGGATTTTTCACTCGCATGAGACTACGGTCCCAAACAATCGATAACAAAATATTTGTCTGTCATTTCCCTTACGACCCGGCCGTGTAACGTCACATTTTTTTATGTCAGCTCATTTGTGGACCTTACTGCCTAAGCTTCATTGATAAAAAATGCATGTATTCAGTTCTCAACTTAAAATAAATAAAATGGGTACGAAATATTTTTGAGGTTACTAATGAATTAAAACTAATTGAATAAAAAAAATTGAAATAGAAAATACAGCGTACTAAAAAATCAAAAAGCATTTCATGTTGTGAAATATAATTTAAAGAAGAAATGCATTATTTTTTTAAATTAACACATCTAAAGAAAGATCTGATCTGCCTGCGTTTTTATTGAATTTCTTTGAGGCTGATAATTAAATTATAAAATTTGCATGCATGACCATAAAATTATTTTTTTTTTTTTTTTTTTTTTTTAAAACGCAGAGTCAGTTGTTTCACCGCGATTTCCATTTTGTAAAAGTTTTGCTCGGTTGTGAATAAAGAAATTTGCTAAATAACGTTAGATAGAATTTTTTTAAAAACCCGCGAAAACTGGGCCATAAAAAAATACGAAAGTGACCGCCTAGAGGCATTTGGAGGAAGATGACCAAGACATCATGGGCTAGAAGGAAGTTCAACGAAAAGTTGTTGTAGGAAGTAGAAGAAAGAAGAGAACTTATAAGTCACATTTTGAAGAGGTAAGCCAAACTAATAGGACACTCAATTAGACAAAGCAACATCTTTGAAGCAAAATCTTGAGCAGACGAACAAGATGTCGCCCAAGAACTTCATACATCTATGATTTAAAGCGACAGAATGAAAAAGCACCTCTTGAGCTTTTTCAAATCAATTTTGAAATACTAGAGAATTTCCTTACTCAGTTGAAGAACATAAGAGTGTTTATTAAGGTATCTATACCCCAAGTATGGAACTACGTTTAAACTCAATCACAGCGTTTACCAAAAAATGTGTGAAAAACAAATAGCCCCTCTAGCGAGCGTTTCAAATGCGCTTAAAACTTGGGATACAGAAATCGCGTCCGAAATGTGTCCGAAAGGATCTTATATATTTTTCCAGGTAAGGAGTCAGTCTTTGCGCCAATCACTTTCATTGAAGTAGGGGTTTCCCAGCCTCCAAGGGGGCTAGTTCTAATATCTCGTTAAAATAGCCGGTATTTATATTTTGAGTTTAAAATAAACACTGAAACGGGAAAGCGTTTTTGTAACTCCAGGTGGGGATCGTACCCTATGAATGGAACGCAATCATTCTACCAAGTGATCTATCGACCGGACAATTAACGATAAAAAGTCAGCAAGTAGACAGAAGTGAGTGAACGCAATCGTGTCAGACACCGCGCGGTCTAAACGAGAAAGTGCTCGAGTAATTTAAATAAAATAATGATTAGGTATTAAATCATTTGTGTTTAATATCGATAGCAAATCAGCTGTACCTATAAAGGTGTCAGTGACCGAAGCTCAACCGACGATTACCCGGTTAATTTAACAATAAAACCTCCGGATTAATTGTTATCGATTACAATTTTAACGGTGGATTAACTAAATTTAATGGGTAATTAATCTCATTAAATTTCGTTCGAAAATAATGTTTTTTTTTCTCTGATTTAATGAGTATAAGCATTCAATATGTCACCCCAAAATTATTTTGATACAAATTGATGCTATATCTGCTTCATCCTACCTCAATAAAAATCCCCCATTGTTAGAAAGAGAACTAAGATGCTTCCAGTGTGACTTCATTCAAAACAGCGACGCTTGAGATAATTTACAAAAATTATCTGCATAATTGGATCTACTAAATGTCATATCTGTGCAGTTTAAGTTTGGGTATAAGACTTTATTAAAATGAATTTCGCAAGATCTTAAGGACTACACAGTACACACTCAGAAGATCCGAAATGGAAGATCTTAGAATGTTACAGGCAGAACAATGCGAGATCTCATCCGCAAAGACTACATACGAAAAGCCTGTGACGTACAGGACAAAGTGAGATGGAGTAGATCCAGGACGGGATCGTATCTCCAGAATGAGTCATGAAAGACTTGCACACATCTAAGCTAATGAGATGCCAATAGGGCAACGCCCAAGCTGGAAGATCTACTAAAAGGTGGAAAGATTGCTAGACGTCCTCATCTCAGGATCAGGATGGGAATCGCAAATCGTAAGAACAAAATCAAGAAGGAAAAGAAGAAGCATGATATCCTTTTGTTATTTTTATTCAGATAAATGGATATTGCAGATCTGTTTTTTTTTAATAAAAAAATCATTCAGTATGAGGTTCGCACAGTTGACATAGACAAAAAAATATTTGACGTCACACGGCCCAGTCGTTAGCGCACAAGCAAATTAATATTTTGTTATTGTTTTCCAAGGGCTCAAGTTAAATAAGCGGATGGCGTTTGCCCGCCGAGACAAAATCTAATTTGGAATATTCACGCAGAAAACGTTCCATTTCTTTACTTTGGTCGTCTTATTTTGAAACTGGCATGACACTCGTACAAGTGATTATGCGATAGATACCTATTATTGGAGCATTGGAGATACTTATGTATTTGTATTATGTGTTTTGTGTATGTGCAACTCTTTTGTTCTGTTGGCGTCTTTAAAATAAATAAATAAATAAAAGTGATATTTCAAAGACCCCATGCAAATTTAATAAATAATATTTGTTAGTCATAATCGATTTCATTATTATTAAATTCAGCATGACTATTGATTACGACGAGTGAAAACCAACCAGCTCTCAACTGTCTAAAATGAGAAAATAAATATATCCAACAATCGCCTGAAACAAGGGTAACACTTTTCACTTAAAAATGTCACCCCTGTTTCAGGATAGGTAGCAAGAATTGCAGGGTGTATTTTCATTTAAAAGCTGGTTTGTTATTTTGTAAGTAAACAATACACATATGTGTATGCAAAGATGTATTTGTATGTATATACATACAAATACATCTTTGCAACCAAGAATATTAATTGTATATGAATGAGCTCGACACAAATTTAATAAGCTAAGTAATTGTGAAGTCTATTGGCTAAGTAATATTTTGTTAACGATTGCTAAGGACTCTTGTCACTTAGACGTGTGGCGTTCGCTAACCGAGAAAAAATATAACTTGTAAACAGAAATTCAATATTTGATTAAAAAAAATTAAAATAGTATTTCACGTTTAATTTTGCACTACTTTTAAATTTTCCTTCATCAAACTTTTATAGCTTTCAATTAATGTTTTTATGATCTTGTAAGAAAAAAAAAACAAAATCAATTGCCACTTATTCACGATGTCGATTAATTTTTTTTAAATATTTTTTATTAAAAAGAAACAGTAAATAAAAAATGGAATTTCTTAATATATATTAGTCAATATTTAATTTATGAAAATCGTTGTGTGCATAATTGTATCAAATGCTTATTTTTAAACACGAATTTTAATTTATTTGTTTTTATAATAAACTTATTGTCTAAGTTCAATGACACTGTCAAAAAAAAATCACTCCAACTGTCACTGTGTCCACGAAAAGTCAATGTGATAACGTCCAACTGTCACTTTTTCACGAAAAATCAATGCTATTGTTGGAAATTGTCACTTTTTAGACCTGCCAGAGGTCCGATCGCCATATCGGATGGTTTGAAATAATGAAAAAAAAAAATAGTTGTTTCACCGCCGCGACGCAGCACTGTGTGGATAATGGTAAAATTGAAATGATGGTATGATGTTATGATGTTAGGCACAAAGCGTGTGGAAAAATGATGTTAACTAATAATTATAAAACATAAACATATCACAGGTACTGGGTGTTCATGAAACTGACGACTTTGTGATGTTTATCACACATTTTCTATTTTTTAATGTTGTCTGCTACATGTGAATTTTTAAGAGTGAAAATTCACACGTAAATCCATATAGTCAGGATGTCTATCTATAAACTAAGTTGCAAAAGTATATTAAAATTAAAATTCATATTGAAATGCATGCTCGCAAGCAGACACGTGTAATTTTGTGCTTACAAGTGCTGTATTTGAACTAAAAAAAAAAGACTGAAATCTAAAATTAACATAAGCTCTACAATTTTACCGACCTTTCCTGATTCAGGGGTGCCATTTGCATAAGTGAATCAAGTTTGTACAGCAAACGGTACAATGTACTATACATAGGTATTAGTGGAATCTTTTTTTTTATGTATATTTACATAGCTGAGGGATATGAAGAATGTGCTTACCCCATTGATTGGTATATCGTTTAACTCCAACGACCGGTCTGTAGTATTGCAGTAACATTTCGGACTCGTGATTTTTAAGATAGATGGTTAAAAAAATAATCTGCCTAAACCAAAGACCGGTCGCTGTAGATCCATATTATCTTACAGCAACTGGGTATTGCTTGAGCATTGGCGCTTACTACAGCGACGACCAAGCTCGCATAGGGTTTTTAGGTGAAATTCACACAAAAAATCATCCTAATATTTGTTTATTTATTGATCAAGAAATAAAATATGAAAGTGTGAAAAACTTTCGGAACAACCTATGGATCAATATAAATGTATGTAAGTTCATATATATATGCACAGAGGTATCTATATACGAATGCGAGCAGTGAGATGTTGTATGGAAAATGCAAATAAAATAAATAAATATTATTTATCTGAACGACTGCGTTTTATTTGCTGACCACTTTTTCATTTCTACTTAGACCATCCATGACACCTTCACAAATAAACGAAAGTTGTTGTTTTATTGACAAATTAATGTTATTTATTTATTTTGAAATCTTCCGTGAACCACAAAATGTATAAATTTGAACGTTTAAACTTTTCACCGAATCGTTCACGTTTTGCCGAAAATGTATGTAAAGTAAAACAGCGCCTCTTGTGAGCATTTTTTTAATGGAAATCCTAACGTATTTTCTTAAAAAAAAATCCTTTGCTTATTCGAGTTCCTTGACTTATAGGTTGGTGTGCGGCTGACCACCCAAGCTGTAGAAAATGGTTCACTTTGCCAATGTCCCCACTGTTTCAGGGAAGGACATTTGAGAATTGGTTTTTATATTGTAGGTTCACAGGACATTTATATTTCGAATGTGCTCTTCGCTGAGTTGAAAAATTCATAAACCTTTACCAAAGACCGGTCACTGAAAGGTCCATCCAACCTTACAACAACTGGGTCTTGCTTGAGAATCGGCGCTTTCTACAGCGACGACCAAGCTCGCAGAGGGCTCTTGAGGTGTGATACACACAAAAACAGCGCTCACCAAATAAATCATCCTAATATTATTATTATTTATTCACATGCGGCATGTGCAAGCGCGAACTTGTGCGTGTCTGCTTGTGAGAATGCATATAATTTGAATCCCCAATGTTACATATCGTTGCAACTTAGATTAGATTAGAAATTAGTATGTCAACTGCAGTATATCGAGTATAATTTTTACGTTCAAATTCAACAAGGACACTTTACAAAATATGAATAAAAACTGAAACGCTCTCTATAATCGCTGTTTAGTTTCTATACAACATTTAGTATAACGTAATGGTTGAGTTTAAACGTAATATTTTATACTAAAAGCAGGTCTTAATCTACATGGTTGGTATAATAAAGTATAGGCTGACCATAGACTACAGACGCGCCGCCTGAATTTTAAATGCGCGGGAGAAATTTTTCGCATGACGCCATTTTGGATATTTTGACAGCTGATTTGTTTTCACTCTTCGTAATCAATATTCATGCAAGATTGATATTCAATTTAATTATAATGAAATCGAATTTGATTTAAAAAATATTATTTCTTAAATTTGCATATGGCTTATGAAATCTCATCCCTGTAAAAATAATGTTATAAGACAAGAAAAGATTCGATAGAACAGGCAAAACGTGTATTTGGATGTTCTCAGTTTAAATCTTTCTTCGCGGTCAAAAGTAACATGTAGATATGTGTAACTACTAACTATGGTCCTTACCAACCAATAAAAAAATATAAGTTAGCCATTGCCCTAGCTTCCTGGTGAGAAGAATCGTCATATCTACCGATCATATAAGTAGATGGAAAGCAATCAAACATGTCCGCGCGTGATCAGCTGATCTCGCCGTCAAATATTCTCCACACAATTTTTCTACAGTGTGTTTGAAAAACATTTGACAGCCTGATCAGCTGTTCAGACGCGGATATGTTTTATCGCTTTCTATCTATCTATAATGATCGGTAGATAATAAGTCGATACTGCCGTGACAAAACTTGGTTGACTTTTTTAAATGTGCAGTCCTTGTTCATAGTTTAAACAAAATGGTTGGTAATTTTAAAATTCAAAATACATGAAACGAAAAAGGTCAACGATCAAATAAAAATGTCTTCCCTCTTGTACAACATGAAAACATGGCGTCCGTTTAATGTTTGAACGTGTCCAGTGAAGCCGTTATAAAGTTGTTTCGGATCATAACGAGGGAATGGCGTGCGAAACGTAAAAATGTGTTAAAATATCAGAATGCGACGCTCCGATCGCTCCAATTAAAATATTATCGCCATTTCACTTCCATCGCGTACCAAAACAAAATGGCCGATTACGCAGTTTCACTTTTCATCAATAATATCAAAATGTCACAGGCCGCTTAATCCACCGCGAAGTGAAAATCATAAATTTCAAAATTGGAACAAAAAAACAAATGAAGATTAAAATCCATACCTACCTACCTGAAAGCGAACGTGATGAATTTTTAATTTAAATTTCGAATCATTTTTTATACCTACCGTTATATTTTCTCGAGCTGTCAAAATATTAAGAGAGATTGGTCAATGATGTACGCACATGAATTGACTCGAAACAAATACCGCAGGCAGTAAAATTGTGACGTCACTAGGTTGAGTCGCTAGGGAAAAGGCAAACTCAATACATTTTGTTATTGGTAGCTAAGGACGCCAGCCACGGTAGTCTTAAAAATATGTGTGACGTTTGCCCGTCGAGAAAAAAAAAGGTGAATTAACAGACAAAGTTAGGACGTCACACGGCCGGGTCATAAGGGCGAAGGCCAAATAACGTTTTGTTACTAATTGTGCGGTCGATAACTTTCTTATCGTTCAATGCCTGACCGCCTACGTTTGATTCTCGCTAAGGTGTGTGAAATGATTTTCCTTTTCGGTGTTTATTTTGAGAACAGAATCAAAACACCGGCAAGGTTTTCTCAGCCCTCACAAATAATGAGAACCAGCCTCTTCGGGTGCAGGTTCAATCCCACTTTAAGTAAAGTGGTTGGCGTAAGGGTGGCCAAATTATGTGTGAACCTAAGTAGATTCCACACGCTACATGCAACCCCTTTGGGTACAACGCGTTAGCAACCTGCACTAAATGTAGTGCATATAAAATAACACGTAACTGTTGCTTGGGCCCTAGCTTCATAAATGTGTGACGTTTGCTCGCCAAGAGAAATAATAAACTTGGACATCCCAGCCAAACACATTCGGAGTCGATTATGATTTTAATCAACTTGTTCTTGTTTAAAGGGCAACGCAACGCAATTAAAACGCAACTAATCTACACATATAGTGTAACTTCTTGCCGCGTTATCCCTGAAGGGATCGCAGTGGCGAGTTGAACATATTTATTTTTACAGGTAAGGGGGCCGGCCTTACGCCAACCACTTCAGTTGAAGTAGGGGTTTACCAGCTCCCGAAACGGCTGGTATTCATTTCTTGTGAAGGCTGAGTAAACCTTGCCGGTATTTTATTTTGGGGATTGAAATAAACACCGAAACGGGAAATCATTTCTGACACCCTCGGTGGGATTCGAACCCGAGCTCACGGCATGGAATAAAAGCACTCTACCAACTGAGCTATCGACCGGAACACTTCTTAAAAACATTTTACCATTATTTATCAGATCTTTGATTTTTATTTTTCTATTTTCACTTTTAAGGACCGCGTTGCACGCACTACATTCACTACTGAGGACGAAATCTAACTGACGCCATTTTGTCACATGTTTGTCCCTGTGACTATGGAAATTTGGTATAGTATAATAATGTTGTTTTTGTTTTGCATAGGATGTACTCGAGTCTCCCCTTTCCTTCGGCCGGTGCATTCAAAACACACACTCCGTTCTAGTTGAGAAGACTTGAGGTCAGACCGTGTCCTGAAACGATACCTAAAGCCTGATTCAAAAGCAGGGAGAACTACTAGTTTGAAAACAGGAAAAAAACAAACTTTGAATCCTGTACGAAGGATGAACAATGTTATATTTGTAACCATTCTGCTCCTGAAGATGCCTCATTAGGCGAAAATGTTTGAGCAAAACAAAAATAATAAAGTGAATTAAAACCATGTTTTTACCATTTTAATTTTTAAATATTTATATAATGTTAGGATGATTTATTCTGATGGATGATTTATTATGATGGAATATCCAGAGTCATAATAAAACAAGAGCCTGTATGAAGAAGGTTATGACTCTGGAGGAAATGAAAGAAGTATGTAAGGACAGAAAGAAATGGCGGTTGATCTGTAATGTTGGCGGCTAGGGTTTATTAAAGTGAAATTTGTTTTATGTTTTAGTTTTTGATGTCCATATATATTATTATTTATTGATTTAAAAAATGTACTTTGTCGTGTATGTTCCTTGACTTATAAGTTGGTATGCGGCTGACCACCCATGCTGTAAAAATGGTTCACTTTGCCAATGTCACCCCTGTTACAGGGAAGGACGGCAAGAGTTGCAGGGTGTATGTCCATTTGAGATTTGGTTTTTATGTTGTAGGCTCACACGAGGCATGTGCAAGCGCGAACTTGTACATGTCTGGTTGTGAGAATGCATGTAATGGGAATCTCCAATGTAACATATCTTTGCAACTTAGATAAGATTAGATTCGACAAACGCTGTTTTTAGGTGAATCACTAATAAATGTATTTGAAAAATAAATGATATTTTGTGGACGTTTATGAATAGCAAATCTTATATTTTTTTTAACTTTTACTTTATGAAGATATTATTTATTACAACTGTTTTGAATCCACAGCATTGCCAAAAAAAAAAAATATTGTCACTATAACTAATTAATTCTTTCTAGTAGTTTATGATCAATGCAACCAGTTTGATAGTGACCGATGTGTGACATTGTTATAAGAAAATCGTATAAATCAGAAAAATCCATTCAATAAGGATGTTTGATATTTCTATTACAAACCGAATTCCATTTTTGTATGAAAAACTGCCCAATCACTTCAACCGTTCTCGATTGATACGAATACCAACAACTGTCACTTCATTTTGTTATAAAAATAAATTGCACAGAATCTGTACTCGACTTTCTTGCAAAAATTTACCCACTGTATGACGTATGTAAAGCTAGAATCATCTACCAGCTTATGCCGTTTCAATAAAAATGTAATATATCAATAATAAATCAATTTTATTCCACCGCGGTGTGTACCTGCATACTCGTACAATATGGATATAGGCATATAAATACTTAAATGAATATAAATATTTTGTTGATTTATTTGAAAAAGTACCAATTACACAAGAAAGATCCTCGACTCATAGGTTGGTATGAAGCTGACCTCAGTACTGTACTGTACTGTATCCTGCCACCGTTTCATTAGGGGTGGCCGGTACCTCCGCAGATGCGCCTCCACTTTTTGCTGTCATCACCTTTTTCATACATACTCTTCTCTTATTCTCACTCTGCAGAATCCATTATTTCGCAATCTCACCTATTTGGTCTAACCATTCTTTCCTCAGCCTTCCCCTTCTGCGCTTTCCTCTGACATTTCCTTTGTACACTTTCTTCGTTAGTTGTTCATCATCCTTTCTTTCAAGATGTCTGAACCATCTCATCGTACTTTTTTGTACTTTCATTCTCATATTCTCTTTTATACCACACTCGTTCATCACTCAAGCATTACGTACTCTATCACTCAGTGTCTTTCCAGCCATTGCTCTCAGGTAAGCCATTTCAACCGTACTTACATACTTTACTCAGCTCACATTCATTAAGCCTCACTTCCACCAACCAATATGCCATTGTGGACCGCCGATCTCATATTCTTCGTAAGTTTCCTATTTCTTGCAATTCTTCCAATCGTTTCCATTACACTTCTTCCTCTACTAGCGCGCTTTTCCAATTATTTCGTCAATTTCGCATTCGACTCAAATTTGCTTCCCAGATAATCAAATTCTTTCACGACCTCCATTCCTTGACTTATAGGTTGGTATGAGGCTGACCACCCATACTGTAAAAAATGGTTCACTTTGCCAATGTCACCCCTGTTTCAGGGAAGGTCGGCAAAAGTTGTGGGGCTTATGTTCATTTGAGGTTTGGATTTTATTTGTAAGTACACTTTCAGCATTTGTAAGCGCGAACTACACTTGTTGGTTTGTGGGCATACATCTGAGAGCTTTAAATGAATATATCCTTGCAACTTAGATTATAGATTATAGATTATTATAGACCTCCACTCTTTTTTCATTCAGTCTTTATCTCAATTTTCTCGCATTTCTCAGTCCTCCCAAAGTGTAAAAAATAATTCACTTTGTCAATGTCACCCCTGTTTCAAGGAAGGTCGGCAAGAGTTGCAAGTTTTATGTTTAATTTGTAAGTACAAATTCAGCATTCGTTAGCGCGAACTTACACATACCTGTTTGTGGGCATGCATTTCATATTAGTTTTGAATGTTTATATTTCATTGCAACTTATATTCTAGATTATTATAGATGGTCATTGAACCCTTTTGTATGCAAACTAGTACTTTGTATGGTGGGTAAACTTTTTAGTTATATTTTGAAAAAGTAACGACTGATTATTATTGGTATTTATAAAATTTTAAGAATCGCAGCCATTTATCTATTTTTAACCCTTTGACTACCAAGAAAATTGCTAATACATTTTGTATGGAAAATTTTCACTCTGTATGGCGGCTATACTTTTGATTCACTTTTTGGAAAAAATAATGATGGCAATATATAGGTTATTATTATTATTTTACATTTGTACTACATTATTTTTTTATTAACCCTCTAACTGCCGAGAATTTTTCCATTATTTTTTTCTTTTATATGGCAACTCCCTAAATCGAGATTATGATGAAGAAATGATTATAATTATTAGATAGCACTATTATATAAATGGATTCACAAAAAATTTCAGAAAAATCGTCGGAGCCGTTTTTGAGAAAATCGCATTTTAAATTTTCAGCTCTTCGGAAGCCATCTTGAATTTTCAAAAAAGTAAAAAAAAAATGATTACGAATTAAAGTGATAAGCTTGTTCTTTCTATCAAATCTAAAACAAATTCAAATATCTTGCATTTTAATAGGTTTTTGTAATATTTTCGATTTAAAATTTCAGGTCGTGTAAACGGTGCTTTATATTTATTTTTTCAAAAAATTTTTTTTGTAAATTTGTAGAAATTTATGTTGTCCGTAATATTGTAGAACATTATATTTTTGTTGACCCCTTAACTGTCGAGAAAATCACAATCGTTTGTTTTTTTCATATCGCAGCCCATAGACACAGATTAGTAAGAGTATTGCCATAACTAATTTATTAAGTTAAAAACTAATAAATGGCAACTCTGAAAATTTAAAAAAAATTCTTGGAGCCGTTTTTGAGAAAAGTGCAATTTTATGTTTTTTTTGTATGGCAGCCATCTTGAATTTTCAAGTTGGTGTAATGCCATGTTATTCATACTTAATACATGTCCAAAAAAGTTGATGTAGCCAAAATTTGGTATCTCTAGGTCTTATACTTTGGAAAGTGACACACACACATACATACATACATACATACATACATACATACATACATACATACATACATACAGACGGACGTTTTTGAAAGATAGTGTTTTTTGGCATGTCCTGCACCAGGACAACTCATTTCCGTGAAAACCTCGAAATTTTTTTTTTACACCAAATCATAACTTTCTTTATAGCCTTCGGCTATAGCAAGAAAGTAAAAAGTAGTGATAATTACGCAATGTAATACAGGTATACTTAAAAAAAATTAAATTCACAATTAAAAACAAATGTGTGTATGTTTTTACATCAAAAATTTAAAACATAAAACAATTACAGATTACGTTATGAACTCTCCTTGATGATGTTGCACACCGGCGACATGACAATAGACTATATTGGACGTGACTTGCGTACTGACTCCCTCACTTACTAAACCACTGAAATCATTGCAGTTTCATCCTCATTTGTCTAACACACCACTTTCACAACAATATATTTAAAGCAACAAACACTGACAAGATCGTACATTGAAGCTTTCACGGCCGGTACTTGTTGACCTAACAATTACTTTTTTCGGGCTATGTAGCCGTGGTCTGGTTGATCAACTCGACCACGGCTACATAGCCCGAAAAAAGTAATTGTTAGTTCAACTGACAAGATCAGTCTCATATCAATCTATACTAGATCTCTAATCTATACACATTACACACCATAGCTCTCCCTAAGTACACACTCATACGTTTCTATTGTTTGTTATTAATTATCCTGTATTTGAAGTTCAAGCTTTCTACAAACTGTGCTAAAAATGCAACTAAGCTGCATATTGACTATAATAATAATAAATATATTAGGATGATTTATTTGGTGAGTACTGTTTTTGTATGAATCACACCTCAAGAGCCCTCTGCGAACTTGGTCGTCGGCGCCAATTTTCAAGCAAGACCCATTTGCTGTAAGGCTGGATTGACCTTTAGTGACCGGTCTTTGGTAAAGGTAGATATATAAATTTTTCACCCGGCGAAGAGCACATTTGAAAATATAAATGGTTTTCGGAATTCTGGGATCCGAACTAAAATCCATTTACGAGTCAGAAGTTTTAACCACTAGACTATGTACCGGTCTAAAGTATTCTTACCACGCTGTCTCCGAAGAGGTTGTATGTGGCATGCGGAACCTATTTATTTTCACGTAAAGGGGGTCGGCCTGATGCCAACAACTGAAGTTGAAATGGAAGTTTCCCAGATCCCGAAGGCGTTGGATCTCATTTCTTGTGTAGGCTTACTTACTTAACCTTGTTAGCATTTAATTTTGGGTTTGAAATAAACACCGAAATAGGAACTCATTTTTGACACTCTTGGTGGGAATTGAACCCTAATTTTTGGCATGGAATGTGAGTATTCTATCAACTGAGCTATCGTCTGTATGAGATATATTTTTTTTTTATTAATTTTGTATTTGAACGCAAGCTGTCTACCAACTGAGATAGGTAAAGCCTTCCAAATTGATGATTCAGCCTAAAAATTGTATCAGATTTTTGTTAACCTTCACGTATGCAAACTTTTAGTTCACGGCTGAATGTAAAGTATCAGATACTCATCATGCGTCGGGCATTTGGAGTATATGACGTGGAGTCCGTCTCCCACACCGGAAGTGCCTCTGTCATGCCGGCATGGAAGGGGCACTTCCGTTTCGGTGGACATGAGGTCGCTGCTGTCCACTCAACGTGAACTCCCATACTGTAGCTTAACCTGCTGATGAAATAAAATCGGGCACATCATGATATGCCTAGGCAAATCATAGACAAACATTCTTTATCTACAGGCAAAGGCAATATGTCTATATCTATAATCTATAATCTAAGTTGGAAAAGATATATTTACATTTAGAATTAATGTCTGGTCACAAGAAGACACGCATGTTGACAAATGCAATTAAAACTCAAATCTCCAATGAACATAAACCCTGCAACTCTTGCCGACCCTTTCTGAAACAGGGGTGAAAATGTCAACGTGAACATTTTGTTACAGTTTAGCTGTTCAGCTTCATACACATAATGCATTTAAAACGCAACTAAGCTGCACGTAAAGAACAACTTCTAACCGCATTGTCGCATGCAGCAGGTGAAACTTTTTCATTTTTACAGGAAAAGGGGCCGGCTTTACGCCAACTACTTAATTTTAGGTGGGGTATCAATCTTCCAAGGGGGTTGGTTCTCATTGCTTGTTTTTTAGTGTGTGGCCATAAAATGTCTAGCCACTTACTGAAATGACGGCATTCCGTTAAACGCCTAGTCACATCATGAACTGCCTGGTTTTCGCGCAGCCTGCGACATATGAAGCCAGCTAACTAATTATCAAATACCTGAACTATATTCATAATATATATTTAACAAAATATGGAAGCACTGAATTTATAACGTTACTGTTAATAATAGAAAGAAGAGTACATATTGTTATTATTATTTTGAAAAGCGCGAACTTATACTCGTAAATGTAAGCTTGTGAGCACGCATTTAATATGATTCTAATATATTTTTGTAACCTAGATTATAAATTATTTCTTACGTGGGATGGGTCAATAAAGAACTAAGTCATAAGTCAGTTATTTAGTGATGCATGTTTTGTATCTCCTTTACCCAGTTTCCCTGATATCGAGATCTTACTGTAAACAGAGTTAATGTGGCCAGTAATTTAGTGTTTATCGGTCAGTGGATAGTAGCTCATGTACTGCAGCTTTACTGATCTTATTCGCTTCACTAACTTTATTTTATAGTATACAGTAAAATTTCTTCTACAAACGTACATTTGTGCATGTCATGTTTGAATGAACGCCCGTATGATATTCCAAGTAGGATGCAAAAGCAAGGATACACTTTGGAGAGTCAAACTGTGAAAGAAATTTCAACCAGGTTATACATCTCAATCCAAGTCTAAGTTGCAAAGATATATATCATTAGAGTCACATTAAATGTATTCTCACAAGCAGACACGTATAAGTTTGCACTAACACATGCCGCATGTGGACCTATAAAATCCCAATCTTAAATTAACATAAGCCCTGCAACTTTTGTGAACCTTCCCTGAAACAGGGGTGACATTGGCAAAGTGAACCATTTTTTAAAAGTATGGGTGGTCAGCCTCATACCAACCTGTAAGTAATAACTATTTTTTGTACATTTTGGTTTTATAAAATCTAATCTAAGTTGCAAAGATATGTTACATTCGAGATTCACATTACATTTTTCACAACCAGTCACGTAGAAGTTCGCGCTTGCACATGCCTCATGTGAACCTACAACATAAAAACCAAATCTCAAATGGACATACACCCTGTACCTCTTGCCGTCCTTCCCTGAAACAGGGGTGACATTGGCAAAGTGAACCATTTTTACAGCATGGGTAGTCAGCCGCATAAATACAAGTGAATTATGAATAAAACTGTAAATATCAAGAAAAAACTAATGATTATTTCAATTATGGCACTCACAGCCTGGGTAAATAGAAAATGGACGCAAAAAAAAAAAAACGCAACTAACTCCCATAGGAAAATCCATTGTCAACCAAATTGTGACTTTACCCGGGCGAGTGTTTTTTAGAGAATACGATGCCCGATGTACATTTTGGTAAAAAATGATTGAAAAATCTCATTCAAAACTGTTCAAAACACGACAAGTTGAATTTTTGACCTATAAAAGGTCACTTAATATCACGCCCGGTTAGCTATTGTTTGAACAAAATAAATGTCAGAAATTGAAGGCATACTCTGCATAAAAAGGTACGCTTTCGTTTTTTTTTACTGGATCTGATAATAGTACTATGAAGTTTCTCTTTTTCGCAAATCGACCAAAATAACATGTTGTTCTTTGTACTTTGTGCCTTTTAAATCATCTATTCTAGTCCTTAATTGAATTGAACAACTTACAAGGCGTATTTTAAAGAAATTTTAATGTCGTTTTTCATTATGAGCAATCTGGCATGAAGCTGCCACGACTTGGTGCAAGAATGCCACACATGAGTGGCCGTCTGTGGCAGTCTATCTAACTCGGTCAGTGATCGTGATGATACAGCTATGAGAGTAACCTAACGTAGATCTTGAAATAAATATCTACCAATTACTACATCTGCATAAATTATAGATTAATGAGTCATTATTTTCAATCAGAAACCACCATAAAAATCTATGTAGTGCAATGCAATAAGAAATATGGAAATAAAATTGTTTCTAAAATGTATTATTTTTAGAATGAGTTTCGCACGTGAATTATTGACGTATACAAAATTAGGTCATCACACGGCGGGGCTACTAGGGAAAAGGGAAAAAAATATTTTGCTACTGTTTATCAAGGACGGAACACAACTGACGTTTTCTGACCGAGAAAAAAGTTCCGAATTCAAATTGTTCCGAATTCAAATTGTTCCGAATTCATTGGAAATACAATACTTTTTTATTCTTAATCATATTATGTTGGACAGCAGGTAAATTATGTTTTTATGGCTTATTAAATATTAAACATGACATTTTTACAGCCTGTTCCTGTCCAGGCAAAAATAGGTTAGTAATTGACATTCCTCCTTTCTCAACCAGTTTTTGCATGGAAAAAATGGACACCATTACCAAAAGTATTTTAAAATGTAGTGTAAATAAGTAAATAAATATCAATATGATACTTTTTTGGTGAGTCATGTTTTTATGTGTGAATCACATCTTAAGAGCCCTATTGCAAGCTTGGTCGGCACTATAGAAAGCACAAATTCTGTAGAAAAATCTAAGTAACAAAAAGCAAAATATTTCGCTTTTAACTTAGGTGTGTGACGTCTCAATTTTTTTGTTTGTGGAATCTGTGCCAGAAATGTCTTGGATGTTGCCCCTTCCGTTAGACCACTCGGACGTCAAAGGATGCGGCGGGCAGACAACGTCGAAGCCGACACCGAAGTTCTGGGAGTGAGGGGACCATGGAGCGAAGCGGCACAAGACAGAGAGTCCTGGAGGATTGTGGTGTGGGAGGCCCTGAGCCTTCAAGGCTTCTGAGCCGAAGAAAGAAAAGTAGGTAAGGGCCGAGGCCATTGAAAAAAAAACGTATAAAAATTAAATAGAAATAATTTCAATTAAAATTGTTACACACTGCGCACGCGCGGTGAATCGGCGAAGTTTTTCATCCATCACCGCGAGAACAGTGAGCAACATGGCGTCGCACTTTCATTGTTCATACAGTTCACCCGTTTACCGCTAGATGACGGTCCGCCGGACAATTAAAATAATAAAATACAACGCTGAAATTTACCTCGGATATTACAGGAATGAGATCATGTACAATATCAATCCTGCATGGCATTGATGTGCAATGTGGCGGCTAGAGCTTTTAATTGTTATTTAATTAAATTTAACATACTGAAATTTGCATTTAATTTTTGTGTTAGCTCCATTGGTTAGATCCTAATTGCCCACATTTCGATATATTTTTTTCCTTGCTTGATATATTGATATGAGACCCCCCCCATGCTGTATAATTTGGTTCATATTTGGCAATGTCACGCGTGTTTTAGAGAAGGTCGGCAAGAGTTGCTGGACTTATGTTTATTAAAGATTTTAACTTTTGTTTTGTTAGTGCACATGCAGGATGTGTAAGCGCGAACTTACACGTGTCTGCCTGTGGATGTGCATTAAATCGTAGCCTTAAATGTCAATATGTTTATCTTTGCAACTTAGATTATAGCTCCACACATTAATTGGACCGGTCCGTAGTCCGTAGTGGCAACACTTCGGACTCGTAAATGGAAGGTTGTGGATTCGGATCCCAACGGAGCACAAAAAATATACCATTTTTATTTCGAATGTGCTCTTCGCTGAGTTGAAAAATTCATAAACCTTTACCAAAGACCGGTCACTGAAAGGTCCATCCAACCTTACAACAACTGGGTCTTGCTTGAGAATTGGCGCTTTCTACAGCGACGACCAAGCTCGCAGAGGGCTCTTGAGGTGTGATACACACAAAAACAGCGCTCACCAAATAAATCATCCTAATATTATTATAATTATTATTAATTAGTTTTTTTTATTCTTATTAGATTAGATTTATTATTTTTTGGGTAAAGAAATAGAAAAAAAACAGGTCGGTGTTATGTCCGAGGCGTCAAGTCACTATTCTTGACTAGCGTATTTGGGACAGAATAACACTGGTTCGAATCACGCCTGGCCTTTTGACCACAACTTCGACCCTGGTTTAACAGATGACATTGCATGCACACAAGCTTTTGCTTTCGCATAAAGACAACTGGCCAGGCAAAATAGGTTGGTGAATTGCATGCCTCTTCACAAATCTATTTTTTTTTAACTTTACAGGATGTAGTACACAAATAAGGTAACATAAAGATAAAGATAAAGATAAAGAATTAAACTGTGTGTGTTTTTTTTTATCTCTTTGAATTAACAAACATGTTATTCACACAGCATACCCATGGCTCAACCGCCACCTAACGTGAATTTTCCATACAAAAAATCGATGATCCGTGGATCAAGTATCTTGTGAATAACCCTGAATGAATGTTCACAGTGCTAATACACAAAACTTTAAAAATAAGTTTAATGATTATAAATAGAACTTACAAATATAAGATTTTCTCCGGGTAGTTAAGTCAACAAAACTTTCATTGTGAAGACATTAACTGGACCCGGTCCTCTCCATCATCATCATCATAATCATTCTCTTGATTCTAGAAAAACAAGAAATAAGAAGTGGACTTGTGGCAATAGAAACCAATAGAAACTTCCACGGCCATTTCTGTAATACGTTATACGACAACTGGGCACTTCGTCTTCTTGATTGCCCACTTAGTGATTAATTAGAAAAAACCACTGTCCATCAGATGATATCTAATTTATTGGGGTTAAGTGGAGATATATGAAAATGCTAGAAAAGAAAACATCTTTGAAATAAATTGTGGGGCAGTGGGATTAAAAATGTTGAGTGTGTAACGTAACGTAACTAAGCTACACATATAGTGTAACTTCTAGCTGCATTTTCTTCCAAGGGTAGCTTGTGGCGAGTGGAAACGATATAAGTTTACACATAAGGCGGTTGGCCTTACGCCAACCACATCAGCTTAAGTGAGTGTGTCCTCTAGAAAATGAATGAAAATGTAAGCAAGTCGTAAGTACTTGAGGTGAAATAAATGCTCAATTTATTCAACACTACGTTTTTAAAAGAAAAAATAATTATACCTTCTCTTAACATGTTGAACTTAAAAATATAAACGCTCTTGAGTACAGTGTTATAATATTATTGTATGTTTTTTTAGAATTATAAAATCTATCTCCTTGACTGATAGGTTGGTATGCGGCTGACCACCCATACTGTAAAAAATGGTTCACTTTGCCAATGTCACCCCTGCTTCAGGGTAGGTCGGCAAGAGTTGCAGGGCTTATGTTCATTTGAGATTGGGGTTTTTATATTGTAGGTCCACATGCAGCATGTGTAAGCGCGAAATAATGCATGTCTGCTTGTGGGAATGCATTTAATATGAATCTCAAATGATACATATCTTTGCAGCTTAGATTTAGATAACTTAAAATATAAATTAGGTTCTTTAAGTTATATGTCGGTATGTTACTGACCCCTCATACTGTAAAAAAATTCTTCACTTTGCCAATGAGCAGGTCGGCTAGAGTTGCAGGTCTTATATTCATTTGAGATTTGGTTTTGTATGTTGTTAGATCACGTGCGGGCCGGTCACCAAAGATCCATCCATAGGGACTGGAAAATAGTGGTGTTATTTTTCAGGAAATTCGCGTTATTTTTTTGTGAAATTCGCGTTATTTTTGATCAAAAACAGGGAAATTCGCGTTATTTTTCATGATAAACGGGGAGATTCGGTGAAATTTTTGGGTTGATTAGATCAAAATAAAGGTTTATATAATTGCAAAACAAAATATATTACTATAATTACAATTTATTATGTAAACAACAATATGCACCTTCAAAAACAATTAATAAACAACATCTGAATCAATACGAGTATCTGCAACCGAAGATGGTGGAAGTACCCACCGAAAACGTTTTTACAATAAAAAATACTCAAGTGGTACCTACAAAACAATGTTTTTTTAATTTTAGTTTCTCAATTTTTTTTTTTTTTTTTTTAAATAATCCTTTTTTAAAAAAAAAAACCATTGATTGAAAAAAGTATTAATATTTCAATGACACTCCGAATATCCTGCAAATATCCATTTAAAATGTGTAATTTTTGTGCATTTAGTCTCTAGATGAGGGTTATCTCATTTTTCAAGGGATGTTGGCTTTTATGAAAGCCTCAAGTTGTGCTCTTGGCTAATCCAGCAACAGCTTCACTCCTTGAAGTATTTTTCTTCATTGATGTCACGATTCAAGTCTGCTTGGATGATCCAGCACAGTTCTGCTTATCATTATTTTTTTTAATAAAATAGATTTGTGAATAGGAATGCAATTCAACAACCTACTCTGCCTGGCCAAATACAGGTATGAATATCATTAATTAATAATTCATTATTGTTTATTTTAATGAATTATTCATTTTTAATTACCCAATTACATCTGTTGAACCAGGGTCAAATTTATGGTCAAATGACCCAGGTGGGGATCGAACCCCGCGTCTAGCGTTCTAGCGTGTTTAAACGTTGAAAGAGACCAATTTTCCTGTGCTTTGCACCTTGCAAAGGGTTTTCGCAGGATTTTTTTCTTTCCCACAAAATCTTTGCGTTGCAAAAGCGATACATATAACAACTTTTTCGCACGATTTCTACCAAAAGTCCGAAAATTCGCGATATTTGCGTAAAACCTGAAATTTCGCGTTATTCGCGTAAAAACATCAAAATTCGCGAATAAATTCGTTTTATCGCGATCGCGAAATTTTCCAGTCCCTATCCATCCAGCCTTAGGCCGTTTGTCCACCGCACGCCGTCACCGTCACGTCACGTCAACGAGATGACGGCGCCGAAGTAGCGGCACATACATTTCGTATAGTAATGTATGTAGCCGCGTGTCCACCGGACGCCGTCCCGTCATCCCGGCCATTCCCGGCCGCCGAGATTTCGAGTAGATCGGCGTGACCGCTAGATCGTCACCGAGATTTTGACGGGCCCATATGCGGGCAATACAAAACATGCGTGAACTTGTCCACACTGCCGCCGCGTCGCAGCTATCTATCATTAAATATCATATCATAGCTATCTATCATCAAATATAACATTCGTTAGTTGTAATAAAAATGGCCAAGAATTTTAAATACGATATCTATAAATTTATAGAAGTTATAGAAAGCAAAGAATGCTTGTGGGATAAAAACAAGGATGTGCCCAAAGATAAAAATTTGCGTAAAAATGCATGGCGCGAGGTTTGTGCTTTTTTAGAGCCGAACTTTGGGAATATTGAGGAACAAACTAAACCAACGGAATCGGTCGCGGTGGACAAACGATCGCCGTCACGTCATATTAAACTCGGCCCGAATAATCTCGTTCTCGGTGACGTGACGGTGACGGCGTGCGGTGGACAAACGGCCTTACAGCAAATGGGTCTTGCTTGAAAATTGGTTAAAGTTGAGATGGTACGATGGGGTGGAAAGGAATTTACGAGCTCTGGACGTGATCAATTGGTGACGAGAGGTGATGGAGAGGGAAAGGTGGAGGCAATTACTCCTCGAGGAGGCAAAGCTGTAGTGTCAATGATGATGATTTGAATAAGCTAATGTAATATAGCGTAATAAGTAAAACCTGTTTAACTTCCCTGCATCCATATGTAGATTACGGAAGCTATATTATGGTAATGGGATATCATAGAGAAGAAGACATAAGTTGTACAGAGAACTCAATGTCTTCCATATCTATGTAAGAAGAGTAGACACCTACAGAGAATGAAATTGACAAAAAATCATCTGATGTGTCTTTTGTTGACATACATAACTTTATTAAGTATTGTTATGTTTTTAAGGTCCGAAAAGTCCACAAATTAATATACACAGGTCTTCTTTCAAATTATTTATTTACACGTGATTTATTTCTTACAAATTTATATTTATCTTTAAGTCTTCTACTACACAGATTTATATTTCACAGGTTATGTATCGCTGACACTCGTCGATCAAAGCCGGTAATGTAACTCGGGGGCTGTACGCGACTCTCAGCTTTATATTCTATATACTACGGAACATTCCAGTGAGTAAATTCGCCAGCCCATTCCTGAACAGTCAACCAATTTCGAGAATCATTAATTTCTAGCAATACACATATATAACCCTACTTATGACATAATGGTAATATAACTATATACTACCTACCTTCTATAATAACTATGGATGTAATAACTACCTAATCTACCATTTACATTACAGTATCTTAAATCCTTTTTTTTTCATTATATTTTGCTTTTAAAGTTTATAATTACACATCTTCAGGTTACGTATAGGTAAGTATTATTTAAATATCAATAATTAATTAAAATGTAAATTAACAATAAATTTATATGGATGCACCTTTCTAATGGAGCATAAATGCTCGTGTTTAGAGAGGGTGAAGACAATTTATTTTCATTTAATTTACTTTCTTCAACCATTCTTTACCTATTTCGTTCCGTGGCACATAATATGCACGTTACTATGGGAAAACACTCACATACTCATCTACATATCGATACCTTAAGGGTAAAACTAATTAAGTGACATATTCAGCTAACACGGCTTTCTCAGATTTTGCACCTTTTGCCCTATTTTTTACGAGAGGAAACTCTACAAAACTGTGAAAATCCTGTAGTTTAGTAGTTATTCATTAGCACTTCCTTATAATTAGTTCACTTACTAAGTTAAATTACACCCAATAAAATGTTTTATCCGCGATTTCTCAAATCAGTGAATCAGCACTTATTCAGCATTCCTTTTAAGGTGGTGATATTTCTTTTTATACGAATCGATGAAGGTAGCCTTGAAAATACGATTTTTAATTCATATTTATGGGTCATTTTAAGTCATGGTTAAAAAGAAACAAAAACTTATTTCTAACGTGATATTTAGATATACGAAATACATTTTTTCTGAAACGTATTTGCGTCTAATCAATGCACGCGCCGGCTGTACACTCGTCTTAAATGATGAGTAATTGCCACTAACTGTTGAAGGAAATGGCTGCATCTCAGTGCGTAGAAAATAAATTTAAAATCAGGTTAGAAACCTAACGAGAAGCTTTCCTACACTCCAATAATATAAAAAACAATTATTATGAATTGTTTCTCGTCTATGGCGACACAGATAAAAAACTACTGCCGGTTTTTTTTTGCCATGGAAACGTATTGACAGGCAGACATCGGAAGCAAAAAAAGTATGTGAGAAAAAAAGTCAAGTGTGATACTTACAAGAAAGCAACATTCAGCATTTGTAAGCGCGAACTTACAAGTTTCTGTATGTGGGCATGCATGATATGAGTTTTGAATGTATATCTTTGCAACTTAGATTATTAGTCGGAATAACCATCTCGAGCCGCTTGGCCCTAGCGCCAACATTTTGTACTAAAGAATCAAAGGCTAGCATTTGAGTAGCACAGAATCAGAGACGGCAATCTAAATCTTCTTTTCCAAAATGAGATGAATGAAAGCACAGATAACGAAGTTCCATCTGTTTTCATTTATATATCTCAATTTCAAAAATAATCCTAGATTCCTGACTTTTGCTATTTGAGTCGTAAAGAACCAAATGCGCCAATACAATCGTTTTCGGAAATGATATGAATACTCATGTATCGACATTATTTCCTTTGTTTCCATTTATTTCTCTTCTTTTCTGAGTGAACCCCTCTAAGCCCTAAGTAAAAGTTGCCAGTAATTTTAAGTTGGAAAAAAAATCCTTAACTGAAAATCATCTCAAATGCCCATGATGGGTGTCAAGCCCAGCCCTGGCAGTCTCAACACAAACGGTAGATCCTACCTACCGATTGTCGTTCAGATTAGTATGAACACCTGTCAATCTCTAATCAGCTGTTCACCTGCGGCCATTTTGTTTATTTTTTTTGTATGGGGACAGGGAACGACGGTAAGCGGTATCAATGCGAGTCTCGACATTGTCAGCTACCGGAATGATAGGTCGCCAAATGTACCGAGTGACGTTTAGGTACTTTTTTATGAAATACGTAGAATTATTAATCAGCTGTTCACCTGCGGCCATCTTGGATATTTTTTTGTATGGCGACAGGTAACGATGGTAAGTATTATCAAAGCAAGTCTCGGCAGTCAGCTACCGGTCATGATAGGTCGCCAAATCAATTGAATGACGTTTAGGTATTTTGTAAGAAATACGTAGAATTATTGATCAGCTGTTCCCTTGACGCCATTTTGTATGGCTTTATTGTATGGACACGGTCAACGTATCTTCTCTACTAGGTCTACCATTCATTATTGTTGACCAAATCTGCCGCTATGATATGCCAGCAGCCTTCGAAGTATATAACCTAAGTTGCAGGGTTTATGACGCTTATTTAGAAAGTTCACGTGTAGCATGAGTAAACACGAACTTCCGCGTATTTGCTCGTGTTTAAAATTTACGAAATAAATAAAATAAATAAAAAATAAACAAAATAAATTTAATAAAAAAAAATAAAAAACAAAATGAAATTAAAATTAAATTAAATAAATCCAAAAATGAAATCCTCAGTTATTCACAACTATTATAAATATCATAAATCTATAATCAAAGATCAAAGTTGTATTGATATTCAAGGGTATCATGTTTAATGCACACTCACAAGCAGACACGTGTAAGTTTGCTCTTTCACATGCTGCATGTGTACGTATAAAATAAACGAAACCTCACGTTAAAATAAACCCTGTATTTTTTCCGACCTTCTCTTAAACAGAGGTGGCATTTGCCAAGTGAACGATTTTTGAAACCATTGTGGTTCAGCCTCATACCAACCTATACGTCAAGAAATTAACTATTTTCTAATCTAATCTAAGTTGCAAAGATATGTTACAATGGAGATTCACATTACATGCATTTTCACTACCAGACACGTACAAGATCGCGCTTGCACATGCCGCATGTGAACCTACAACATAAAAACCATCTCAAATGGACATACACCCAGCAACTCTTGCCGTCCTTCCCTGAGACAGGGGTGACATTGGCAAAGTGAACCATTTTTACAGCATGGGTGGTCAGCCGCATACCAACCTATAAGTCAAGGAACCCTTACCCTTACCATTTTAATTTTTTAAATTTAATTTTTTAAGTTTTATTTTTCTTTACTGTTTTTTTTAAATATTGTTTTATGAATTTTATTCAGTTTAAAATTTATTCCTTGTCTTGTAGGTTGATATGAGGCTGAACCCTCACATTTTAAAAAAATGTTTCACTTTGCAAAAGTCACCCCTGTTTCAGGAAAAGTCGGCAAAAGTTGCAGTGCTTATGTTCATCTGAAATTTGGGTTTTTATATTCTAGGTCCACATGCAGCATGTGTAAGCGAGAACATATACGTGTCTGCTTTGGTAATACATTTAATACTCGTATAAATCTTAAATGTAATTTCGTATTTAAAAAAAAAACATAGATAAGAATATTTCAAATAACTGCAGATACTAGTTTACTCCAATCGTTTGCGTATCAGGCAGTTCAATTTGCTTGATACGCTACCATCAATATGGTAGTTACCACGAACGTTACCGTCAGTTGAGTCTACCAAAGCTCGTTAACATTGTACCGATGAAAGGTATTAAACTATTCGACCAATCATATGCACGCATTGACACCTAGCGGCGCTATTGCAAACTTTCAAATAGGTATCTCTAACGTACCGTCGACGGTAACAGGCTATCTACCGTCCTGATGAGACTGCCAGCCCTGGCCCTTTGGTTTTTTAAGCAAGAGTTTTTTCAAATAAGCTATCGATCGGACTGACTGGTAAGTAAATAAAAATTATATTTAGATAGGAAAGAAAAAGAAGTAATGAATAGCCATAAATCTCAATAGTGACATGTTCTAAATTTAAATAAAACGGTAAATTGTGTCTGTGGCAAATCATAGGTATGTAGGTATAAAATAAGAATTTCGAATTCATATATGTAAAAATGCCGGTAGCCATAAAAATTAAAACGAAGTTTCGTGTTCGAAATTCAAATGGACCAATTAAATTATGATGTGATTGCAGCTCGGTGTGGCCAGTGCGTAAAAATAATAATCTCTTAATTTTTAATAACCTATCTTAAAAAATATTAAACAAGAATAAATACTGCAGAAAACCAACAGGACGTTTAAGTGACAAATTTCGTGTAATCTTAATAAAAATGTAAATCGTACTTCTTAACATATGAATGATGTAAGAAGTAATAAAAAATAAGTTATTGAAAAACATATTTTTTTCTTTTAATTGCATATGGTGCGTGTAGACAAAACACAGTTTATATTGTATTGAAAATAAACGCCATATTGAAAAGTAACTCTATTTAATTGCCGCAATTACACACATATTTTTTATTTAATTTTCATTGATTTTAAAACAGTTATCTTAATGATATATTATTCCATAAATGGTTCATCGTATGTTTGTTTATCATAATAGACCGGTCGTAGTCTAATGATTAACGCTACACACTAAAAATCTGAAGTTAGTGGTTTGACTCACAAGTAACAACAGTTGACAATAGTTAGCATAACTTCAAAACATGCTCATCGCTAAAATGAAACTTTCGACTAATTATATCAAAGATCAATCACAAAACACAGACACTGCAGATGGCTCTTAAGGTGTGATTCGTATAAAAACTGGCGCATAGTCTAGTGATAACGCTTCGGATACAAATTAATTCGGATATAAAAGAGTATTAAATAATTAAAATAAAATAATCTTAGCTGCAAATACAATTAAAACCTATTTTGTGAGCGACGTTTTCATATGTAATCCCACCTCAAGAGCTCACTTGATGTTTTCGTTTTCCTTACAAAGCACCAGAATGGACTTTGGAGAGGCATGCCCTTTATTTTCTAAACCAGTTACATTGTTTTATGCTACGCTGAGAATTAAGCCTATTGCCATCCTATTGCGAGTCCGTAGCGTTAACCACTAGATAAAGACCGGTCATGGACCGTAGATGAACGCCGACGATTAAGGCAGGCGCAGCATCTCTGCTTTCCCTTTCTGTACTTTCAAGATGGCGATAAATTTAGTGAAGTCTGGTTGTTTATCGTGAAGCGAAGAAGAAAGTGGTTTGATGTATGCGCAATAAATGAATGACCACCGGCAGACACCAGAAAACCTCCTGACATATCTGTCAGAGGAGAAACTCTGGCAGCCATTCTTGTTCTCATATCAGAGATTGGCTCATTATTCAACATAGGTATGACATTGACTCTAATACAAGCTACGACCCATAAACGCATCAATTGAATACCAACTTATTTTAATTTAAGCCTCAAGAGCACTCTCAGATCTTGAGCATCGTTATAGAAAATGCAGAACTAACCTACCTAGGGTTATGTCTGTAGGAAGGGCAATGGCTATGCTCATTGCTCAATGAGATCTCCTCCTCGGTTGATCTCTTCCACCCGAGAGAGTGAGGATCAGCTTAGACAGAGGCTTACGTTTCTGCTTAGCTGATTTCAGTTTTTATTTAAGAAGTTATTTTGTTTTTTTTTTGTGTTTACTTTTCATTAATGTGTTTAAAATATTTATACGAATTAGGATAGGTACCCTGTAATGTATTTTTAATGTATTTTATAAACTTAACTAAACCAAAAAAAGTGTAATCACTTAATCAAGACCCAGTTGCAATAAGACTGAATGGACCTTTTATATGTAGGTATATCATCACTTTCTTGTGCTGAGGCTGACCACGCTGTGTAAAACTTGGTTCACTTTGCCGATATCACCCCTGTTTCGGAAAAGGTGCAGGGTTTATGTGTATTTGAGGTTTGGATTTGAATTTGTAAATATACCTACATGCAGCAATTATAAGCGAGAAATTACACGTCTCTTTTTGCGGGCATGCATTTAATGTGAATTCAAATGTCAATATATCTTTGCAATTTAGATTATAGATTATTTATTGTATTATGTGCGTACCTCACTGCGCATTTCTCTGCACTTTTGGATTGTCCACGGTAACAGTGGGCTGTTTAATTTCGCGTGCCATTAACAAGTTAAATTTCCATTTCCTAAAAGAAAGTAACCACCTACTCGAAATAAAAGTATGTAAAATACATATATATATATGAATAATAAGTATAGCAATGGTACACCAAGTAAAAAATATTTCACGTTTTACGAAAAATACATCCAAGCTAAAATTCTCTCTAGATTCGCTTACTAAGAATTAATATATTTTTTGAGTAAAATTCTCACTGCGTCTTTCTGACTAGCCAAACTACAAGTGGGCTGCCATACTTATCGCACAAGAATAATTGCAATCATTTCTGATTGCAGAAAGCTGAAATTCCCCTGTAATTAATCTTAATCAAAGTTGCAAGTGCGCTTCAACTATCGCGCGTTCAGATTTCAAGTCTGAAATAAAAATTATGTCTAAAATAGTTTTTTGGTGAGGTAATATTTTAATGGTTGATTCCAAAATCGCATAGTCTTTATAACCTACCAATAATCTAAGTTGCAAAAATATGTTAACGTTTAAAATTCATATATATTTATGTCGGGGTTATAGCCGCGGGGGCCAAGAGGGCTGATCTTTCTAGCATGTTTCGAATGGAACAACGTTGGTTCGATCCCCGCTTGGGTCACTTGACTTTAACTTTGACCCTGGTTCAACAGATGTTATTGGGTAATTATTATTTAATAATTCATTAATAATAAACAATAATGAATTATTAAATGATGATATTAATACCTGTTTCTGGCCAGGCAGAATAGGTTGGTGAATTGCATTCCTCTTCACAAATCTATTTTTTATTTAAAAATTAAAATTAAAATTATTTGCATGCCCACAAACATACACCTTTCCAACTTACATTCGCGTTTACAAATTAAAACGAAACCTCAAATGAACATAAACTTTGCAACTTTTGCCAAACTTCCCTAAAATAGGAGTAGTATTGGCAAAATGAATAATTTTTTTACAGTATGGGTGATCAGCCACATACCAACCTATAAGTCAAGGGATCATAATAAGAATAATCTTTATTACAGCTATGCACAGGGAGGGTGCAATACTCGTAGGTGCCCATCCGTAGAAAATTTAAGCCACAAGAGCGCCCCATACCCTGAATCTGTCTTTTTTTTTAGGTTTTTTTAGCTTTATGATTAGTACAAGTAAGACATCAATAAGAAAAATCAGGTGTGTGTGTATATTAAATGATTTACCTACATTCAAAAAGTTTACAAAATGTCGCAATTTTTGTTTTAATTTTTATCATTTTTTTGATGCGTTATATCTTTGAAATATATTTTTTTCTTTTTAACTACAGAATGATAAAATATTAAATTTCTCTAAGAGCAGATTTTTCATAATGTGAACTGTTTTTAAGAAAATACGAAAAAACTGAAACTAACAAATTTATTTTATTTCTTGATTACATTGTTTTGACATTTATGTACTCAAAAACTATTCACATTACTGGAAATCAGCTCTCGGAGCGACTTAATATTGCATCCATCGATGTATGAATTACTACCTCCATAATTTCATCAATAAATTGAATAACATAAAGTTAAAACTGTATACAAGACTCAAGGGAAAATGCAGCCTGGGATTTTATCGGAGAAACCCGTTGTCTTAATGAGACAGACTCTTCTCTGACCCACATCTGCAGCTATAGTTAAGTTACCGCGAAACAACGCCCTTTTCTCGGTAACTACAGCAAGAGAGAGTGAACATTATGCTGGAAATGAAGCCGGCACAACTACATACTTTATGACTTCAATTTATATTATTTCCTCCTTCTTCTTACCAGCCATCTTTTAAAGCCGGAAATAAATCTTTTCCATCATTCCATCGATTGCATTTTGCAATTTAGCTGCGCAAATAGTGCAACATTGTACCGGTCTGTAGTCTAGTAGTTAACGCAACAGACTCATAAACTTTTTTTTTTTAAATGCTCTTCATGAAGAAGACCGTTCATGATAGGCCATAGGGTATTTCACTGAATGTGTCTTGCTTGAGAATTTGCGCTTTCTGCAGCGAAAAGCAAGCTCACAGAGGGTTCTTGAGTTGTGATTCACACATAAAACAGCGCTCACCAAATAAGTCAACTTAATATAAACTATTCATAAATAAGTACATACAGTGTTATTCACACAGCAAATCCATGGCTCAACAGCCAAAAACGTGAATTTTCTATACAAAAAAGTGATGATCTATGGATCAGTTACGGATCATACATGTTTTGAATAACCCTGATTAATAATCCCTATTTTGTATCCGGTAAAAGGGACAACTTTAATCTCTTCACTGAAGTGTGAAGATTGCGAGTCGGTAGCGTTACTAACTAGACTACGGACCGGTCAAATTATAATCATAATAATAATTAATTATTGATTCCAGCCTGGCCATGCGGAGGGTGAAATACGTGACCATCCATTTTAAAAAAATACATTGATCGAAAGTACATGTAGGAGAATATAAACAGAGAAAGAAAATTGGAGCGAGAGAGAAAATATAATCAGAGAAAGAAAAAAGAAACAGGGAAATAAAGTTATCTTTAATGCAAAAAACAACTACAAAAAAAGTGCAAGTTTTTAAAGAAAAATCTAGTTGATAATAATCGTGATTACTTTTGTGTTAATTTGACAAAACAGTAATTAAAATCTGCTCGTAGGATGAACCAAGTGTAATAACCGCGTGTTATCTCGGAATAACAAGATATTAGCGTTGGTGTAAGGCTGTGTTTGAGATGATTATTACAATGGCGGACGTCACAGTGGGAACGTTAGTTTGTGGGAAACAAAACAACTCTCAAATTTGCCGAAAATATAATAACAACGAAAGTGAAGAACCAACTCTGTTATATATATAAGTCATTCTCAAAGTTTACATCCTTTTCATACGGTTTGAATTTGGTTCGGATCTAAATCTAAATCTAAGCTGCAAGGATATTTATCATTTAAGATTTATATTAAATGCATTCCCACAAGCAGACATGTATAATTTCGCGCTAACACATACCGCATGTGGACCTACAATATAAAAATCCAATCTCAAATGAACATAAGCTCTGCAACTCTTGCCGTCCTTCCCTGAAACAGGGGTGACATTGGCAAAGTGCAACGTTTTGTTCAAAAATGACTTGGCTAGAGTTCGAGGCCCACTGAGAGTAGTATACGTCTATAATCTTTACTCGAATTAGGAGATTGATACATCATCCAGTAAAGCTAGGTGTACCTTTGGTGACCTGTCTTTGATAAAGGCAGATTAATTTTTCAACTAATGGATGAACGTATGACTTGGGAAAAATATTTTTTCTCCGCCGGGAATCGAGCGCACAACCTTCCAATTACGAGTCCATAATGTTAAATTTAAGTCTCTTACATGCAACTCCTCCAACGAGGAGATAAAAAAAAAAACAGAAAAGACGGATGAGCAATGAACATTGCTCATCTTTAACCAATCCTAGGATTTAAACACAATAAGCGGAGTGTAAGCCACTAGACTGCGTACCGGTCAAGATGTTTATTTTTATATATTTCAAAAAATTTCAGTATGTAAAAGGCAACTTTGAGAATCATTTGTAATCAAGTACCTACAGTTTACAAGACTTATCACATACACAAGTACAAAGTTGTGCATGTGAGAACAAAATGACAAGAGAAGAATAGCGTGATCAGTGCGATTACCCAAGTTTAAAACAACAGAAAATTAATGGAAACTAAAACGTTCACTGGAGGCGCTGTTACAATTTCTATTAATTTATTTGTAAACGCTATGTTTGAGTTTAAATGGAACAGTATTTTTTCTTTTAGGTAGGTACTACACAAAACGTATACAAATTAAAAAAACCAACTGGAGGCGCTGTTACAGTTTCTTTTCATTTATTTGCAAACACTATATTTGAGTTTGAAGGTGATGGTTTTTACTTGGGGTACAAGTAAATACGTATTGTTTGGGAGGGGAAGGAACCAATCACTCTTCGTTGAGGCGAGTTCGCCGACACAAGAAAACGAAATGAAAATTTGGGAACGAGAAAGTAAATCCCACAAGATGTTAAACAATCAACAATGTCGTGTGCGTGGCTGAATATTCTAATTAAAAGATACTCAGAGGTGTAGTCCATTAAGCGAGGCACTTTCAATTGAATTTTTCAAGTTCAAAGAACTTCCAAGGGCAAACATTCACTTGCTCTTTTTTTATAATCTGAGTTGCAAAGAATAATTAACATTTAAGGCCCATATTTGATGTAAGTTCGCGCTTACACATGCTGCATGTGTGCATACAAAATAAACAAACATCACGTGAACATAAGATTGAAACTCCTGCTACTTTTGAACCCTATCATTCAGTCTCTTACCCAAACACGGTTTATAAACTACAATTTCTGGTAAATAGCTTAGTTGGAAGAGTGATTGCATTCCATGCCGAGAGCTCGGGTTTGAATCCCACCCAGAGTGTTGGTGCGTATTTCAAACACAAAATAAAATACCGGCAAGACTTACTCAGCCTTCACAACAAATGAGTACCAGCCGCCTCAGGAGCTGGGAAACTACCCCTTCAACTGAAGTGGTTGGCGTAAAGCCGGCCCCTTATCTGTAAAAATAAATAGGTTCCACTTGTCACATGCCACCCGTTCAGGGGAAAACGCAGCCTGAAATTACACTATATGCGTAGCTTGTTGTATGAATATCGAGGAAATGAAAGAAGTGTGCAAGGACAGAACAAAGTGGAGACACACCTGCGAAGGCACTGGCCACCAGGCTTAAAAAATCTCGCATTCCTTTAAAATAACTCATCTGAAATTGACTGAAGTGCTAACGATGGTTCCGATCGAACTTTAATTTGGAATTTTAAATCTCAATATCAAGCTTAAATGCATTTTTTACCGTACGTTGCCTACCTATAAGGCGCATGTGCCTGTATGAGATGCACGCCCCTGCTGGCCACCTCTAGCTGAAAGGCGGCTGGATACATGTAGAAGTACTCAAATCGGAGGAAATAACTTCAATCAATGTTTTCTTCTAATGATTATTTGAAATATTTTGGTAAAATGTGAAATTTCGATTTCTCGATGTAAAACCAATTTATTTTATCCAACTCAAATATTTTTCAGTAATTAAAATTTTCACGTTGATTGATTTTTTTCAATTACTTCCCCATACCTGTATTATATGTGAGCAAGCACATTCACATCTTTCACTTTTTCGCTGGAAATTGTATAACATAGATGGGTAGCTCTTACTGGAGTTATTTTCTATTTTATTATAAGATCCGTTGAATCATCGTTATGAGGCAAGATTTAATTAATTTATTGAAAATTTGAATGATTTATATGAATATTGGATTTAGAAAATCAAACAATTAGATTTGATTTCGTGGACATTGACCTTCCGTGTAAGCCACCAATGCACACTACGTCCGTAACTGTAACTCTGTCGCCATTTCGCTAGGGGTGGCCAGAGCCTCTGCAGATAACCTCCATTTTTTTCTATCCTTCCATACATCTGGTTTACTAATACCTGTTAGTGTTGGTAAATGGTTTTCATTTACATTAACAAAAAACCGGTCACCAAAAGTCCATCCAGACTACAGCAACCGAGCCCCGCTTGAAAACTGGCACTTTTTATAGCGACGACCAAGCTTGCTAAGGACTCTTGAGGTGTGATTCAGACAAAATCAGCACTCATCAAAAAAAATATCAAAAAAATATTTTAATACCAAAGATAATAGGGGAGATTTGAGATTTGGGTTTTTATGTTGTAGGTTCACATGCGGCATGTGTAAGCGCGAACTTATACGTGTCTACTTGTTACAATGCATATAATGTGAATCCCCAATGCTACATACCTTTGCAGGTAATAATAATAATAATAATAATAATCTAAGTTGCAAGGATATATTCATTTAAAGCTCTCAGATGTAAGCCCACAAACCAACAAGTGTAGTTCGCGCTTACAAATGCTGAATGTGTACTTACAAATAAAATCCAAACCTCAAATGAACATAAGCCCCACAACTTTTGCCGACCTTCCCTGAAACAGGGGTAACATTGGCAAAGTGAACCATTTTTTACAGTATGGGTGGTCAGCCTCATACCAACCTATAAGTCAAGGAATATGATTAAAAAATTACATTTAAATATATAAAAGAACAAAACCTTACAAAGAAATCTATACAAAAAAAGTCAGAAATTTCCTATGCAAAAAATGTAGCAAATTAATACACCAACATTACAACAACAGGTAAGATTAGATTAAATAAGATAAAAGCTTCAACGAGCTCAAAAAAAAATTCGCCAAGAATGTTCCAAATTATTTTTTTCTCGGTGCGGAAAACGTCACACGTTTACGAGGATATAACCAGTGTTCAAATAACTTATAAAAAAAAATATTAGCTAACCTTCGCCCAAGCAACCCGGCCGTGTGAAGTCACAACTTTTTTCATCCATGCCAAACGTGCGGACTCCATTGTTCATCACATGTTGGGTATAACATAATTGTGTTGCAGTTTTTTACGCGTTCGGCTTTCTCTGACTAATCGCTCCACAGTGGAACATTTTGCTGTCATGGCGGCTGCAACCATTTAATCTGACGTCTTCATACAATGACAATCATTTGCCACTACACTTGCTTAACAAGAAGCTCACGCTCATAATTATATATGTCATGATATTACATTTAATGGACTACGAAGATTCTAGATATCTCGCGGCTATGTGACGTCACACGTAGTAAATAAAAAATGGATTCCCGATGATAAGGGCTATAATTTCTAGTTAACAGTTACGACGTTCCTTAACTTATAGGTTGGTATGCGGCTGACCACCCATGCTGTAAAAATGGTTCACTTTGCCAATGACACCCCTGTCTCAGGGAAGGACGGCAAGAGTTGCAGGGTGTATGTCCATTTGAGATTTGGTTTTTATGTTGTAGGTTCACATGAGGCATGTGCAAGCGCGAACTTGTACGTGTCTGGTTGTGAGAATGCATGTAATGTGAATCTCCAATGTAACATATCTTTGCAACTTAGATTAGATTAGATTAGATTAGATTAGACGTTGATACATTCCTAATTTATACATTAATAAGTTCCTTAACTGGTCCGTAGCTCAGTGGTAACACTGCGGACTCTGAATGGGAAGGTTGTGGTTTCGAATCCCGGCGGAGCACAAAAAATATACCAATAATATTTTCAAATTTGCTCTTCGCTGGGTTGAAAAATTCATAAACCTTTACCAATGACCGGTCACCAAAGGTCCATCCAGCCTTACAGCAACTGGGTCTTGCTTGAGTATTGGCGCTTTGTACCGACGACCAAGCTCGTACACCTCTGCGGCAATACAACAAGTGTTATAGACTCCTAGAGTCTCTAGAATCTAGGGAGTCTCCCGCACAGGATTTTTTTTTTTTGAAGTTGGTATGCAGCTGACCACCCATGCTGTAAATAATTATTCAGTTTGCCAATGTCACCCTGTTTCAGGGAAGGTTGGTAAGAGTTTCAGGGTGTTTGTTCATTTGAAATTTGGGTTTTATATTGTAGGTACATGCAGTATAGGTCACATGCGGCAGTACAGGTCACATGCGGCATGTTTAAGCGTAAACTTATCCGTGTCTGCTTGTGGGAATACATTTAATAAAAATCTTTAATATAATATATGTTTGCAACTTAGATTATAGATTATAGATGCGGCTGACCACCCATGCTGTACTAAAAGGTTCACTTTGCTAATGTTCCCCTGTTTCAGGGAAGGTCGATAAGAGTTGCAGGGTGTAAGGTCATTTGAGATTTGGGTTTTTTATTTTGTAAGTCCACATGCGGCATGTGTAAGCGCGAAATTATGCATGCCTGCTTGTGGGAATGCATTTAATATGAATCTCAAGTGATACACATCTTTGCAGCTTAGATTTAGATTTAGATGTAGACATGCGGCATGCGCAAGCGCGAACTTATTCGTGTCTGCTTTGAAAATGCATACAATATGAATCCCCAATGTTACATATCTTTGCAACTTAGATAAGATTAGATTAGCACATTGTTTACTAGCTTAAACCAATAATAACTCCTCGACTATGCTCATTTTTAAAACAACATCTCCTCAAACCTATTCATGTTCGTGCTTGTCCATGCGTTGAACTTTAATTAACAAAATTTTATTCAACGCAAGTGAACAATTTCCTTGTCTTATAGATATTGGTATGAGACTGACCACCCATATTTTTTTGTGAATGTCACCCCTGTTTCAGGGAAGGGTGGCAAGAGTGTAGTCACCCTGAGAGCATTTTGATTTTCTAAGTGCCTGTTGCACCAACCTCCAATCAATATTTCATTGACACATCAAATCGCTGCCTTAGTTCTTGTTTATCGTATACGCCTTTGAGAAAATTTTACATGAGCGATGTTCGCATGTGTACTGGACCAATGTGACTTATGAAAACAATAAATTTATTTAAAAAATATTTAAAAAAAACTCTCACATTATCGAGTTTTGCTGTTTTTCTTAGCTCAGATTGTGTAGAATTTGATTCATAAGGCAACTGCATGAAAAAGTCATATATGACAAGATTGGCGTATACGATAAACAAGAACTGGGGGAGCGAAATATGTTTGCTTAATTCTGGCAAGGAACTTGGTTAAATATTTCTCAGAAGTGGGTAATAATATGATGGAATTTGAACAGGAAAGGTGATATACATACATCAGCTGGTTTACGTATATGCAACAATTTTTTTGATTCGATGGGAGAAATCACACTTAATTTTGATTTTTGTCTGATTGGAGTTTGGTGCAACAGGCCCTTACTAACCAAAGGCGATTTGCGCTGTTTTTGTGTGTATCACACCTCAAGAGCTCTCTGCGAGCTTGGTCGTCGCTGTGGAAAGCGCCAATTCTCAAGCAATACCCAGTTGTTGAAAGGTTGGATGGACCTTTCAGTGACCGGTCTTTGGTAAAGGTTTATGAATTTTTCAACCCAGCGAAGAGCACATTTGGAAATATAAATGGCATATTTTTTGTGCTTCGCCGGGATTCGAATCCACAACCTTCCATTTACAAGTCCGAAGTGTTGTCACTGGACTACGGACCGGTCCAAGATGTCAATGACACGCGGTGTACCTGAGCGGTAACCCATCCAAGTACTATCCGCGCCCAATGTTGCTTAACTTCGGTGATCTATGGGAACCGGTGCTTTCAACATGGTAACGTCGTTGATATAGCATATGTTTGCATTTAAGCAATTTCCATTCCATACATGGTTGTGAGTGCGCGACCTTGAGAACAATAGTGTTGCCAGTGGAATACTCCACAACAGCTGTATTATTATATGTGCGGAGCTCATATGTGAAGAGAAATTGTCAGAGGCGTGAGAAGACCAGAATAGCAGGAGGAGGGAGGTGAACGAAGAAATCAGGGCTTCTACTCAGTCAATCTAATCCAATCTCAACTAAGTTGCAAAGATATGTAACGTTGGGGATTCACATTATATGCATTCTCACAAGCAGACACGTATAAGTTCGCGCTTACTCATGCCGTATTTTAACCTTAAACATTAAAAAAAAAAAAAATCTCAAATTAACATACACCCTGCAACTCCTGACGACCTTCCCTGAAACAAGGGTGACATTGGCAAAGTGAACGATTTTCTACAGCAGCCGCATAACAACCTATAAGTCAAGGAACTTACACAAAAAAAAACATTTTTTAAATTAACAAATAATAATATGTATAAACATTGAAAAACAAATAAAAAAATCTAATGACAAAATCCTAGCCCTAGCCACTAACATTACAGATCAACCGTCATTACTTATTTCTTTACACACTTCTTTCATTTCATCCAGAGTCATAACCTTCTTTATACAAGCTCTCCTTTTACTATGACTCTGGATATTCATTCCATTTTTAAATAAATTTGTGAATACTAAGTTAGTCCATGCAATTAGCATGTGCGTTACTGAAGACATCGTCAGATGGAGTAGGAAGAGGAGATGATCCTGGAGGAAGCATGTAGACCGCATGAGTCAGAGTAGGTTAATTCGAATTGTGGCACAGGAAATACCAGACGGCCATCAACTTCACCTTCTACACTTCACTTTCATTCTAAAGAAGCCCATCGTAGAGATCTGTGAAACGTCCGGAAGCTCCAGCTCACACAGACCACTGCAACAGATTCCGGAAAGAAACTCTCCAGCAACTTTACTAATATTGTAGATAAATATCGTTCGTCATTTTTTTACGCTGGCTTATTATCCATCAAGCACAAAGATCAAACCTGATATTGTTCAATAAATGTGGAAAAGTTTTTAGGTTTTGCCTTGGTTTTTTGGTGGAACTTTTTTTTTCAAAATAAAATATGGATAGCCCTGAATCGTCAGCGATGGCAAGTGCAACATGCAGTATGTGTATGCACCTCAACACCTGTCTACGTATGTCTACTCATATTGTTGAGTTCATAACAATACGAGTATAATATTAACAATATGTTGAGTCACTTACATACTTTTTTTGATATTTCTACTTCACAATTACATTCGTTTTTAAAGTTAAAAAAACATTAAAAAGTATCATTTTAAAAACTTGAACATTGTTAAAAAAACGAGTTTTTTTTCAGTACAAAAGCATACTAAATATTTAAACAGAGTCAGCTCGGTCGTCGCTATAGGAAGCCCAATTTTATTAGGAGTATCCAGTTGCTGGAAGGAGCTTTAGTTTGGTATTTGAATTTCTCAACCCAGCCAAGAGTATATTTTGAAAAAAAATTCTTGCGCTCCTCTGTAATTAAAACTTTTAATTTTTGCTTACGAATCTGTTGCAATAACTACCAGACTACACGCCAGGCAGAATACAATAAAAACCATTTTCATATTTGCTATTCGCTGGTTTGAAAATTTTATTTGCCTTTACCAAAGACCGGTCACCAAAGCTCCATCCAGCCTTACAGCAACTGGGTATTGTTTGTATTTTGCCCAAGCTCGTAGAGACCTCTTGAGGAGCGATACACACAGAATAAGCAATATTTTTTGTGCTCCGCCGGTAATCCCACCTAAGAACTTCTGATAATGAATCCGCAGCGTTAAACACTAGACTACAGACAGGTCTAAAGGTAGAATCGGAGTACGGTTTCATAAAAAGTATAAATGGATTTCATATAACCACAATAACACCAGCTGTGATCGTGCTAGTGAGGCTGCTTGCCCGTATTACATCCAATTAGACAACGTGTGTGCTGGTGTAGAATGTACTAGTAACTAGTACGTACGTGACGAGGGAGTATTGTTTGTATAATCAAACAGTCATTGCACTTGGATGACCAGACACTCGTTCTTTACATAATTACGCGTTATTTAGAAGTATGCAAGTGATGGAGAGTTATTTTGAATAGTAGAATACTATGCACAAATGGAAGAAAACGTTATAAAGAAATAGAAGGGAAAATTATGCACAAACAGAAGAAAACGTCATACAAAAATAGAAGGGAGTATTATGCACAAATAGAAGAAAACGTTATAAAGAAATAGAAGGGAAAATTATGCACAAATAGAAGAAAACGTTATACAAAAATAGAAGAGAATATTATGCACAAATAGAAGAAAACGTTATCCAAAAATAGAAGGGAATATTATGCACAAATAGAAGAGAATATTATGCAAAAATAGAAGAGAACGTTATACAGAAATAGAAGAAAATATTATGCACAAACAGAAGTGAATATTATGCACAAATAGAAGAGAATATTACGCACAAATAGAAGATAATATTATTCACAAATAGAAGAGAATATTATGTACAAAGAAAAGATAATATTATGTTAAAATAGAAAAGAATGAATTGAAGACTTTGAGAGGAGAATTGAAATTATCAGAAAAGGGGATGAAAACCTGATGAGTGTTTGTACGGAGGAAACTTTATAAATATAATAAAGCGCAGAGAAATATCGAGAATAGTTTGGTTTGATAAGTTTGTAGAAAATACAGTGAAAAAGGTATGCAAGGTTATAGAGGCGACTCTTCGGAGGCTTACGCCAACTCTAGCGGAAATGGTGATAGAGTAACAGTTACAGCCACTACGTAAAATTCTGTATCGCGATTGTTTTCACCTTTTCCTAGAATGAGCGAGTATCTAGATACATAAGATGTACGACAAGTTACTGGCGGCTTCAGTCAAAGCAAAACAATGTAGAGCAATCGTCTGATGTATAATCTGGTAGACTTGATCTCGTTCAGCAATCATCAGCATCGCACTTTAATCTTAGTTGCATTATTAACATTAAAGATTCATGTAAACTGTATGCCCACGTGGAAGTTCAATCTTACACATGTGACATGCTGCTTGTGTGCATACAAAATAAAGACACAAATGAAGAATGAACGTAACCCCTAAGTAACTCTTGCCGACCATCCCGGCAAAGCAAGGATGGCATTGGAAAAGTGAACACGAAGAAAAATATACATGCATGGGAAAAAATAAATAAATATAATTTTTATGACGACAATTTTCTACGAGCGTATAAAAAATCGTGTAAGAAAAAACACATGACGTACAAGAATATTCTACTAATTATTGTATTGCCTACCATTTGCACATCCAAACGGTTCTATGTTTAAAATCATTATGGTCTATGGAAACCAGATGATGAAGATTTGAATTTAGAACTTTTTCTCGGTGGAAAACGTCGCACTATTATCGGACTACGTTCCTTAGCACTCAAGAAGATATCAAATTGCCTTTTCCCTATTATGTCTCTGTCAATTCACGTACGGATCTCAGAGGCTGAAATTGAGTTTCTACGAAAAGGGTCCGGATTGAACAAGCATGCGGTCCGAATCCGGCTGGCGGGCCGTGTGTTGGAGATCCCTGGGCTGGCAGTCTCATCACCACGGTAATTCTTACCTACCGAATATCGGTAATATTTGTATGAATACTAAGCAGTTGTTCACTTGCGGCTATCTTGGATTGACAGGTCTTCATACAAATATTACCGATATTCGGTAGGTAAGAATTACCGTGGTGATGAGGCTTCCAGCTCAGGTGTATACGATGTGGGTGCATCAGTACCTGCAACAGCTGATTTGAATCTTAATTATCACTTCTTGTTATTAGCCGCGATATTCAGAAACCGTGAAGCAGGTAAACACCGACACACTGCTCTCCTGAGAACTGTGAAAAACCACTAATATACTCATCATAAAAATGAAAATAGGTTGAACAATATACGGTCTAAAGCAGGTGTCTTAAAGCTTCTGTCACATTGCCGTAAGTTGTTAAAGATTCTGTCATATTGCCGTGAATTGTCAGAGATTCTGTCACATTGCCGTGAATGGTCAGATATTCTGTCACATTGCCGTGAATTGTCAGATATTCTGTCATATTGCAATGAATTGTCAAAGCTTCCATCATATTGCCATGAATTGTCGGTGCTATGACCGAGGGATCAAGTGACTTTCTAGCGTATTTGGAATAGAATAACGCTGGTTCGATCCCCGCCTGGGTCATTTGACCATAAGTTTGACCCTGTTTTTTTACAGATTGGCTAATGATTAATTCATAATTCATTGAAATATACAATAATAAATTACTAATCGATGATGATATTGTATGTGCCAGGCAGAATTGCATTCCTCTTCACAAATCTATTCTTTTAAAAGAAAAAAAAATGTCAAAATTTTTGTCATATTGCCGTGAATTGTCAAAGATTCTGTCACGTTGCCATTAATTGTCAATGTGACAGAAGCTTGATCTTGGAGTGTCGTGAATTCAGTCCGCTATAGCGAATAGCTTATTTTGTGTATGGTTACTGTGATTCGTCTATAATTTATGTTGTAAAGATATTTTTATGTTTGTACACAGGTTCTCTTTAATTGAAACTGCGATGATTTATTTTACACGAAGTATTTTACATTTGGTTTGGCCACAAAGTCACTTTACACTTGCACAGTACAGTGGTAGAATAATTTTTGAAACCACAGAGAGCTTTGGTCCTTATTTTACACTAAGAATAAAGATCATTCTCGAAACATGGAGAAACGAGGAAGTGGTCAGACTTATACAAACCTAAAACGAGTAAAACCAACCCAAAAAATGAAAATGTGTTAAAGAATAATTGTTTTGAATAATCCGCATAGAGAACCGAGCAAAAATAAAATAGTAGTCTTTTATGATTCTTGTCGGCTTAGTTTGAGTTGTAACTTCATAAAACAATTTTGGAACCTTGACAGATAAAATTATAAAAAAATCTTGGCACATTTTGGTAAAAATATCCGCTGCTAGAAACTGCTTCCTTCCTTAAGCAGTCATTATTTTGGCATTGCCAGTTATCAACAAGCTGTGGGACACGTAAGTGTCAAACTAATAATAACTTTATTTAGAGATAGGTAGTGGTTGACTTAAGAAGTAATATTTTAATGATTAATTACAAAAATACACTGAGTACCATACAGCGGTCAAAGTGAGAAAAAAAGTATAGCCCCCGAGGAGGCAGGTTCTCATTCCTGTTGAAGGCTTAGTAAAACTTGCCGGTCTTTGCAGTAAATAAGATTTTACTCGTAATTTACATTATTTATCTTTTAAACCTAAATTTTTGGCATAATGTACTCGGATATACCTACGTCAAAATGAAGTTGAATAATTATTTTAAAGAGACTATTGCTATTATTTAACCCAAAAAAAACTGCATAACAATTTAGTAGGTGTATTATCTTAGTTTGCATTAAAATTCATGTGTTGTAAACTCAAAAATATCTGTTGTGTTTGATGGCTTCGTATGAATGAGAGACAATGTTTGAAATCCATTTAATTAAGGGGTATTTCAGTTTTTTGAGTTTTTTGTGAAACTGAGCATTAGCTTTTTTTGTTAAATTATTCTCAGGGCACTGTTTAGCTTCACTGCGACATTACACAGTAGGGTTGTGACCACAGGCGTGACCAGATCTGCTCACAACGAGTATCCGTTACTTTAATGGTGGCCGTTTAAATACGCACTTCATTATTATTGCTGTTATTACACACCATAGACAATAGACAAGTACAGGTACATCTCTAATAGAGACATACACCTCAAGTGTTTAATTGCACTCACGACAATTACATGAGTTTACGCAAAAAAACAAAACTTCTTCTACTTACTCGTATTATAATAATAATAAAAATTTACTAATTTTTACATAGCGCCGTTTAGTGGCACTAGCCAACCCAAGGGCGCTTAGTATCAAGTATCCCTTTTATTGCTACAAGTTTTAGCTTTAGATATTTCTGTCATCAAAATGGCTGTCTTTTTTTTATTAATTTTGAAAGAGGAATGCAATTCCCTAATTTTTTTTTGGCTGGCCAGAAACAGTTCTATGAACATTTTAACGATTACTGTTTAAAATTTTTTTAGTTATTTACTCACGAATGCTTTGATTCAAAAACGCTGATTCGAGTGCCACCGCATGCAGGTTTTTATTTTAAGGCTATTTATTTTGAATTATATGATTTGTATATTTGGAAACAAAATATTTTCAAAAATTGTTTACATGTTTTAAAAAAACTTACAAGATAAAAATGTTAACCTCCTGTGTCAAATAAGTTAGAGCCGACACAAGAATAACCAAAAGACTACTCATAACAACATAAATGAAAGTTCTTAGAAAGATCACAAGCAGAACATTGCGAGATTGCATATGCAATGACCACATGAAAAGACTGTGTAATAGAAGACATAATCAGATGAAGCAGATCCTGAATGCGATTTTGGAGAGATCCTGCCTCCAGAATAAGTCATGAAAGACTCTACCACATCGTAGCTAATGAGATGCCAATGGGTCGACGCCCAGCTGGAAGACTTCATAAAATGTGGAAAGATAACTGAGCATCCTCATCTCTGAATCCATGATCCGACATGATAATTTTGTGAATCATAGATCAAAACATAGAAGAAGAAAACGCATCTCACGATAATGTTAAATTTTCAAAAATCTGGCATACAGTTCCGAGTTCTCATAATATTCCTCCAGCTGTATCTGATACTGATACTTGTATCATTAAATATCTGGAACACCAATCAAATGTACAGTTACTGATAACTCAATTAAATATATTACTACACATCTCTATGTAATCGCGCATCGGTACCTTGCAACCAATATAACACCATGTTTAACAGTTCTTTCTAAATTCTATTTATTGCATAAAAGGCCATAGAGTATTTGTAATTCTGTATGAAAATTGGATAGCGCCAAATTCTATAAATTTATCCTAACGATCTCTTATATTTTCGAAACACTTTATAAATTATAATATTTACAAAAACTATTATTTTTAATATTCAATGACCTATGACAGAATCGCTCTACACTCAACAAGAATGTCATTTTATTTTTACACACAGGATTTATCCTAACACACGTATCCAGAGTCATAATAAAAGGAGAGCTTGTATGAAGAAGCTTATGACTCTGGATGAAATGAAAGAAGTATGTAAGGACAGAAAGAAATAGCGGTTGATCTGTAATGTTGGCGGCTAGGGAAAGGTTTTTACTAATTTATTTAAATTTATAATTAGAGTTTTATATTTGTTTTTAAAGTTTATGCATAGTATTATTTGTTTATTTCAAAACTGTATTTTGTGTATATGTTCCTTGACTCACAGGTTGGTATGCGGCTGACCGCCCATGCTGAAAAAGATGGTTCACTTTGCCAATGTCACCCCTGTTTCAGGGAAGGACGTCAAGAGTTGCAGGGTGTATGTCCATTTGAGATTTGGGTTTTTATGTTGTAGGTTCACATGCGGCATGTGCAAGCGCGAATTTGTACGTGTCTGCTTGTGAGAATGCATATAATGCTAATCTCCAATGTAACATATCTTTGCAACGTAGATTAGATTAGATTAGACACGTCCGAGCAGCGTAAACGTTCAAACGGTAGGTATTGACTATTGACCATATTTAAATACTTAATTAATCAAGTTGAGATTTGTCTTTATCAAACAAATGTACAGCTATAATTTGAGTTGAAACTTTAGTTCCATACTTGTGCTGACCTTCATATTGTTGAATATAATATTGTGTGGACGTAAACGAGTTTTTATTTTATTATTTTAAACTGGATCCAGCTAACGAGGAGAAGCGCGCGGAGAAAGTTGTATCGACTGACCGCGGATGTATGTAATTTTTAATTTCATACACCCATTTAATTACATTAATCAGAATTCGTCATTGTTTTGCGAAATACAGAGAAATATTTCTAGATTACTCCTACGTCTAAAACATACATTTATTCATTTCGTTTTTATCTTTTTTACTTTTAAAAACATAATATACCTTCACTAGAATCTATCTGATTTTCGAAATAAGAAAAAAGATAAATAAATTGCACATGGTACTGCACTCGACTTTCTTGCTTTAATGAAGTAAAAAGTGTGTGGGATAAAATCTAGAAACATCTACAAGCGTATACAGTTTCAATAATTTAAGTCTAAATCTAAGTTGCAAAGATCCTACATCAATACTAATCATTCATATTAAATGCATGTCCACAAGCAGACACGAGTAAAGTCGCGCTTACAAATGCTGCAATTAAAATTCTGATCTCAAATGAACATAAGCCCTCCAACTTTTGCCGACTTTCCCTGAAACAGGGGAGGCATTGACAAAGTGAACCATTTTTTTACAATGTGGGTGGTCAGATTCATATCAACCTGTAGGTCAATAATACATAAATTGTATTTCATTATAGTCACGTGGTGTATGCAATAACTGACCAGCCATAACGCAACTAAGCTGCTCATATAGTGCAACTTCTAACCGCGTTGTTCCTAAAGGAATTGCATGCGTCGTGTGTAACCTATTTATTTTTACAGGTAAGGGGGCCACTTTACGCAAACCACCTCAGCTGAAGTGGGGGTTTCCCAGCTCCCGGGGTGGCTGGTTCTCATTTATTGTGAAGGTTTTATAAGCCTTGCCGGGATTTTATTTTAGATTCAAAATAAATACAGAACGGGAGATCAATTCTGATACCCTTAGTGAGGATCGAAACCTAGTTCTCGGTATGTAATCAGTGGGCCCTTTTTTAATTTATAATCTAAGTTGCAAAGATATTTTGACATTGAAAGTGCATATGAAAATATTTCTGGAAATTAAAAAAAAAAAGACGCAATGGCCTCTGAGTTTAAACCTATATAAGATTCACCGGTCCGTAGTCCAAAGGTAGCACTTCGGACTAGTAAATGGAAGGTTGTGGGTTCGAATCCCGGCGGAGCACAAAAAATATACCATTTATATTTTCAAATTTGCTCTTCGCTGGGTTGAAAAAATCAAAAACATTTACCAAAGACCGGTCATCAAAAGGTCTTCCAGCCTCACACCAACTGGGGCTTGCTTGAGGATTGGCTCTCTACAGCGGCGACCAAGCTCGCAGAGGGCTCTTGAGGTGTGATTCACACAAAAAAAGCGCTTACCAAATTAATTAGCATAATACTATAAGAAAATTGTTTTATAACGGAAATAAATATAAACTGTCAACTTTCATATAAAGTGCTCATTTATATTGATGTCTGTCGCAGCCAAAGGGCACCAAGTCCATTTTCCTTTCTCACGTGTCACTTTTGAAATATTGACATGTACAGTTTTGTGAATGCACCACTCGCAGGTGCGACCGTAGGTATGCGCTGGCTTGGCCGCAATCATCCACATCATCTTCTTATGCAGTTTAAAATGATGACGATCATTATCATCTGACATCTCGTCACTTTAGTGCTTGTTTGTCCTATGTCCATCAGAGGTAATTTCACATGAGCAATTGTCGGATATGTACAGGACCAATGTGTCTCATGAATGCTATAAATTAATTTTGATAATACTAAAAACAATTTTCACACTATCGTGTTTTAAGTTTTTTTAAGACAATTTTATTGAAAAGGATAAGCCAAAAAAGCACTGGAGGGACGATCTGTCAAAGTTTTGGACTACTAAATGAAAAGTTTCTCGTTTCAAGATGCCAATAAATATTTAAAAGTAAATTGTTTGTACCTCCCTTGATTGTGATATATATGTGAGAACTTTACTAATTTCAGTTTCACTCCCCGTCCAGGCTTCACTTCCATACATCAATATACCTTTGCAAATTTGATTAGAGATAAAGACGAATATTATTATTACATTTTTCAAAGCTTCGGACCACTTATTAAGCGGTTCACGTCCCCGATAAAGATCAAAAATGAATTATTTTATTTCAAAGAACCATGACCATTCTAATCGATAATAATCGAAGCCAACTACCACTAGACTACAACCATTAATGTGTAATATAATGGCAAAGAAATATTGTACGGTTCATAACTGTCACCCAGTCCTGTCAAACGCATAAAACCACGACAATAAGAAACTGCTTTCGCTGTAAATTTTCTTCGGTAACTCCTTTTACGTTTTTTTTTTATAAAATACGTTTCAGAAATACATTTGTTTTCAAAAATACTATTTGATGAGAAACAGGTTAAATAGGAAACGTTAAAGGTGGCCAACATTAGTGTTTTATTCTTGCTTCACTATTTTGAGCATTTTTGTGATCTTTGTAACCATGAGCAATTTGCATTAATAAAAGTTATTGACCTCAAATGAGAATTAGATTTAAAAATGTAACCCGAGATTTCCTCCCAGCGTGTTGATGGCTGAGAGGGTGCACTGTAATTAGGGAAACCTGTTGTGCACAAAAAAAATAAAAAAAAACAATTACAATAACAAACCCTGCAACTCATCAACCTGCAACCTTCCCTGAAACAGGGGTGACATTTGGTTCACATAGTTTTTAAAATACGTTCATGTTTTCTTACGTAGTATTTTTAACGATATATTTTTTATATACTATGTTGAGATATTTCTTGTGTAAATATATACTCACACTCGTATTTGATTATTTACTTAGCAAAAAACAAGTAAAATACAAACAGCACTTTTATATTTGCAATTCAACATAAAAGCGCCGATATCTTTTGAAATAAATATACTAATTGTCTTAGGAAAATAATGAGAAATAATGGAATAAAAGAAAAAATACTAAAGATAGTTAAAATGAAAAATTTGACTTCACAATACTCTAAAATTGTAGTTACGTCTGCTAATGGTGAAATGATAGATCTTTCCGATTGTACTCTATGGCATGGAAGGGTGGACACTTACACAGTGGCTCGAGAACAGAATCACTGCCTTTGAAATTTGGGTGTACCGTCGGATTCCAAAAATCTCCTGGATGGATTGAGTCACCAATGCCAAGTTTCTTTCGCATATGAATAGCATAACCGAACTCCTGATGTCCGTCAGATGAAAAAATGGTTTGTTTCGGTCATATAATGAGAAATACTGGCTCCTACATCTTATCATACAGGGAAGAGTTGAAGGACCACGGACTCCAGTACCCATAGTACGAGTAGCAAAACTTGAGTAAAGTGAAGTTTACGGAAAGTATTAAAGAGTGATTTTCCCCAAAATTTGCCGTTTTTGTTTGTTTGAACTTGATTTTCTTCATCACTGTAACTCTTGTGCTCAGACCATAAAGTGTAAGGAACAAAAACGGCAGATTTTGGGGAAAATCACTCTTTAATACTTTCCGTAAACTTTACTTTACTCAAGTTTTGCAACTAGTACTAAGGGTACAGGTCGAAGGAGAAAATCTTGGTCAAAGAACATGAGACAATGGATTTACAAAAACACACTACGAGTACATCCTTCTTTCGTGCAGCAGTATCAAAGGTGCAAATTGGTGATGATAGGTGCAAAAAGAAGAAAGTAATAAAAGTAGCTCACCTGTACAGGGGGTTGATCGGTATTTCTTCAGTGAAATGAAATATAATCCTTCAAGGGTAGTTGCAAACACTCATCATAACACTAATGTGTGTAAGTATATAACACAAGTATTACTTATACAAAAACCACATCAAATCTCAAAAAAACATTTATTTTAAAGCCAAAAAAACACTTATAAAAATAATATCCACAAAAACGTAAATATTTCACTTCAATAATTAATTAATTAAGTTAACCAAAAGTTTTTAGAGCTGAATTGTCACAAAAATAAAAATTAACTTAATTTAATATTTGAGTTATTTGAATGGTTGATTCTAACAAGTAGGTATCACAGTGGTCAACTGAGTAAAACAGAAAAACGTATTTTAGGAGGCTACAAATATACAGATTTTAGAACAAAAATCAACAAAGAAACTTTTTATACAGTTCAAACGACACCCTTTTTCCCCTACAAATTTTGTAAAAAACTGTTTTTACCGTGCGGTATATTCGGTACCTTTTTTCAATTTCCAAAATCCACCTCGCAAGGTTTACAACCAATTTTTAACATGGATATTCTTCAGCGAATTAGGGATGTATTGAAATTATTTTCCATAGCAAAATAAAACCAAACTGAAAACATTATTTACAATAAAATATTTTGTTATTAGCGTGTTATTTAAATCAACCATTCAATTATCTTTATTTTCACCGTACAAAAAATATACACCGAATATTGATTTCACTGATTTTTTTAACGTTTCAAGCTTTCGTAAGGGTTACTACAACCCTTAGAAACGAGGATAAGGAAAAAGAGGTTCCGCGCAACCTTTTCGTTGATTTGACACGTGTGTTTTTTGCACAACTTTTCACAAACGTCACAACATTGGGAGAGAGGACACGTGCTCGCTTGTTGGCTCCGCGTTTGTTTTGGAGTTACTGTGAATGTGAGCTTCTACAGTAATAATTCAATGCTAGCATAGCGGGAACTGAGATGGTGGTGAGGTCGTGTTGGTGAGTGTGTATGTACGAGTGTGTGTGTGTGTGTGTGTGTGTGGAGATCTTCTGGGTTTTCTTCTGTTATAATCAGTAGCGCAACTAATCGTTGAGAAATATAATAGGTTCCATATTACCGATAGCAATGCTGTATATTCTTATCCAATTTTCAATTAGTTAAGCAAGGATAGGTATAAGGATTAGTTTAATGAATAAGTTAACGAATTATTATTAAACAAAAAAAAATACAAAAATCAACATTGTTTATTATTATATTGCTTGACCACTAATACTGTGAAAATTCCACCGCTATTTCAGAGAAAGTCAGCAAGAGTTACAGGATAGGTATGTATTCATATTTGAATCGGGTTTTATTCTGCAGGTCCACATGCGACACGTGTCAGAACGAACTTATCCGAGTTTTCTTGTGGGCATGCAATCAATTTTAAGATAGATTTGAAACTTAAATTACAGGCTTTACTTATTTCGATCGAATAGAGTAAAGGCCTATCCATCTAATAGACAAGTCCGTAGTCCTAGTGGGGAACGCTACGGACTCGTAATCAGAAGTCCGTGGGTTCGATTCCTGGCGGAGAACAAAATAAATATTATTTTATTTTCAAATTAGTATGCTCTTCACATGGCTTTTACTTGACGTGGGGGTTTCTCTGCTCTTGATGAGGCAGGTTCTCATTTCATGTGAACAGTAAACCTGGCCGGTATTATGATTTTGGGTTTAAAATAAACACCAAAACGGAAAATCAGTTCCGACACCTTGGTTAGGAATTAAACCTTAGCCTTATGGCTCTGAATACAAGCGTTGTACCAACTGTGCTGACTACTGAACTTTATATGTTGATTAAGAGGCCAACGAAATATTGAGAAAAGAAAAAAAAACTCTAAATAACGCATGCATTGATTTAGATCGCTCTTGAGGTGTGATACACACAAAAACAGCGCTCACCAAGTAAATTATCCTAATATTATTATTATTATGAATCAAAATTTTTTATGCATCTTTAAAACTTAGATTATTGTAGATAGATACACTATAGATTACAGGACCATTCGTTAAAATACATGAGTAGGTTCATTTTTGTATTTTTTAATATTTTATCGTTTATTAAAATTTATACGAGTGAATGGGATATCCAGAGTCATAATAAAAGGAGAGCTTGTATGAAAAAAGTTATGACTCTGGATGAAATGAAAGAAGTATGCAAGGACAGGAAGAAGTGGCGGCTAATCTGCAATGCTGATTTGTAATGTTGGTTTATTAACTTGCTACATTTTTTGCATAAGACATTTTTGACTTTTTTTGTATAGATTTATTTTTAAGGTTTTGTTGTTTTCTTATACTTAAATGTTATTTATTACTCGTATTCCTTGACTTATAGGTTGGTATGAGGTTGACCACCCAGACTGTACAAAATGGTTCACTTTGCCAATGTCACCCCTGTTTCAGGGAATGTCGGCAAGAGTTGCAGGGCTTATGTTCATTTGAGGTTTGGATTTTATTTGTAAGTACACAATCAGCATTTGTAAGCGCGAACTACACGTGTTTGTTTGTGGGCATACATCTGAGAGCTTTGAATGAATATATCCTTGCAACTTAGATTATAGATTATAGATTATAGATATAAAGTATTTTTTAGTTCCGCCACTGCGCGTTAACTCAGACCTTGAGGCGATAAGCCGCCAAGTCTTCTTCACGCTTCATGCTCTGTAACAACTCTTCATCACATACAAAGTCTCTCACCGCAACAACCGCAAATTGCTCACAACAATCTCATGTGTGCAGTGCATGGAGCTTCCGTGCCGGACGCGAAGAGAAATCAACCAAAAATTTGGTGCACATTTTTTTTAAATTAAATTTATTCTTTAATAAATTATAATCACGTATGTATGCTATACTTATGTACATTATATGAATAACTGTATTTCGAATACGTCACATTTTAGGAAAATACTTTATAACTATTGTAACTATAACTCTATTAAAGCTTATAAATAAGAAATGGCGTGTAAAATAAATTAATGCACCGAACATGCGAGAGTGCTCTTGATGTTTCTACAAATGTCTAAAAGCACGCTAATAGGACCTTTCTGGCAATACAAATACCTAAGCCTATAAAAGGAAGGATTTTTCTTCAGAGGGTAGAATTCGCACAAATCAGCCAGACATTTAAGAGGTGACCATGAGTTTAATAAATTCTGCGGAACAATGAATTTGAAACTTCTAAATAGATCGAAGGTGTTTTTTTTTACTTTAAAGATACCCTTAAAATAAAAGATTACCATAAATAAAAAAAATACAAAATTCTTCTTCTTCTTGCGCCTCTACAGTTAGATCGATGCTCATCACAGCAATTTGAATCTCCGATATTGCTGCACGAAATAGGGATATTATTGTGCTTCTGCCAAATCACTCTCTCAGGTTCTTCAACCAAGATGTTCTGCTTTGACTGGAGCCTGTCGTCCCTTAATTATTTTCTAATGCTGTAGGAGTATTTATTCCTACATCATCCAGAAAAGAATGTAACCAGTGGAACCTATTTATATTCACAGGTAAGGGGGCTAGACTTACACCAACCACATGTCCGTGGGAATTTCCTCTCAATCCGTTTATCAGTGAAAAGTATCAACGTATATGTGAATGAACAGGTATAAATTAGAGTTAACAATAAAAAAGAGATTAAACATATTAGATTAGTACATTCCCCTAGTACAAAACATTCCGAAAATTATCCGCCATTGCGTAAATAGAAAAAATATATAGAATGTACAACAGTACCTCTAGTGAGTGATTTAGTTTCCATACAATTGAATATTTACGCGACCGCGGCAGGGAATTTATGCTAGTTTTTATACTATGAGTGCAGTATCCAAAGTATAAAACAATTACACTAACTCCCCTCGATTGCGTGATTAGAAAAATACGAAGAAACTGAATCACCCAGTAGGGGTGTTGTTGTATATTTCATACATGTTTCTAGTAACGCGATTCTTTAGGGAATTCACGTGATGTTTTATACTAAAGGTATAGATAGATAAAGCCTCTCTCATTCACAATCAAATGTAATTTATTTAAATTTATTTATTTCATTGGAATTACAAATTAGTAAAATAGAGAAAATCCCGAAATTGCGTTTTGGTTTTATCGGTTTTCCTACCAAACAGGTGTAACGGATTAATGTCTAGTAATGGGAAAAGCTTTATCTGTTCGCTATAATAGAATAATTAATAGATAATCACTTTGAGAATACTCTTTAAAAGTTTCTCTTTTCGGACTTTCAAAATAAAATTAATTTCGTGAAAAATACAACCAATTATATTATTAATTAGAAATATTAGAGAACTTCCTTGACTAATAGCTTCCTATGAGGCTGACGCCCCAAGCTTTACAAACTTGTTTCACTTTTGCCGATTCCCCCCCGCTTCAGGGAAAGGCGGTAGTAGTTGCAAGGTTTATGTTCATGTAAGGTTCGCTTTATTTTGTAAGTACACACGCAGCATGTATCTGCTTTTGAACTGCGACAGCGGTACAGTCACAGACTTGCTGGTTGGTATGAGGCTGACTACACAAACAGTAGAATTTGGTACACTTTTGCCAATGCGACCCCTGTTTCAGGGAAACGTGGCAATAGTTACAGAGCTAATTTGTACGTCAGGTCATATGCAGCATTCAGCATGTATAAATGGAAACTTTCGCGTGTTTATCGCGGCAGTGCATTGTGCTAATATATCTCTGCAACTTATATTAAACCGGCAAGGTTTACTCAGCCTTTCCACAAAAAATGAGAAACAGTCCAACGGGACCTGGGAAACCTGAAACTGAATTGGCTGGTGCAGGGCCATTCTCCTTACCTGTGAAAATAAATAGTTTCCATACGCCACATTCGATCCCGTCAGCGGCAGTTCAGTTAAAAGGTTCACTATACATGCAGCTTAGTTGCGTTTTTTTTGCCTCTACTCAATGCACGCTCCTGCTTTCTTACCACTAACCCATCGACCGGACAATGTAAAAAGTTAGTAAACAAATGCGTTTCTTCCCATATAAGTAAAAGAAAGGTGTTTGGTGTCGTCTGATAGATGTTCCTATACATAGGGGATCGAACCATGTACCGTCAGTGCGTGTAGTCTCAGCCCCAAACTAAACTATTAAAAACAAATATGTATGAAAAGTAAAACAGCGCCTCTAGTAAGCGTTTCAATTTATATATTTTTTTCGTAAAACGCTAGAGTTAAGTTTTTCACTTGGCTAAGAAGCAACTCTCACATACGAGTTTTTACACACAGATTTCTCTTCTGTCCGTTAAGCTAAATGCACACGTGTCAGTTAAAACGCTGTGACATGTCGTGGTAAAAAAATAATAAAGTTATAGACATGGCATAAACGAATGGTTGTTTAAAAAGAAATAATGTCAAACGAAGAAAAAGAGTGTGCGAAAAGATTAAAAATATTTATCAGATATTTGTCCAAAAATCAACAGAATACCTTGTTTCTGCAGCTCACACGACGTTCTTATCTCCGACATACATTTTTGTGTCAACTGTCATTCACCGTGCGTGATGTATTAACCAACTCATAGCGTTCAAACTTGATTTTTAAAACTAAAAAGATTTTATCTCATCCTTGTTTCATGAAATGTCAGCAAAAGATGTAGGGCTTATGTTCATTTGAGATTTGGATCTTAATTTTGTAAATTCACATTGTTTCACACCGTGTTTTCTTTTGAGCATGCATTTAATATGAATCTAAAATGTAAATATAATTTTTCAACTAAGATTATCGATGTTAGATCTAATTTTCACACAAATTTTTGAATAAGTTCCTTACTCCATGACATCCTTTAAGTTATTTAGTTTAACAAGTTTACTTTTGAGGCTCTTAAGCGCTATTCTGCTAAACTCCTTACGACCTTAAGGCGACGAGCGATTTTTTTTATGTATGGAGTTCTTTCGCAAGCGCTAGCAAGCTCCGAATTGGATTGATATCCAAAGTGTAAGAAATTTAGCTGAATAGCGCTTCTAGAATCTACATTTGTAGACCGGTCTTAATGATCTCAAAAGGTTGAACCTGCCGTCGCATCAACTTCATATGGCGATGGGACATTTCACACTTCTACCTCAACAGCACAACAACTAGTTCATAAAAACTACATGTGCAGAGATCTATTGAGAACCCAACATAGTGCGTGACAAGCCGACACTGTTCGGAATATTAAGTGATCAATACATCTCTCTATTCATAATCTATCATTTATCATCTGATGCATCAGATATGGCAGAAGACATGTCAAACAAGCAGCCTGCCAATACATAGATGAAGACGACCTCGTCTTGTTATTCGCCTTTCCACATTAGATCTAAGATCTGTTTACTGCTGAACTCCCTCCTGTAATGCAGAAGACCAGCTGTTCTTCCATCTTTTGGGTGGTCGGCCTGGTGGACGCTGGCCGTCTGGTATTTCCTGTGCCAGGATTCGGGTTAACCTGTTTAACTTTAGGGTCTTAGTAAGATAGTGGCATTTATAATCTAAGGTGGTATATTGCAATTTAAGGCTCATATTTAATGCATGCCTACAAGCAGGCGCATGTAAGTTCACGCTTACACATGCTGCATATGTACATATAAAATTAACCAAACCTCACATGAATATAAACTTTGCAACTCCTGCCGCATTTCCCTGAAACCGAGGTGGCATTGGCAGAAGTGAACCAAGTTTTTAAAGCACGGGGGGTCAGACTAAAAGTGTTTATTAGTTAGTTATCTAAATTTAAAAGCATAAAATATATGTTTGCAAATGGCGCTACAAAATATGCATTTAATAAAACATGTCTTTGTTTTCATTTTTTTTAGATTTTTTTTTTATTGCGTTATACTTAGGATATGTACATTTTTTTTCTTTTTAACAACAAAATGATTCCATATTTAGTTTGACATCGAAGCAGATATTTTTAATGAGAAAAGCTTCTGAGAAAATATGGAAAAACTGTTTTCAAGAAATTCATTTTTTCCAAATTATTTTATTTTGGAAAAAAAACATTTCATTCAAAACCCAAAATAGAACCTGTTGTGATCGGGTTTTCCTATGTCCACCATTGGCTTAATCTGTATAGATATATAGGACCGTACGCTATACGGCAGTTACCGTAAACTGAAGTCATGTCCGTTACAACGCAAGGTGAGTGGGATTATTGGTAAGCGCTCAGACCAGCGCGGAGGTTACTAATATTCCAATTATTATTATTATAATTACTTCATTTACAACTCGATTGCCGTTTGAGATGATTCGAGATGTGCCCGATCGACACCCATTTTTTAAAAGTGGTTTAAACCCTAAATCTGCCGTTTTTAAAAAAATATTTACAAAAACACGTTTTTTCACATTTTTATACTTTTTCGTATGTGCTATATATTGGATTTTTTTTTTTGAACTAAAAAAAATATACTTACATTTTTATCATCCTATCGGCTAGTTTTTAGTTTGTTTTAGAGTTAATATGAAATAAATGCATTTCTTTTATTTAATTAAAATTTTATAAATTATGCAATTTCAGTCATACCAAGTTTTTTTTTCTAAACGCCATACCTATACGCGTTTGAATGCAAAGTTTTATTTATGGAGTAGGTACATGATATGTTGGACAAATTAAAATACACGAGCAAGACAGATGGAGAAAGGCCAATGTCAAGAAAAAACTCGTACAGGCCAATTTCCGACAATGATCTTCAACTCGAATAATAACGACAGATGAATTATTACTCATTACCGAGTGCAATGATAATTTAAGTACAATCATTGGTTGCGTTACTAATTTTGTCTGCATTTTTTGCCATCTGGAAACTAAGGATTTACATGTAATGTATACTATTGTATACCCACAGGCAAACACGAGTAAGCTTGCGCTTAAAATTGTGTACTAATAAATTTATGTCCAACCATCAAACGAGCAAAAAAAATGCAATTCGGATCGCCTTTTCCTGAAGCAGGGATGGCTTTTTATTTATTTATTGGTGAAGAGGAATGCAATTCGCCAAACTATTTTTTTGTCTTCATGCGAAAGCAGAAGCTTGTGTACATGCAATGGCATCTGTTGAACCAGGGTCGGAGTTATGGTCAAATGAGCCAGACGTGAATCGAACCAACATTATTCTGTTCCAAATACGCTAGTCAAACAAGCAACTTGACCACACGGCCACAACGCAGACTGATAAATTATTTATGGGTCATAAAATGAAGAATAGTTAAAACCAGAATCTGAACTTTATTGCATTCTTGTAACGGAAGTCAAAAAAGTAAAATGCAAAACATAGGCATATCTGCAAAGTGGCAAAACCTCAATAAATGCTAATAGTAGCTGCCGCAAATGTAACTAAGCTGCTCATATAGTGCAACTTATTAGAGCATTGTTTCCGAAGGCGTCGCGTCGCATGCGGCGTGTGGAAACTTTTTATTTAACAGATAAGGACACACCGGTCTTACGTCAATCACTTCACTTTGAAGTGGCGGGCTCTCAGCTCCCGAGTGAGGTAGTTCTTATTTCTTGTGAGAGCAGTATACCTTGCCGATATTTGAATTTTGGGGGTGAAATAAATACCGAAACGTGAAATCATTGTGAAGTGCAGGGAGAATGGCCCCAGCCACACATCTTTTTACTTATTAAGAATAGTTGATATGAGACTGCCCCCAATGCTATAAAAACTGGTTTCACTTTTGCTATTACCATCCTGGTTTAGGGAAATGCGTCAGAAGTTGCAAAATTTATGTTCATGTGAGGTTTCGTTTACTTTTTATGCACACAGCGCGAACTTAACGTGCCTGTGCATTAATTATCAGCCTCAAGTGTCAATATATCTTTGCAACTTAGATTATTGATTATGTATACAGAAGAACCATTCCTTGACTTACAGGTTGATATGAGGCTGACCACCCATACTGTAAAAAAATATTCACTTTGCCAAGGTCACCCCTGTTTCAGGGAAGGTCGGCAAAAGTTACAGGGCTTATGTTAAGTTGAGGTTTGGTTTTAACTTGTAAGTACACATTCAGCATTTGTAAGCGCGAACTTGCACGTGTATGTTGTGGGCATGCATTTGATATGGGTTTTTAATGTTTATATATCTATGCAACTTAGATTATAAATTATATACCAAAATGAAGCTGCATAGGTACCTACAAACGACGGATTTACAAAATAAATATGTAGAGCCTTTATTACCAAAAAGGCCCGAAGGAAATTATAATCGGAGGCCCCGGTACGGTCGCATCGCTTGAACAGCCCTTAATCCAGGACTGCATAATAAATGAACCTACTTTTAACACAGACTAAAGTTTTTTTTCCATTAAACTAAGGAAAATGGCGTTTATACATCCTCTACTTTAGAAGCAATGACAACTCTCTTTTCCTAATCACATTATTGAGGTAAAAGTTGTCTGGCTGTCTATCCCACTTTGGATTTAAAAAAACTTCCATCACGAGAACTTTAAAAATGTAATGAATAGACATTCAGTAAAGATTTAACTGCAACTCCATAAAATAATAATAGTCGTGAAAAGTAAAAAAGGCATTTTTTTAACACCGCGATCCAATCAGGAACGAACGTTTTTGGCAGTCATACAAAAGAGACATCTAGCGCGTGGTAGCGAAACTTTTTGTGGTATATTGAAATATTTTGCCGAAGTGGGTTTGAATCTTAGATAAGCCTTTTATTTGTATATATGTTAGCATCGATATATTGAATATACCTCCATGTTTGTTACCATGTTTATAATTTATATGAACACAAAAAAAAACACAATGCTCAATAAATGATGTTTTAAAATTTTTAACAAAATCTAATTTTAACAAAAATTAAATACGTTTTCCTGAAAATCGTAATACATTTGTACCGTATTAATAAAAATCTATATATTCTAAGTTGCAAAGACGTTTTGACATTAAAGATTTACACTTCATGTACGCCCACATGCAAGCACGTGCAAGTTTTATTTTGTCTGAAATGCACACAAAGCCTTCAACTCTTGCCGCCCTTCTTGCGATAGGGGTGAGACATTGGCAAAAGTTAACTATTTTTTCACGATAAAGTACTTAGATACCTACATCTTAATGATGCTATGATGCATAGCAACTGTTGACTTTAAGTTTGGTATGAGGCTTACCACCCATTATAAAAAAATGGTTCACTTTTGAAAAGTCACCCCCTATTTCAGGGAAGGTCTACAAGAATTGAAAAATTTATGCGTATTTGAGGTTTCCATATATATCTGAGTAAGCACTCATGCAGCATGTGCAAGCGCGAAGGTAGGTAAAGACACGGTAGAGGGCTCTTGAGGTGTGATTCACACAAAAAAAGCATAGTCACCGATCAAATCATCATAATATTTTCTTGAAATATTTATGTTTATTTGAGGCTTGCATTTTTAATATGTACCTAAATAAGGATCCACCCATGCAGCATGTGTAATGAAAAATATGAATCTATATCCTTGCGACTTAGATTAAAGACTACAGTGATAAAATATTTTTAGCAAAATGAAGGTTGTTAGATTGTATTTCTTATGTGCCGATTGAAAACATTGATTTCTTCGGTTATTTCAAACCAAATTAATAATTTTATGAGTGCGTATCTTTTTATGATGAACAACAAAACAATTGTTTATCGTTGTTATTCAAAATTGCCAAATATCCTGTTATTTTTATTTGTTAACTTGCAATAAAAAAATATAATATATCGGCATCTGCCAGGTAAGGGGGCCGGACTTACGCCAACCACTTCAGTCGAAGTGGGGGTTTCCCAGCTCCCGAGAGGGCTGGCACTCATTCCTTGTGAAGGCTGAGTAAACCATGCCGGTATTTTATTTTGAGATTCGAAATAAACACCGAAACGGGAAGTCATTTCTGACACCCTCGATTGGATTCGAACCCAAGCTCACGGCATGGAATGCAAGCACTCTACCAACTCAGCCATCGACCTGTTGTAATAGTTGCTGTAAGGTTGGATGAACCTTTAGCGACCGGTCTTTGGAAAAGGTAAAGCGAAGAACATTATTTGAAAATATAAATAGTAGTACTGTATAGTTTAGTGCTCCAACCATTGAAAATTTTCTATTAGAAAATTTGAAATTTTTGAGCCTTCCATTTACGAGTCCAAAGCGCTAACCGCTAGACTACGGACGAATATCAATAAATTGAAAGAGGTATGCAAGGATAGGAAGAAATGAAAACAATCTGCAGAGGTTCTGGCCACCCCCAGCAGAACGGCGACATACTTAGTTACTATTATGTAGGTACATTTATTTATGTCAACGACGTTACCATGTTGAAAGCACCGGTTCCCATAGATCACCGAAGTTAAGCAACTTTGGCGCGGACAGTACTTGGATGGGTAACCGCTCAGGTACACCGCGTGTCGTTGGCATCTTGGAACGGTCCGTAGTCCGTAGTGGCAACACTTCGGACTCGTAAATGGAAGGTTGTGGATTCGGATCCCGGCGGAGCACAAAATATACCATTTATATTTTGAATGTGCTCTTCGCTGGGTTGAAAAATTCATAAACCTTTACCAAAGACCGGTCACTGAAAGGTCCATCCAATCTCACAACAACTGGGTCTTGCTTGAGAATTGGCGCTTTCTACAGCCGTCGCCAAGCTCGCAGAGGGCTCTTGAGGTGTGATACACACAAAAACAGCGCACACCAAATAAATCATCCTTATATTATTTATTACATTCTCTTGACTTAGCACATAAATTGAAATAGAAAAAAAATGAACGTCATACAGCCGGATTGCTAGGGAAAGGCAAAAAAAATATTTGTATTGGTTGCTAAGTACCATTGTCCCATGCAAGTGTGATGTTTTCCCGCCGAGAAAAAGTTCTAAATTCATTTTGCTTCGATTCGAATCCCCAATATGATGACATCTACATATCAGCAGCTGAAACTATTTGTAATTGGTTCGCATCTTAGCTAAAACCATAAATCGATAGTCCGGTCGATAGCTCAGGTGGTAGAGTGCTTGCATTCCATGCCGAAAGCTCGGGTTCGAATCCCACCGAGGGTGTCAGAAATGATTTCCCGTTTCGGTGTTTATTTCAAACCCCAAAATAAAATACCGGCAAGGTTTACTCAGCCTTCACAAGAAATGAGTACCAGCACCCTCGGGAGCTGGGAAACCTCCACTTCAACTGAAGTGGTTGGCGTAAGGCCGGCCCCCTTACCTGTAAAAATAAATAGGTTCAACTCGCCACATGCGACCCCTTCGGGGATAACGCGGCAAGAAGTTACACTATATGTGTAGCTTAGTTGCGTTTTTTTGCGATCATTTATAATTTGAAAACGTGAATTGTATTGCAAGATACATAGACACGTAACTGCACATGATACAATAATTATTTTAATAAATACTTAGTCTACAATTATATTTCATGCAATCATCTTGTTAGTAAACATAAAGAATTTGATACAGCTCATATTTATTCAGTATGGAGTCACTTCCTCATGGCGGTAATCTTTTCGGTGAATGAATTAGATTACAAATATTTCCAAATAAAAACAATGCAGGTATATCAGCATTTTCTAGAAAGAAAACTATTTACAAGAATTACCTATAAGGATTTGTTAAATCATATTTACAATAATAATAACTACATTTAAAATTTATTGATCGGATATGAGACGAACCGACTCGAACCGAAACTCGACGTTTCTACGTTAGCTATGTAGGTACGTCGCTAACGAAACGTCGAGAAAACATGCCGCTTGTAGACTTGCAATATTAAAACCCAATCTCAAATGAACATAAGCTGAAACAGGGGTCACATTGGTGAGCCATTTTCTACAGCATGGGTGGTCAGTCGCATAGGTATCAACCTATAAGTCAAGGAACATACACAAAAAATTACATCTTTAGAATAAACAAACATAAACATATAGATATACTCGTACAATTGTAGATTACAGATATCTAATCATTGAAAAACATCCTAGATTTCCGCCTTTGGTCATATTCAACATATATTTAAGTTTTGCGCCCCCCAGAGCGTTAAGAGGTTCGTTTCGTTAATCGCCGCATAGTTCGGCTTCCGAGTGTGAGGAGGTAGGTGGCCGGTCCGCTCTACATCACTCTGTAACTCCCATACGCGCGCACTGTGTTCACTGTTCACTCATGTTCGCCGTTTGTGTGCAAGGCCGGATTCAACGGGTGCGAGGCACCAAACTCGGGCCCCACAGTATTGGGGGCTCCGAACGTAGGATACCCTACTTGATCCCATACTTATATAGGCCAAGAGCTCCCCGTATGCTATGTTTGGGGAGGTGTCCTGCATCGAGTAGGTACCTACATGCTTTTTCTACAGATTTCGCTGATCCTACCCTGGAGCGTTCTGGATGTTTTATCAATCCATTATTTACAATCTAAGTTAGAAATATATGAGCAGATACGTGCAAGTTCGCGCTGACACAGGCTGCATGTGTACTAATCTAATCTAAGCTGCAAAGATATATATCATTTAAGATTTATATTAAATGCATTCCCACAAGCAGATATGTATAATTTCGCGCTAACACATGCCGCATGTGGACCTACAATATAAAAACCCAATCTCAAATGAACATAAGCCTTGCAACTCTTGCCGTCCTTCCCTGAAACAGGGGTGACATTGGCAAAGTGAACCAATTTTTATATTATGGGTGGTCAGCCGCATAACAACCTATAAGTCAAGGAACATACATTACAAATCACTCACAAAATAAACTTAACCTCAAATGAACCTTGCCACTTTTGATGAACTTCTCTTAAAAAGGGGTTACATTGGCTAAAGAGAGCATTTTTTTACAGCATGGGAGGGCAGCTTCAGAGAAATATAAGAACCTATAATGGAGTTCGCACATTTGACATAGATAAAAAAAAAAAGTTTGATGGCTGGGGAGCTAGGTTTAAAACTAACTAATATTGTATATTTAGATATTAGCTTGTTGGGACCTTAGCTACATAAACGTGTGACGTTTGCCCTGCTGAGAAAAAAAATGGAACATGCTAGAGTAGTGCACGAAAATGCTAGTATTTAAATTGACTTCAATTAAAAATTGCTTTGTTGATCATCTTTTTCTCAATTCCACCACTTGTAATTAATTAGTAGGTACTTTTTTTTAATCAACTATTCAAGTGTTAAAAAAATTGGCCCCACAATCTAACCTCCCTAGGGCTTCATTAAATCACAATCCACCTTTGTTGATATCGCACCGTTATTAAACTTATTGCAATCATTAAAAGTATAAACTGTGAAACATAATCCACAACAAAACATCGTGTATGTGGGTCGCCACGCACGGTACTGTACAGTTTACGCCTGCTAATCGCTGCAGCTTATCTCTGTTCCCGAAAGAGCAGCATCAGCTGCAAGTGCGTGCCAAGAAAACAACTAATGGGCGCCAATTTGTAAGCATTGCTTTGATGGAAAATATGTGCGAGACAATGTATCATCTCTAATTGATAAGGAATGAATGGTGATCGTGTGATAGAATGAATTCCGCACATTCGAAATTTTCTTCGGCTGGATGACGTCACATTGTTCTGTTTATTTAGCTTAGTACAAAAGGTAATGATTAAAATGGAAAAATTGTAAGTATAACAATGATTTGCTTGTAAGAAGATAATAATCGAAAGAAAATATAAATAATAATTCACCGATGTACTAGAATGATATTGAGGTTTCTACCAATATATAAGCTTAATGGACCTTTCTGGTAGAACAAGTAAATCTATACACATAAAGAACAAATTTTGTGTGGCACAGAGAGTTAGAGCAAATTTAACGTGTGCCATTTTTCACGATCCTAGGAAAAGTCAATTGTTACAAATAAATAAATTAAAAAGAACATACACAGATACTGATACATCGTGGACCATATTGTGCAACATAGCATAACGAGGATACAGAAAACAACAATCAGGAAGTGGTATGACTGGACTTACCTGCAGTAGGTCTTAGTATCAACTGTAGAGGTGTTCCTGGAGACGTGCTGCCCACCATTGAGGACATACTCGCTGCAGCAGATGGAGGAGAATCTGCCGCTGTCAGCATCGCAACGTGAGCATGTGGAGTCCACGTGGGCATCATCAGGAGACCACTTGGAGTCCTTGGGCAGGGCGGGAGTCCAGGGCGGCTCAGTGGAAGAGGGTAGGAAGAGCGGCTTACGGCGAGACCACGTCACAACACTCTCACCACTGGAAAATAAGATGACAGTCAAGAAGTGTCTGTGGCTATCTATATATATATATTTGTCTATGGGTCACAAGCTAGTAAACCCTTTTACCTTTCGCCTTTTATTTGCTTTGTCCAATGTCCATCCTTATCACCTACCTCTCTTCTTCGAGAACCTCAGAATGCTCAAAAAAATCCCACGCAAGTGAGATGAAACCTGTCTGATTAATCCTCGACTCCTGTCCTTGTTTTCCGGATGGTATGCGACTTTGGCAGATTTTACATTTGAACAGCTTGCTTAAACACGCGGTAGAATTTAGAACCAGCTTCCATTTTTTCCATCATTTAGTGGAGCCAAACTTTGCTTCACTAGTCTGAAAAAGCGAATTCCCAGTTATCTGCCCGTTTATGGAACAAGCTATGTACTGATATTTATGTTCCCTCCCCAATTTAATCTTGTTATATTCAAAACCAATATCAATCGCTACTTCCTTTCAGTGTCTCAACCAAAGGCAATGCAACACTACAGGGCAAATCTTAACTACCAGATACTGGCGTATCATCTCTTAAAATGTAATTTCCCATTATCCGTTTCAGGGGAACTTTCCGAAGAACCTGTAACTCCTTGACAGACAGCGCATCCAAAGGTGGCGGATATGGGAATGCGCCAGCCTTGCTTGGAGGGTAGGGATGAAATAAATGGTCCCCGCGGAGCAACAGCACCAACCCATCAGTCCAACGTGGTGACTTTTTGTATTGGAACTGAACATTAAAATGTTGAATTAAAAACAAAAGCTGAACACACAGCTTATTGAAAGGCATGGAGATGATTGGAGGAAGCTTAAGTACAGAAGTGAACTGAGAATTTCTGAAGATGAATAAGAAAACTATCCGTTTACCGGCCGATTCTCAAATTTCTTTCAGGCGAGCACTCTATTTGTGCGTTCATTGCCTAATGTGTTAGCATAAAACTGACCACCCATAACATGAAATTGGTTTGCTTTTGCCAATAATTCAATGAAAGGGCTCCAAGAATTCGAAAGTTAATGTACAATTGAGTTTTGTGATAAGTTTACTCATACAGCATATGTAAGCAATAACTTACGCATGTCTGATTGCGGGCGAGCATTTGGTGTGACTCTTTAATTATTTCGTATTTTTGCAAGATACATTTTAGGTTATAGAATGTCTATTTCCTCAAAACAACAGTAGTATTTGCATAAGTACTTCTTAGAAAGCATTTTCCAGTCTCCAAATTTAAGTATATATTTTTTTGTAAAAATACTCACTTTGCCGACAATCTCAGGGTCGACCTCTCTTCAGACATTGGCGGAAAGTCTGTGTTTGCATCCGACACAGACCCTGCCTCAGAACTGTGCACTCCAGACCTCAAGAACAGTTTCCTTGGAGTAGGAGCTTCCCAGCAAGCTCCGGAAGACCCGCCTCCTCTTCCGGTCCAACTTCCAGCTTTCTCTGTCCCCAAGCTCTCTCCAGAATACTCGGAATACTTTCCGTATTCCTCGGAATACCTGGCATTCTCAGCATTCTCATCCGTTGAATACCTCCCGTACTCTGATGTATACTTGGCATATTCTTCGGAATACTTGAGAACTTCTTCGGAATACTTCATGTATTCTTCAGAATACCTTTTAAACAACTTCTTCTGGCGCTGGCTTTGGATGATGTGAAGTCGCAGGATATTTAATAGACACATTTTTAATTGTTTTTTTAATCACTGAATCTTACTGAAAAAAATGTACGGTAAGTTTTAATTAAATTAGTTTGTATATTTACACTGTGAAAATTCATTATTATTTTTTCAAGGAACAACAGGTTTTCCTTTATTCGTACCCCGGTTTACTGTCACTATTTTCATGTAAGAATTGACAAACATTTTCGATCAGTGCCCCTAGTATAAAGCATTGCGTAAATTTCCCCTCAATTACGTAAATCAAAAAAAGTATGAAAACTGAATTGGTCTTCTAGGAGTGCCGTCGTTTATTCGATACATTTTTGATTTACGCGATTGAGGTGAGTTTTACCAAATGTTTTACACTCGTGGTACAGGTATACAAATTCAAATCAAGTATACAAAAACACATTCCTTGACTAAGTTGATGAGACTGACCATCCATACTGTAAAAATGGTTCACTTTACCAATGTCACCCCTTTTTCAGGCAAAAGTTGCAGCGTGTATGTATGTTGATTTGCGGTTTGGATTTTAATTTGTAAGTACACGTGTTGGTTTGTGGGCATGCATTTAATACGAATCTTAAATTTTATATATCTGTACAACTTAGATTATATATTATAGTGATCGAAATACAGAAAAACTGTGTTTCTTTATACTTCAAAAGATAGTCAGAAAATGTACATAAATTTAAATTTTAAAATAAAAGTGAAAGCTAAGATGGATGGCTCAGAATAAGGTACAGAAAAAGATTGATTGATCGATTATTACCTTGGATTAGAAGGTGTTAGGTTCGATCATCAGTGCGAAAAATATTCATACAACTAGTAGTGCCCAGCATGTTTCCATTTAGGCATATGGAACTATTTTTTTCTACAGGTAAGGGAGCCAGCTTTATGCAACTCCCTGTAAAGGCAAAGAGCCGAAATCCCTGTAACAGGGATCTATCTATAATCTATAATCTAAGCTGCAAGGATATGTGAGCATTTAAGGCTCATATGAAATGCATGCCTACAGACAGGCACATGTAGGTTCGCGCCTACACATTCTGCATGTGTGCATACAAATAAAGAAAACCTCACATGGACATAAACCTTGCAACTCCTGCCGCCGTTCCCTGAACCGGGGTGGCATTGGCAAAAGTGAACCGATTTTTACAGCACGGGTGGTCAGCGTCGTACCAACCTATCAGTCAAGGCAGGGATGATATCGAGAAAGTGGGCCAGTTTTTACGGTACGGGTCGTCAGCCTCATACCAACCCCTTTAAGTCAAGGAACTAAAAAAATACTTAAAACAACAATAAATTAAATGAATATATCGATACCTTAAAGGTAAAACTGAATAAGTTACGTACTAAGCTAACATGAGTTTCTCAGATAAATGCACATTTTTTCCTATTTTCTACGAGAAAGAACACTCAAATGTGTGAAAATCCTGTAGCTTTGAAGTTTGTCATGATACTTCCTTTAATTACTTCACTTACTATGAGAAGTTACCCCTAATAAAATGTCTAATCCACGAATTCTCAAATCAGAGAATCAGCAGTTATTTAGTTTTACCTTAAAGGTGAAATAGGTTCAACTCGCACATGCGTCCCCTTCGGATATAACGCGGCAATAAGTTACACTATATGTGTAGCTTAGTAGTGGCGATATGAAATACAATGGTCATAAATTTGAAAAATTACAATTTCAAAACTTTCGCAATTGTTATTGATTTCGTAGTTTTTTAAATATTGTTTTGATAAAATACGAACAAGAAATCGAACGATTAATTTAATTGGATAAAGCGAAATGTAAAAACATTAATAAGTAGTTGTTACTCACAAATAATGGTTTAACCTAATTAAGTTCTTAGTAGAATATTCAAATTAAAAGAAGTTGGTAACATTTTATTGTTATTAAAAGCATATTAAAACCTTCACAAAAGCAATTTCACTGCACGCCTATAAAATAATCATTACTTATTTAGTGCTAACAAAACTAATGAAAGTTTTTCGATCTACTTATTTATATCTCTTTCGATAAAAAAAACAGTAATAATGCTTTGAAAATCCAGAATGCACTCTGCAAAATTTTTTATTTTGAACTTTCTTATCAGCGGCCAATCGTCACACATGTATGGGACTGTCGTCCTTAGCAACTAATAAGAAAATATTCGCTTGATATTGGTCTTCCTTATTAAAGAAATATTTTGATTGCCTTTTCCATATCAACCCGGGCAATATGTCAATTCATGTATGGATCATATTTTTTTAACGCTTTTTTACTTCATTTTATTTTTAGGTTTGTAAGTAATTAATAATAATACCTAATCAAGGTTTCTTTCTCATGTATGAAATTATCAAAACAATAAAATTAGTCAGATCTAAAACTTTCATTTTAAAAAACATTCGAAACCTGGTTTTATGATATCTCTACGTAAAAAGAAGCTTTATATTTTTTTTAATCTATCGACTGGAATCTAGGTACTTATTATTTTCAATTATACCTGAGGACCGAAAACGTTTATAATTTTTATGTAAAATATATTGAAAATCAACAGTGCCTGAAGTAATATTTTTAAGGGTTTGGTGGTTTACACAGTGAAAGTCCATTGTATATTAATTAAATAAACGAATTTAAAATTCACTTTTATATTCATTAACTTTGTCAAACGATTTCGCCTAAAAAGGCATCATCAGGACAAATCAAATTAACAATTCAAATGACAAATCAAATTAACAAAATAAGAATTGTTAATTTGATTTGTCATTGTCCTGATGATGCCTTTTTAGGCGAAAACGTTTGACAAAGTTAAAGAATAAAAAAGTGAATTTAAACTGCGTTTTATGTAATTAATATAGTGCTAGAAGTACCTACTTAAAAAAAATAACTTGTCATTTCTTTACATATATTTTTTAAATAAAAATGAATTTTGGTAATAAATACACAAACTTTAACCTATCGATTTTACCACAGTATTTTTTATTCACAAAATCCACACTTTTAAAACAGTTCATTCCCTTTCAGTTATTTTTTTTTAATTCTAGTATTTTATATTAGTTTTTCATTGACATCACATTTTCTGCAATTTTTGTTGTTATTATCACTTGATTATAAAATGATAGCATCCCGCGTCATTTTTCACTTATTTCCACGTTTTTTTTAAACATAAACAATAACATAATTTCACCGACATTAACAGGTGGTTTATTTTGACCGTTTGCTGGCGGCGGTAGAACCGAGTATTGTTACTGGCTGGTAAAGTGAAGAGAAATGCTAAACTGAAGCATAGACTAGTGATGGTAAAGGAGAAGGGAATATTGTTTTTAAGGAACAGAAAAAAAATGCTTTAATTTAAGAAGGCCCACCATCTAATTTCTTTAGCATGATTGATATTTTCCAAATGGGTTCGATGCAAAATTTGAAGTAATTTTTTGTTCTCAATGTAAAAAATCAAAATCAAAAGGTGTATTTGAGTTTGACTAAGGTCTAAAAGCACCTAGTCCCTGTTTCGAGCCGCAGTATCCAAGGACAAAATAACAATGATGATCGCCAATCTTCGATGGAATTGACAGCAAAAGAAGAAGAAGGGTAGATTAAAATAAAATATTCTTTGTTAAAATTCACATGAGTTTTTATTTTTTAAAACACTACCGGTTTCGGGAGAAGCAATACTTTCCATCTTCAGGTGTTACACCTGGTCAACTACCTTTGTCAACGACGTTAGCCATGTTGAAAGCACCGGTTCCCATAGATCACCGAAGTTAAGCAACATTGGGCGTGGTCAGTGCTTGGATGGGTAACCGCTCAGGTACATGCGTGTCGTTGGCATCTTGGACCGGTCCGTAGTCCGTAGTGGCAACACTTCGGACTCGTAAATGGAAGGTTGTGGATTCGGATCCCGGCGGAGCACAAAAATATACCATTTATATTTCGAATGTGTTCTTCGCTGGGTTGAAAAATTCATAAACCTTTACCAATGACCGGTCACCAAAGGTCCATCCAGCCTTACAGCAACTGGGTCTTGCTTGAGTATTGGCGCTTTGTAGCGACGACCAAGCTCGTACACCTCTGCGGCACTACAACAAGTGTCATAGACCCCTAGAGTCTTTAGAATCTAGGGAGTCTCCCGCACAGGATTTCTTAAAAAAAAAAAAAAAAAAGTAGATAAATAGCGCTTATAAATATGATTTTCAAAATAATATACGTAGGTAAGTGTCTACAAAAATATCATAAAAATACTGCAGTGTTTTTGGGTTCGGATAGACTTTAAACAACAACAAAAACTGCTCTTCTTTTTGGATATTTATTTACACTTAATTTATTTGACAATTTTATATTTATTTTCAACACTTTTAGCAACTTAAATTTATTTCACAGTTCAGCACCTCACACTTGCTCTCCGATCAAAGGCGAATATCTGTCTCTGCCCTCCTGCACTCAACTTTGCGCCTTATATACCTACTCTATAGACAGAAGTCTCTAAAGACCAATTTGCCAGCACATTCTACCAGCTTCGAGAGTACAAAGGGATTATTTCATTTCTAGATTTCTTAAGCCTATTATAATTATTGCTACCTGCGATATACACCTACATAACACTATAAAAATTATTGCTACCTACGATGTACACCTATATTAATCTACTATTTACATAACAATACGTACAATGAAGCTAAAGACAAAAAAACTTGTAGGTACCTGATAAAAAAAAATCATCTGTTCGGTATATTCTACTGGTCAACACTTATAAGTTATAATCTATAATCTTAGTTGCGAAGATGTATTAATATTTAAGATTCAAATTTAATGCATGTCCACAAACATACACTTGTAAAAGTGACGCATGTTTACTTACAAATTGAAATCCAAACCTCAAATGAACATAAGCCCTGCAACTCTTGCCGTCCTTCCCTGAAACAGGGGTGACATTGGCAAAGTGAACCATTTTTTACAGTATGGGTGGTCAGCCGCATACCAACCTATAAGTGATGGAGCACAAAAAAAACAAAATTGCTTTTCGCTGTGAATTGTCAATTAGATTATTCTCAAGCGCGCAATCTTGCCCATCACTAGTAGTGTGGGGAAGTACCTGTGTTAGCGCTTAAGAAAAACTCGAGTATTGTAGCCCAACACTATCGCTGCTTGCACAGCGCATCAGAGCATAGTACGATCGGTGGCGGGGGTAGAACGGCACAAGGACAAAACGAAACGTGACAGAACATCACATAACAAAACATCACAAACGTAATTTTTTTCATGTGCCGTCTATGGTTCCTTGACTTATAGGTTGGTATGCGGCTGACCACCCATGCTGTAAAGATGGTTTACTTTGCCCATGTCACCCCTGTTTCAGGGAGGGACGTTAAGAGTTACAGGGTGTATGTCCATTTGAGATTTGGTTTTTATGTTGTGGTGCATCAGTACAGAAGATGAAAGAAAACCAGATATCTGAAATCAGATAAAAAGAAGATAATCCGAAAATTGTGCGTGCCCACCCCTAGTAGTGGGCCCGCGAGAACGAGCGGGAGTATAAAACGCGTACGCCGCGCTCCAAACAGAGAGACGCTGAGACCACGGAACGAGCAACATCTCATGGGGCATCCACACGCTTGCCAACCTAGCACAAGTCAAGCGCACAGTGTGTCGTCTAGAACATGCTAGCTGGACAAAATTTTGTCTAATGGACTAATTTTGTCCAGCTAGCATGTTCTAGACGACACACTGCACACTTGGCTTGTAGCTAAGCGCACAGTGTGTCGTCTAGAACATGCTAGCTGGACAAAATTAGTCCATTAGACAAAATTTTGTCCAGATAGCATGTTCTAGACGACACACTGTGCGCTTGACTTGTGCTAGGTTGGCAAGCGTGTGGATGCCCCATTACCGCGCTCCCGCCAAAACTGCAAGCCGTCTCGCGTTCCCGCCGATTTCCAAGCAGAGACGCAAAACAACTTTGCACCGTCGCCTGGACGTCTCCGCAGATCACTACATCATCACCAGAGAAACTTCGAGACCACCGAGCGGACATCTACATCTCCCGCCAAAATCTCAAGACATCTCTCGCGTTCCCGCCAATTTCCAAGCAGAGACGACATCTTACCTCGTGCCTTCGCCTGGACATCTCCAGCTTCATCATACCTTCATCTGGACATCTCCAGCTTCGCCACATCTTCACCTAGAAGATTCTCAAGACCTCGCCCGGAACAGACTTGAGGCAACCGTCTCCTACAGCACACTGCTCACATCACAACACAAAAGGTCCTTCTTAGGGCCACTTTTAATTTTCCTCAAAAGTTTACAGTTTTTCTCCTGCTCACAACAAAAGGTCCTTGTTAGGGCCAATCTGAACTTCCTCAAAAGTTTCAAGTTACTTCCTAATTGCCAACTTCCATATTTCCTTTCCTTCCCCCACTTCAAGCATCAAGCATCCTGCTCGCCTCACAAGCAAGGCGGATTAAGGAGGACTTCCGCCTGGACGCAGCTTGAAGACCGGAAGATTGCAACCAAGACAACATTTTGAATTACCTTTGATTGAACAGTACTGACTGCATTAAAAATACCTATACACTTTCAAAAACGGGCTTTCAATTCACCCCACACACTCAACCTCCAAAATTTTGTAGGTTTACATGCGGCATGTGCAAGTGCGAACTTGTACGTGTCTGTTTATAAGAATGCATATAATGTGAATCTCCAATGTAACATATATTTGCAACTTAGATTAGATTAATTGGTTTGTTTGTCAAAAAAACAATTTTCTATTTAAACACTGTTTTAATTCACACATACAAGTAATATATTTAAAAAAATTCAATTATTTAAAAAAAAAAAAAATTTAAGTAATTCTTATTGTGAAATCATTAAATTAATTTTAATTCTCACACATAATATATTTTAAAAATTTAGATATATTACATGTGTGAACTAAAAAACAGTGTTTAAATAGAAAAGTCTTTTTTTGAAAAACAAACCAATCAACATGAATTTTCAGTGTTAATACACAAACCATAAAAAATATATAGGTTAGATTAGATTAGATGGTATGTCCTTTTTTTTCTTAAAAAAAAATAGATTTGTGAAGAGGAATGCAATTCACCAACCTATTCTGCCTGGCCAGAAACAGGTATTAATAGCATCAATTAATAATTCATTATTGTTTCTTTTAATGAATTATTAATTGATAATTACCCAATCACATATGTTGAACCAGGGTCAAAGTTATGGTCAAATGACCCAAGCCGAGATCGAACCAACGTTGTCGTATTCCAAACACGCAAGAAAGATCAGCCCTTTTTTCCCCCTCGGCCATAACCATGGCCATGTGATGTACTTTACTGTGATGTTCTGTCATGTGTTGTTGAGTCACGTGTTGTTCTGTCATGTGTCGTTCTGTCATGTGTTGTTCTGTCATATGTAGTTTTGTCACTGCCCTCTCTACCATGGAACCATGAGTACGCTCATCCCGGCGCTGATTACAATAACAATAATAACTTGATGGCTCGTGCGGAAATGCGTGCTTTAGGGCAAAAAAACTAAGCTACACATACAGTGTAACTTCTTGCCTGCGTAATACCCGAAGATTCGAAACCTATTTATTTTTTACGGGTAAGGGGGCCGGCCTCACGCCAACCACTTCAGTTGAAGCGAGGGTTTCCGAGCTCCCAAGGGGGCTGGTTCTTATTTATTGTGAAGGCTGAATAAGCCTTGTAGGTATTTGTCTTGGGTTTGAAATAAACACCGAAACGGGAAATCATTTCTGACATCCTCGGTGTGGATCGAACCCTTGCTCTCGGCATGGAATGCAAGCGATCTACCAACTGAGCCTTCAACCGAACTTTTTACGAGCTTGGTCGTCGCTACAAAGCGTCAATTCTCAAGCAAGACCCAGTTGCTGTAAGGCTATGTGGGCTTTTGGTGACCGGTCTTTGATAAGGGTATATTAATTTTTCAACCCAGCGAAGAGTATATTTGAAAAAATTACATGGTATATTGTTTGTGATCCGCTGGGATTCGAACCCACGATTTTCCATTTCCGAGTCCGAAGCGTTACCACCAGACTACGGACCGGTCTAATATATCTAGCAATCTAAGTTATTATCATTTAGGATTCATATGAAATGGATTCCCACAAGCAGACACAAAGTTCGTGCTCACACATCCAACAAAATTAAAAAATCTAACACCAAATGAAATGATTAAACCCTGCAATTCTTCCCGCGCTTCCCTTAAAAATAAGTTGCCATCCCTGTTTCAGGGAAAGGCGGCAGAAATTGTAAGGTTTATTTTCATTTGAGGCTTGGTTTATTTTGTAAATGGTGTGCGTGAAAATATATGAATCACAGGTTTTAATGCATCTTTGCAATTTCAATTATTGATATACCTATACGAGTATATGAGGTTGTTAACCCATTCTAAAAAAAATATACCATTTTGCCATTGGCACCTGTTTCGGGGAGAGGCGACAAAATTTGTATATTCAATAGTAATTTTACGACTGTTTTTTTTGTATTATAAGTACACAATCAGCATGTGTGGGCGCAAACTTACTCGAATAGGCTTGTGGGCGTGCATCATGTGTTAATCCTACAAATTAATATTATTTTGCAACTTAAGATTACAGAAAAAATAATCATTTGGCTCGTGCAGGGTAACTGCTCATTACAATTTGTATAATGTATAATTGTTGTATAATATATGTGCAATCCATGGGTTCTCAAACTATGAGTCGTGACGGATAATAATAAAATGGCATTAGGATGATTTATTTGGTAAGCGCTGCTTTTGTGTGAATCACACCGCCCTCTGCGAGCTTAGTCGTCGCCGTAGAAAGCGCCAATTCTCAAATAAGACTCAGTTGTTGTAAGCAGGATGGACCTAAGTGATGGTCTTTGGTAAAGGTATAATATGAATTTTTCACCCAGCGAAGAGCATATTTGAAGAGGTTTGAATAAACCGGCCTCTTTGCCTGTGAAAATAAAAAGATTCCACATGTTACATGCGAGGCTTTTGAGGACAACGCTGTGACGAAATGTGGAGCTTACTTGAGTATTCTTTAATTACCTTATTTTAAATGTTTTTTTAATAGCATTGGATTCGGGAGTCTCATGGCTTTTATAAAAATGGGTCCGAACAGTTTCACACGAAATACCAGATGACCAACGTCCGCCAGGCTGACCACCCACGAGATGGAAAAGCAGCTGGTCTTCTGCATCACAAGAGGGAGTTTCACCACAAACAGATCCTAGATCTAATATAATGTTACGATTTATTTTGGGTTCAATTTAATAAAACATCGCTTGAACTAATTTACACAATTTATTTTAGAATTTGTCCTCATTAGGTTTCACTTTAAATCATTGTACTGGTGGTTCAACGGCTCGGGTACTAATGGGGTACTCTCTGCTCCAAAATACCGCAGTCCGTATTTATACAATGACTAAAGGTTATTCTCGCATATACCAGACCACACCAGAAGCTTCTCAAGCGGACGCTTCGACTCTACACACATATACAAGTAAGTAAACATACACAGACACACAATTACAAGTAAGTAAAAGCACATAGACACACATTCATAGGTAAACATGCACAGACATAAACTCATACATTCGTTACAATAAGTAAAGGAAGAGGGGTCGCCACCCGAAAAAGGGTTGGGAGCCTGTGGTATAATCGATGTACCGCAAGCGCAAGTGACGCAATTACACAACCTTAACTATAACAGTACTCCGAGTATTAAACTTAATACATTTACAACAAAATGTATGGAAACTAAAACGCTCACTACACGCGCTGCTCTTAGTTATAACACATTTCTTGTTGAAACGTTATGTTTGGGTAAAGTAGTATTCTATAACCAATAGTAGTGGGTACATAATGTATTCTCATTATTGCAGTAAACAAACTACAATACCAGCATATCCAGGTTAACCAAAATCTTACAGACATGCCCACCGCTATTGCGAAAACATTCCATTACTTACTACCAATACATGCCCCACCAGATACGCTATTCTGCTAAATTCCTTACGACCTTAAGGCGACGAGCTGGCGATTAGTGTCCAAAACAAGTCGGGAGGTAGCGTTTGCGAAAGAACTCCATAGAAATTCGAAGGTCATAAGAAATTTAGCAGAATAGCGCTTCAGGGCCCCCAAGTCCAAATGATCCCCAAAAACTTTTAAAAAATACTAAAAGTATCTTTGAATATATTTTTTCTGGTGGCCCCTTCAGAACCTACCGCCTAGGGAACAGGATTTTCTTCTTATTTTTCAGACAAAGTACTTAGTTACATAATTCTGTTTTCGCTACATGTAAAAGAAAATGGGTTTCGTTCACCGATGGTAAAAAAAATCGAGAGCAGTTGAAACAAATGTAAGTACGCGTTTCGGTCCAGGTGATAGCTCAGTTGCTACAGTGCTTGCATTCCATACCAAGGGCTCGGGCTCGATTCCCATCGAGGGTGTCAGAAATGATTTCTCGTTTCGGTGTTTATTTCAAGCCCAAAATAAAATACCAGCAAGGCTTACTCAGCCTTCACAAGAAATGAGTGTCATCAAATCGGGAGCTGGGAAAACCCCAGCTTCAACTGAAGTGGTTGGCGTAAGGCCGGCTTAATTACCTGTAACACTAAATAGGTTCCATTCGTCACATACGAGTCCTGGAAAAACTTAGGGTGCACTGTAATTAGGATAACCTGTGCACCATGAAAAAAAATATGTCAGAAAAATATGAAGGAGGAGCGCCATTTACAGCTTTATAAACCAACACGGTAGACCACCCTTTCCGGAAAACGAAGCCTATGCAGTTTTCTTAACAATTGTGTAGTGTGAGTAAATTTAGACATCCCGACATATAAGTCTTGAGAGATGAGAATAATGAGAAAAAAAAATGAGAAAGACGAGAAAAGATGACAAAAAAGAGAATCATTGGGGAGAGACTGGAGAGTACATAGGTATAGAATGAAACAGCAGCTGTCACGGGTACTTTCTTATTTGACAGATTCAATCAACTGAGATATTTTGTTTCTGCTCCATTTAGGGCAGAGGCCAACAAATAAAAAAAACAAAACTCTCTCCCCTCCTTTGTGTCAACTGAATTTCCATTTTGATAATGAGGAAAAGGGGGAAATAAACAAACAAATGAAACAAACATTGCACAGTTCTTAAGTGTCGTCCAGTCCTGTCAAAACAAGTATGAAAAACTCATGTCTTTGCTAAATTCTTGATAAATATTATTTCTTCATAGATTATATAGAAGAGAACAAAAATAAAATACTGCATAAAAAAAACCTTTTTTAATTATTAATTTAAAATGAATCTTCAAAATATCAATGCAGAGACCCTTTAAATTTTACTTGAAAAATTTATTTATGTGTTTTAAAAAAACTATTTTTTGTTTAAAACATTGTTTTATTAACGTTTTCGACCTTTATGGTCATCTTCAGGTAGCTCAATTGTAAATTATAATTCAAATAAAATCAATATTGTGTGTGAAAATAAAACAATGTTTACACAAAAATTAGTTTTTTTAAAAAACATAAATCAATCAACATGAATTTTCAGTGTTAATATACAAACCATAAAAAATATAATTACTTGAAAAATATTTTTAATAGATAAGTAAGTACTTATCTACATTTTTTTTTTCAATAAAAATCATTTGACTAAAAACAGGTGAAACAGAAAACTTCCAGGGTGGCCTGTATTGCAGTGTAGGGTCAGAGTGGCAACAGTGGATCACTTTTTTTCAAATGCTCAGAATTATTTTTGTATAAATGTTATCAATTTGTAACTTTTACCAAATGATAAATAAGTTAAGTACCTGCAACTTGTTCTTAGAGATTAATCTTTTTTATCCAACAAATACGGAGAAATTTTGCCTTTAGTGAAAAATGGAAAATGATCCACTGTGTACACTATGGTGTACACAGTGGATCAGGTATAGGTACACAGTGGATCAAACAATGAAAAGCCAGATTATTGGTATTACAAAAAAATATATTAAGTAGACAAAATTATTTATTCTCTTACACATTAATTATAATTAAACAGAACAAATGAACACATTACATTAGCGGATAATAATACGGGAAAAGTCCACATTGAAGTAGTAATAAGACTGTTGGCGCACAGTGCTTCCTCCCACACGGGGCGGAGGTAAGATTACTCCTATGTCATCTTCTTTAACATACGACAAGTCGGCTACATTTGGCATATTAAATTGAAATTTGGAGTTCATTCGCAAGAAGCTAACGTAATACTCTAATTTTTCATTGCGACCATGTAGAATTTTACCCACGTAAAAGATGGGTTTTTGTCTTGTTTGAAAGCGAACTAGAACATAGTCACCTTCATCCGGAAAACGAATTAAAGGTGTAGACATTAGTTTTGCCTCAGTTAGGATGTCAGCAACATCTTCTTCACCTGAAAAATCAGAACTATCGTCATGGACTGACATTGTTTCATTATCTTCCTCTGAGTCGCTCTGTAATATTTTTTTTACAGCCTTTTTTACTTTTGAAGTTTTGGCGGCTTTGGGAATATTTATTTTCTTGGCAGTTGTTGCTTCTCTTTGGGCTTTGATGTTTTCCTTTTCTGGAGTATCAGTGGCAATCAAACTTCGACCTGGCTTTCTTTTCCTTGTATTTTCCCTTGGCTGTGCTTTGATAGGTGCCCTAAATTGACATGGCCCTATGAAATTTGACGAGGCATCTTTTGAGCATCCTGCTGTCGCTTGTGGTGATGCAGTTTGTTGATCGTTGGGACGGAGAGTTGGTGCTACATTTTCATCACAAATATTTATATTTTGACTGGCATCGTTTTCAAGGCCTTTGGAATTTTCAATATCAGCTATTTCATTTTGGAGAGCTGATACACTCCTGTTCAATGTAAGGTGACTTATATCTTGAAGTGGTGTCTCGTTTTCAGTAATTAAATTGGGGTCAGGCCGATTGGTGACTTCGCTTGGCAAAAAATCTTCCTCACTAAATATGTTTTTGTCGAACGGGAAAATACCAGATTTTTTGAAAGAGTTAATTATATTTGAAGGAGTCATTGTTTTGACAAATGCATTGCCAATCAATTGTCCTAAATTATAGATGGTGACTGGTTTCCCAGGATTTCGTAGCATCCAAGATTCCATTGCAGCGTTGAAATACTTTTTAAATGGCCCATATATACCGACATCCAAGGGTTGCAACTTCGCTGATGTATGTGGATGCAGTGTTAGAATGGTGATACCATTATTCTTCGCCAAGTCTAATACTTCAATACACAGATGGGATTCATGGTTATCTAGTATAAGTAATGAAGGATTTTCTGGCGAGCTTGATGTATGTTTAATGAAATGTCTCATGGTCTCAACAAAAAGTTTCCCATTCATCCATCCGGATGGTGTCGCTAGACCTAAAGATCCAGGAGGAGATCCAGAAATCATGTGTGGTTTAAAATTTTTTCTGGGAAAGATCAAAACTGGAGGCAAAGCATGGCCAGAAGCACTAATTATGCAACAGGTCGTAACAAGTGTGCCCTTTTCCCCACTTGTAACTTTACAAACGTTCTTTCCTTTCACAGCAATTACTTTCTGTGGTGTTTGTACAGTGGTGGTGGCTGTTTCATCTAAATTATACACCCTTGTACCATCAGCAAATGTAAGGTGTCTTCGGTAGATGGATTCTAAATTTTCAAAAAAACTTTGTACCGTCTGTGGATTAAAAGATGTTGCTCTAGCTAAGCTGCATGCTTCTGGTTTGCGTAGCGACAGTTCTGGATGGCGTTTTCGGAAAGCCTTAAGCCAGTCGACACCTGCCAGTTCTGCAGTTGACCAAGAATGTGGCATTTTAATACCGTTGATTTGGGCCATCTCATAAGCTAATTTTCGGCAGTCCTTTGTAGATAGGCCATAGAACATAAGGGCACATTTTTTTAAATAGTTTTTCAATGATTCTTCCTCCTCATCTGTGAAAATTTTGTTGACATTATAATTTGGGGTAAACCGAATATTCAGATCTGTTCCTGCTTTTGATTTTACAAAATATCGCTGAAGCGTTGTAAATGGAATATTTTTTTCTTTGGCGACAGCCCTTATTTTTCTGCCTATTTTTATCTGTTCAATGGCTGCTTTCATATCTGCCTCCGGCGTCCTGCCAATGTTTCTAACTGTTGTTGATTTATTTCTTGGCATCCTGAAATAATAAAATTCCTTAATTACTCTTATTTTAATATTACATTAATTAGGGTAAACAATGGATCACATAGGGTACACAGTGGATCGTGATCCACTGTGTACCCTATGAGGTTGATCCACTGTGTACCCTTTTGACATATTTGTTTAAAAACATATTTTTATGTACTTTTACTTTTAATAAAATAATGAGGTTACGTAATAATGGAAGGAGAATAATTGCTAATGTGAATAATGAAATAAATTTTAAAAGAACTTCAATACTCAAAAAATAAGAAAGAAACATAACATACCTGGTTTATTTACTTTTGACTGTCAGAAACACATTTTTTTACTCAGCACAACCTAACTGCACAGAAGTAGGACTCCAACTGGTTCAGACATGTTAAGACATGAGCACCAAGCTACTGTGAAAGAGATAGACATATATACCTACTCATCTTTAAGAAACTGCTCTGATCCACTGTACCCACATGATCCACTGTTGCCACTTTGACCCTATACTTCTTGCTTCTCTGTTTAGAGAGTAGCCATACTGAGAGCATTTTTGTTCGTTGAAACTGATACTGCATTTTTTATTATACCAATGGTGAATTCTGACTAAAATAAAGCAAATTGAATGAAATACTCAATAAAATGTAATATTTTTGTAATTGCTTTTAAAACATAGGTACTTGAGCACATAATACTGTAGATTATTTTTAAAAATGTACACATCTCATAAAATTAAAACAGAAAACAGATATGTAACTAAAATATATTTAACAATGCATTCAAAATATTTCAGCATTTTATAAAATAGCAAGGAGGTCATCACTTTTCAAAACGTCAAAAAAGTTGTGATATCAAATGTCGCCAAATTGATATGACAAAGGCTAACTAATAATTAGTTATTGGCTGCTACAGAACCTGATTAGAAAGACGTGTGAAGTTTGCTTGCAGATAGAAATTAAAATTTTGAACATCCCTGTAAACATCCAGAAACATCAAAAAATACAGAATACTAATAAATTTTGAAATAAATATGTGCACTGAACAGTAGCATGGCAGTTATAGTATCATCTAAACTTTGATAGTCACTTTATTGAAGATCAAAAATAATATTGTTAAAATCTAGCAACAATTGTTGTGGTAAGATCCCTTTGTACAGGTATTTGTAAGTCTATTGAAGGTTTTTCACACCTGTTCCTCTGATGTCATTCAAAGGGTTACTTCTTAATTGAAGCATACTTCTGTATAGTTGGTTTGATATGGCTGTACAAGTTCATCTTCTTTGCAGATCCTGACTCACTTTTGGAATCTGAAAATTAAAGTATTTGTTGGTCTTACATATGAGTCATATGGAATCCTAAACCGGAACCTAGGATGTTTTCCAAAAATGGTATAAATAAATAGAAACTCAGAAAGAACTCTATTTTGTCTTTGGATCTGTACAACTCATACACAATATAAGTAACAACATTTTTAATCTTTGATTTATAAGTTTTTAATTCTGGAAATCTGTATTATGCTGTACATTCTAATCAAGAATTCAAAGAAAAAATGTATTTCTAAAGCTAAAACGATTTTTGGTAGTATCCATTTAATTAACTTTAAAAACAGAACAAAGCTAGAAGAGATACGGAAAAGACTATTCAGAACATCCAGAATGAAAATTCTTAGAATTTTCACAGGCAGAACATAAACGGAACAAAAAGCCTGTGAAATAGAGGACATAAACAGATTGAGCAGATCTAAGAGGTGATTTAGAGAAATCATGTCTTAAGAATGGGTCATAAAAGACTCGCACACATAACATGCAAATAGGTCAACACCGAGCTGGAAGAACTCCTGAAAGGTGAAAAGATAGTTGAACGTCCTTATCTCAGGATCCATGAGCCGATCTTAAGTTTTTATGATTTAAAGATTGAAAGAGCTAAATCAAAAAGAAAAAAGTGAAATCTTTAAAAAGTGAAGCCTTTGCTGACAGAACACCACTTATAAAGTAAAAGTGCAAAACATGTGTAAAACGTCAGCCAATATCTCAATAAACAACAAAATCATAACCTGTTAATGCTTGGGAAGTGGAAGTAAGTTTCACAGATCCCAGGCGTGTCGGAAGACCTGACATGGAAGTCTTTTCAGTCAAGGACTTGTAGGAACCTGACAGCGGAGTACCCAACGTCCCAATTCCAAGGTTCTTCTTGGCTTTCCCCACAAAGCTGGGACTTATCGTTGACAACTTGGTCGGGATTGACCTCTTGAAGCTAGCAACCCGGCTGGGTTTCTGCTGTGACGTGTTTATCTTGGCTTTGGTTGGGGTCGGGTTTTGGCGAGGAACATAAGATGGAGCAGACGGGATCTTGGAATCTACGCGGTTGAGGTTAGGACTTGAAGCGTATGCGAGAGATCTCTTGGATATTGTGGATGAAGAACGGGGTCTGGTGGAAGTGAAATCCTGGGGCTGGAAAAAAATTCAATTAATTTTATTTAAAAGTTTGATCATTCAGATAGTAGATTAGTAGCTAAATTGTTAGCAGCGTCATAAGGCATGGAATGCAAGCAATCTACCAAGTGAGCTGTCGACCAGAATAATGAACTCTGAATACCTAAAAAGGGTTAGTTCCAAATCTAATATTTTATGTTTTTATGTCTTTATGTCTTTAATTGAATTAATTACTGTGTCTTTCATCCAAAATAAGACTGATACCAAATTGTTTATACAATGACTCACCTTCCCAATGGTGGACACGCTAATATTAGACAAGTTCCCGCTTTCAATCACTTTCTTGATGTCTTGTATCTGCGTCAACAGGTTCTCCGCATACAGTTCTATATTATTTATTTTGTCCAACAAAACAGCCGACGCATCTTCCACAGTTGTGGGAAAAGGACTAAAAAATCAACAATACACTAATGAAAACTTTTTTCTTTTAAATTTGGTGGTTGCAACAATATCACACAGTATATTGGTAGGCGTTATGGTCAAGCGGATCAAGACGGTAACTTGGAATAGGGTGTTTGAAATAAAAACAATGCTAGGGTTTTGAAATATTATTTTTGAACAAAACTAGAGATAACTTTGACCCTGGTTCAACGGATAGGTATGACTGAGTAAAGATTAGTTAATAATTCATTGAAATAAAAATAATGACTTATTAAGTGGTAATGTGTTTCAGGGCAGGTAAAAATAGGTTAATGAATTGCATTCCTTTTTAATTTTTTTTACATCAAAAAATTTATTAGATATGAATTGTTATTTGTATTAAACCAAAGGCGGCCATCCAGGGTTCTTCTGAAAATAAGATAAATATATGGAAACTAAGGAAATCATTTTCTCAATGTTTCCACATATTTATTCAATTTTCAAAAATCCTAGATTGCCGCCTTTGATTTCATCCAGCTCATATGTTACAGAGGTACCTACTCTCCATTTCACAGAATGCCATCCATCGAGTTATTTTATAATTAACAAAAAATTCTGAAAATTATTTGGTGCATATTTCATATGAGTCGTCATAACTGCAAACGCTGTCATCTCCAAATTTTATGATTTTTGAGATATGTAATTATTGAATTTGATTCTGTTCAGTGTAACAAATCATTTGTTGTGTGCAATGTGATGAAAACCTCACTTAATTTAATTGAAAAAGTATGATTTCGTGCAAACGCCGTCATTTCCAACTGGTTCCAAATTGCGTTCAAAACACAAGTTTATTTTTCTCAAAATCATCGCGTAAGGAGTTGACGGCGTTTGCATTTATACAATTCATAATTATTCAGATTCATGTTTACCTAGAAGTTCGAGATCTTCGAATGACATTTACATCTGGGAAATCATCTTGTTCCCCGTCTATGGAAAATGTACTTTGCCGAGTTACCATATTCCGCACCTGAAAAACAAATGGTCGCTGCACGTGTTCAACATAAGGACAATATGGAAACAAAACAGATAGGTACGGTATTATATTTTTTAGGGTGGATTTATTAACACAGTGAAAGTCCATTTTTAATTGCTGGTATACCTGGCGCTTTCTATAGCAACGACCAAGCTCGTAGAGGGCTCTTGGAGTGTGAATCACGCAAAAACAGTGCTCATCAAATAAGCTATCCTAATATGTATTCATTTATCGTAATAAAAATAAATTACACAAAATAGCAGTTTCAGAGATTGAGAAGATTTAGTTTACCATGTTGGCGTTGGCAAGGCTTCCTTGTATTTGTGGAGGGAAGACTCCATGTTCTGCATCAGCCAGCGTGTCTAAGGAGCGATACCTCCCAGAGGTGTCCAGCTTAAGCTTCTGACTTCTGCAAACCAATTAAATTTTAAAGACGAGACAAATCAATTTCTGTCAACTTATCAGAATCATATAGAATTGATAATTGATTTTACAAGTCGTGTCGTTGAGAAAAATTGTCATAAAGAACATCATTAAGAGATGAGTCTCTTCTACACCAGAGAGACATGAGTGTTTTCGTCTCATGATGTCATCGGATACCTGCTCTTCTGATGACGGAGAAACCCATTCTTCTCTACTCTATAGTTTTTTTTATCCGTATTTGATTCTAAGAGTAAAAATGTCTTATTTTTCTTCTTTGTGGTGACTTCAAGCAGAGAGCAGGGGCGCTAGTGTCAAGTTGGCTTAGAAAACGTCAGACAATAGTAATTTTACTTTAAAATCATTAAATTACTATTTCTTGTTTCATAGGCAAACAAATAATAAAATTGTTTGGAAGACATTGAGGGAACTGCGGACCAGAGATGGCTGCACACAGAAGTTTGGAGGAGATCTAGTCAACTGAGAAGATCTTCGCTAGAAATGACACAAAAAGGAGAAAAGAGGAGAAAACTCTTTTGGTTTATGTCATTTGAATATTGTAGAAACACGTCTAACAGTACCTGCATAAATATAAAACAAAAATAAGAAATAATAATAAGTTACAGACATGGAAGAGGGTGATTTATGCAGGTCCACAGTGCTCACAGACTTGAAGTATTTGGGATTCACTTCATCCGAGTTCAGTTTAACTTCCATCAGTGACATGGGAGGCTGACATTTCAGTGAATCTTCTGGCAGGATCACATGTGTTTTAGTGCTTTCCTCTTGCGTCTTGTCATTCAAGTCCTTCTTATCAATTTCCTGCAACGAGTTCAAGTATTTCATAATCAATTTATGTGTGTTTCTATTATCCTATATTACCCCCAGGAAGACCTACAAAAACGGGGGTTAAAAATCATTTTTTATGAAGGCTGAGTAAACCTTGCCGATATTTTATTTTCAGTTTGAAACAAACACTGAAACGGGAAATCATTTCTGACACTCTCGGTGGGATTCAAACCCAAGCTCTCAGCATGAAATACAAGCGCTATACTAACTGAGCTCTTGACTAGTCAAACACATTGTTATTTTAAGTGCTATTTTGGAGAAGATGTAAATAATACAAATGTGATCTTTATTTTATTTGTTTCCACTCACCCCAGATGTCACCAGCTTTCCTCCGCTGATTCCCGACACCTGCCACTTCTCCTGATCCTCATTCTGCTTTTGTTTATAGTATTCCTTCATTAACCAAACAGTTCAAACAAGCACCATTTAATACAAACTTACTCAAACACAAATTCAAAATAACTCAACACAAAAATACAATGTTACTTACAAAATAATCCATTACTCATTAATTATGGTTTTATATAAAGGAAACTGATCCTGGAGAGCTTTATATTAATTTTGTATAAAGCTTCTTGACAAGTTTTTACACAAAACAATACACTCTATATAAAAATATTCCTACCTACTTGCAGTAGGTAGTTATTGCCAATTTAATCAAAATTATAAAATACACCATAGTCCATAGACAACCAAAATATTCAAGTAGGTAATTACCTATAGGCTATAGATAGCTCAATTTTCTTTATTTTATCAATACAAAAAGAGCTGAAGAACATTGTACAAAATAATAAATTACAAAATAGTAAAAGCTAATGATGAAATTTTGTACACATTTTAGACCATGTATTTTTAGTCTCATAGTACACAAAGCACTGCATGGAGTAGCGCCAGATTACCTGCAGGAACTGATCATTCCAAGAAGTCTGAGGGAGAGAGAGCTCACTCTGCCATCTCTGGAAGACGTATTTGCAACTGTTAGATTACCGTCTATGAAATTGACTGAATTATTTGGTGACCGTGCATTTGTCGTTGCAGGACCGTACACCTGGAATTAGCTGCACACAGAATGGCATGCTAGGTAAAGTGTTGAATCCTTTAAACAGCGAATGAATATCCATCTCTTCGCAGCGTCAATGCTAAGAGCACCCTTGCAGTGACTTACTTTACTTTCTTCGGCTCATAAGCCTTGAAGGCTCAGGGCCTCCCGCACCACAATCCTCCAGGACTCTCTGTCTTGTGCAGCTTCCCTCCATGGTCCCCTCACTCCCAGAATTTCGGCATCGGCTTCAATGTTGTCTGCCCACCGCATCCTGGGACGTCCGAGTGGTCTAACACCTGAAGGGGCACCATCCAAGACTGTTCTAATGATCCTGGAGTCCTCTGCACGTGCTACATGTCCGGCCCACTGGAGTCTTCTTGATTTCATTACCGACACTATGTTAGCATCTTGAAACACGGACATCAGCTCCGCGTTGGTCCGGATACGCCACCTGTCATCTTCAAATACAGGTCCGAGAATGCGACGAAGCATTTTGTTCTCAAAGACCTGGAGAGATTTTTCTTGTTTTTGAGTCAGACTCCAGGCTTCGCATCCGTACAACACAACTGGCCGAACAATGGAAGTGTAAATCTTGAATTTTGTGGAGCGGGATAGCCATTTTGAGCACAATAGCCCTCTAAGGCCAAAAAAAGCATTATTGCCGGAGTGAATTCGGGCATGTAATTCTGAGGATAGGATATTTTTGTCATTTATAAGGGTACCCAAGTATTTGAATGAATTGCAGTTCTTAAACTTGTAATTATCTACATTCAAATCTTCTTGAATATCCCGCCGCGCCACAGGCAAGTATTCAGTTTTCCCCTCATTAATTCTCAATCCTATCCTCCTTGCCATTCTCTCCATTGGTAAGAAGAGCAGTTGACAAAACCTTGCAGTGACAAAATTTACAAAACAACTCTCTACAGATTATCAATTTGCATTGTTTTCCTGAAATAAAAATCTGGTAATGCATACAGGCTTACATCTCTCGTATTATTCTTTTTAATTATTACCTACATGATTGTTTGATTTCTTGTGTATGAAAACATAGCAGCAAAAAAACATGATAAAAAGTTCAAGGAAACATCTTGCACAATAAGGAAAATGCAGGCCGGAACATCATCTGAACTTCTTGCCGCGTATTCCATGAAGGGATCATGGAAGGGATCATGTGGCAAGTGGAACCTATATTTACTTTTATAAGTAAGCAGCCTTACGCCAACCGCTTCAATTGAAGTGGGGAAGTGAAGAGGGGGCTACTCTCTCATTTCTCATACTCATTACTCATTTCTTGTGAAGGCTGAATACTTGCCCATATTTTTATTATGGATTTGAAATAAGCACAGAAACGGGAAATTGTTTCTCACACCCTCAGTGGGATTTGAACTCAGGCTCTGCCCATTATATACAAGCACTCTACCAACTGAGCTATCGACTGGCCTGAAAAGGAACTTTTTCCATAATAGAGGGAAGCTACAAGATCTGTGTTATTCAATATTTTGTATGGAATTAAAAAACAGATTTTGCATACCGTACTGCAACAAGAACAGGCTTCTCAAAGTTTTGACAATATCTATCCCACACCATCTATTATCTCTTCTTTGACAAAGAAGCACAACCAAATTGTCAGAAATAATTGTTGTTGCTCTAGATTGAAGATTGTAGATACATGAGGTGACTTTTGGTGATTCATCAACAATGATGCAGAAGCTTCATTAGTGCTCAAGATACAAATGGTATTGAATTGTTTGCCCGACGAGTAGATGACTGGCAGGACCATGAATATGAGAACTGAAACGCTATTCTGCTAAACTCCTTACGACCTTAAAGCGATGGGATAGCGATTCATGTCCAAAAATAAGGTGCACTGTGATTTTTTATCTATGAAGTTCTTTGGCAAGCGCTAGAAAGCTCCGACTTGGATTGATACCCAAAGTGTAAGGAATTTAGCAGAATAGCGCTTCTGGCTTACTGGACAAATTATAGTTGTTGTCTCTATTGAAGTTTAGGTGTCTGTTTATCTTGATGGACTCTTTTTTTGTTTTTAATTTGACGAGATACTAATTATCTTTTGCGAATGTTTGATAAAACTAGGAATTTATCGAAGGAAAGGTTTCTCATCCCTAGTTAAAATCATTCATTTGGAGTGTTTTATGAACATATAATTTCTTGCAAAAGCAAACCAAGACATTATTGTACATAGGTTGATGTTAATGATTTTTATTGAGCAATGTTGTCGCTATCATTACACACTTCTATAAAATTTGTATTTTGACAGTCCGAACAGCTGTTCACACGCCTTTAAGGATTTCTTGTTAATCAAACAGATTGCAGAAATACAGACTTGATTTCTCTCCCAAAGTGATCCAGCAAAATTTTGGCTTCTTTACCTGAATGTACCCTAAAAATGTCCAGACAAGGCAAACAATATACATACGGTACAGAGTCTAAAGCTTTATGTTTAAACTGGACCATAGCATTTGAGAAAAACGCATGGAAAATGAAACATTGCAGTGGTGAATGTTTTAGTTTCCAAACATTTTCAGTTATGCTATTGAGTTAAATTGAGACAAATAAAGCTTAGACGATTAAACAAAATTTTATAGATATAGTTTCAAAATCAAAGGTGTGAATTCATTAAAAACTGTGTTTATTGAATTTTAATACATATTAAGAGATACAAAATAATATTAAGCAGACGTTTAGTTGTAGGTCATGTATCTGGGGGTAGCCGAGAACTTGGCGTACGACTTGATGACCTTGTTGACCGCCTCCAGGAAGTCCTTCTCTGTTGCGACCTTCCTGCGGGCTCGGATGGCAAACATGCCCGCCTCAGTGCACACAGATCTGATCTCCGCGCCGGTGGAGTTGGGGCAGAGCCGCGCCAGCAGGTCAAAGCGGATGTCCCTCTCCACGCTCATGGAGCGGGCGTGGATGCGGAAGATGTGCGTGCGGCCTTCCAGGTCGGGCAGACCAAATTCTACCTTGCGGTCGAGCCGGCCAGGCCTCATCAGGGCAGGGTCCAGGGTGTCGGGTCTGTTGGTGGCCATCAGGACCTGAAACAATGGTAAAAACATCCTCAATGATAGATAAGACACAAAACTTCTTCTTTTTCATATTTTAATATAGCTGTTTATGTCGCTACCTCCTTCTGTGATTTAGACTGCCAGCTATCACACCATCTTTTTGTAAATCATCTTACGGTAGGGTTCCCTTGAAGAGCGATACATGGAAGCCTATCATCTTCCATTCTATTTACATGGTCATACCATTAAAGGAGGGTTTACGGATAAGGCTAGCTACCTGTCCATAGATATGAAGAAAAAAAAACGCTCATAGAACGGCAAAAAAACACTTATTCCATACATTTTTCTGTGTGTAAGTAACACAAATTACCACACTCATCTGAGAGGTAAAAGTGAATAAGTACATTTAATTTTTTTATGGCTGAAATAAAATAAAATGTTCAAGTTAATCAAATCAGATGGAAAGAAAACTATCATTGCTAAATGGACAAAAAAATCAGTTCATTCTGATGATTGGTTTACGAACTAGGAGAAGAAATGCACATAAAAATCTTCTTTCCGCAATATCTCAAAACAAGGAATCTTACTTATTCAATTTTACCTTTTAGGTGGTGATATGAGTACTCTAAATATAAAACATGGCATAAATAATCAATTAAAAGCAAAATACATAGAAGGCACAACAGTACTTTTAGTGAGTCTTTTACTTTTCATACGATTGAGTATCTATATTCTATGCAATGTTTTATATTCAAGGCACAGAAAAATTAGCATTAAGGAATTGAAGACATAAATGTTTGTGGTAAATTACTTTAATGTTTCCTCGTGGATCAAAGCCATCCAGCTGGTTGATGAGCTCCAGCATAGTGCGCTGGACCTCATTGTCTCCTCCGGCGCCATCGTCAAACCTGAAATACAATATTTCATTAAATATCTGCAACAGTATCTTAGACATGGAAGTATTATTGATACTTTTTCCTCTGTTTCAATCCTAAGATTGGCTTGCAGCAAAGCAATGTTCATTAATCTTTATCCCCATTCTTCCCATCTAGAGCTCCTCGTAGGAGGTACAACTCTCTACACCTTTACGCCACCAGCAAATTATAACAGAGCAAGAAGTCATGATTTTTCACGATCCCCGCCTGCCGACCAATGTTCTCCGTCAGTCTTGTGTAGTGCGTGCCTCCTAAGCCCCACACCTGGATATATTTACAACTGGTGTGGATCGCTTACTATCGGAGTCTGTTTGTATCATGGATATATAGAACTGGATGGAGTAAGAAATCAATCCTTTGAGAATTAGAAATACGCTACCCCACTCATCACACAAAAATCCAAATTCAGTCTATCGGTAACCTTCCAACTGTGAACAGGTGTGTTACCTAATTGGAAAAAAATATATATATAAATGCCAAACTGGGTATTTTCTAAACATGCCAACAAATGAGAGTAAATGTGTTATAGAACATGGAATAATATTTCACTTTAATCACTATTCTATATACGATATGAACGATACCTGATGATGACCTTCTAGGTCGAAAACGTTCGTAATTTTGTTTTAAAGATTTTAATCTTTTAAATAAAGTCTATAGTGAAAATAAACAGTGTTTTGCTTGAAAAATTTCATCCAAAAATTATAAATTGAAACTATTCTATATGATTACGTTGATAAAAATTATTTTGTTTGTCGAAATATTTTGTTCGCGAAAGTGACAGCCATTTCTAGAACTAGTGATGTTCAAATATATAGGTACTTGCTTCTTCAAGTATGTAACTACTATGCTCGCGGTAATAGATACTTGTGGAAATCATCCCGTACACAATGAGGTGGGAACATTTTTGAATTCGGAATTTATCAGATATCTTCATACTTGCAACAACACTACTAACAAATCCGTTACACGAGACACGTTGCTTACATAGAAAATAAGAAAAGCATTTCATATCTCGTGAGCGAGACAGCATTATAAACAGTGTATGGCGCCAAAGACGGTGAGTCATGTTGATTGGTACTAAATCACATGTACGACCCCTCCATTTAATACTTCCTCCACGGTTTGTATACTAGAACGACGTATGGATGCGTAGAATAATGTATCTGTGCGTCTGTGTATTGCTATATCATGTTATGTGTATTGTGACATTTTGGTGTCTCACTGCCAGCTCTGTACATACTTGTTTATATAAATAAACACATATCTGCCGAGAAATTCTGTAGGAACTCTCAGTGTAGTTGCCCTCGGACATTTTTTCCTAGCATATTGCGTCTCCTGCGGATTTCTGGGATAGGGCTTTCTCGCCTTCCTCGTACCATTCTTTGGAGAATCTCTTCATCTGTTATGTGGTCCTTCCAGGAAACTTACAAACGAAAGTGCATTAAATTTGCCATTAAACAATATTCAAAGACAAAGGTAAAATAACCTACTTCTGACAATTCATTTTGTGCATCATTTGTAAAGAAAAGACACAATTCCTGATAACATTGAATATAACTCTGATAAAACTGAAAAAAATTGTCAATTTTGACTTTTTTTTAATTTTATATATACATAGTTAAAAACAGTCTGACTCCGTAAATCAAGTGTGTTTCCATTCAAACAATGTCTAACAAATAAAATACAAATACAAGTTTCAGCTTGTTAAGACAATTAAAAGGCACAGAGAAGATGGGATATTGCATAGAGAAGAGGCCTATGTGGTGTGATAAAGTAGTAAGGTGTAAAATTAACAAAAGGATGAAAGGGTAAAAGAAAGAGTGGACTGAGAAAGGTTGAAGAGGAAGAAAGAATAATAACAATGTACCTCGCTCCACCGATGGCATCAATCTCATCAAAGAAGATGAGGCAGGCCTTCTTGCTGCGCGCCATCTCAAACAGCTCCCTCACCATGCGAGCACCTTCTCCTACATACTTCTGCACCAACTCAGATCCTGAACAAACAAATGCAGCGTTACTATAATCTTTAATCTAAGTTGCAAAGATATATTAACATTCAAAATTCATATCAAATGCATGCCCACAAACAGGCACATGCAAGTTCACGCTTACAAATGTTAAATGTGTACATACAAATTAAAATCCAAACCTCAAATTAATATAAGCCCTGAAACTTTTGCCGACTTTCCCTAAAACAGGGGTGGCATTGGCAAAGTGAACCATTTTTTAGTATGGGTGGTCAGCCTCATACCAATCTAATGAATGAACAAAGAAAACCACATAAAAGAAGATGAAAGAAGCTTTCTTGATATACTTCTGCGGGTGCTGTTGTGATGTTAGGATCTACAAACTGGCAAAAATCAATGAACATTATTTTGTTTTATTTTTAACAAAATGCTCTTTAGACTTAAACAAACCAGCCAAGGTGACATTTCAAAACAAAAATCATTTCATTTTCAACATTAGCTCTTCGCTGTCCAAGTCCAGTTGATAGCTCAAGTGGTAGTGCTTGCATTACATGCCGAGAGCCTGGGTTTAAATCCCACCGAGGGTGTAAGAAATGGTTTCCCGTTTTCTCTGCCTATACAAATGACACCTCGGGAGCTGGGAAACCCCCACTTCGACTGAAGTGGTTGTCGTAAGGCCAACCTGCTTACCTGTAAAACTAAATAGATTCTGCTCGCAACAAGTGACCTCTTTGGGGCAAGAAGTTACACTATATGTGTAGCTTAACTAAGCTACACAAGCGTTGCCGGGTTGAAAAATTCATATACCTTTGCCAAAGACCTGTCATCAATGGTCCATCTAGTCTTACATCAACTGGGTCTTTATCATCAATGGGTCTTGCTTGAGTAATTGGCAATTTCTATAGCAACGAACAGAGGAATAACTGGACACGGAAAGTACGCAAGTAACAGAACAAGGAGGTTTACCAATGACTCTGATGAAGCAGGCATCGGTCCTGTTGGCGACAGCTCTGGCGCACAGGGTCTTGCCGGTGCCCGGGGGACCAAACAATAGCACTCCCTTGGGGGGCTCAATGCCCAGCTTCACAAACTTCTCCGGCTGAAATCAACACAAGACAATAAACACCAATTCTCATAATCTTGATATTGATTGCAAAGGGATGAATGTGAACCGTTCTACGTGTTGCCCTTTTAGTGACGAGAAAAGGAGGTGTAAGTGAGGATATTTCACCAGAACAGATGCCATTATAGTAGAGGCTGAGCATTCCAACTTTCCTTCTGTACTCGAGGAAATGTAGGTTGGCTGTGACAGTAGAGAGCATTGACTTATAATATCTGTGGACTAGGTTTTTTTTTAACGAAAATAGACATTATAAATCTGTTTCAACTTCCTTACAAAAATGGTCATTAGTAAGAAAGAGAACAAAGAACTTCACTGTTGCATTTCAATGTGTACAGAAAACTCGGGCGAATGTAAAAATGTTTCTGAAAAGTTGGTACTATTGTGAATTATAATGCTGCCAGTTGACATATAACATGCGTTGTAAATATTGCCATTGCTAAAATTGATGAATTTTAATGGAAAAAAGCATTATTTTAACACTATGTATGCGGGCATTTTCCCGCCAGATGGCGGCGTAGAGCGGATGCTTTTTGAAATTTTCACCTTTTAATTTTTTTTTTTTTTTAAATTTTTTGCCACGTTTTTACAAGTTTCCCGCGCCCTACCGCTAGGCGCGACGAAACGAGTTTACACGTCTCCCGCACTTTACTATAAAAAGGTGTATGACGAGTTAACTAGTTTCCCGCAAACGATGTGTTAAGACATTATGGCATGTGTTATAAGTAAGTGTTGAAACACAAAATGCATTTGGACAAACTGGTCTTATTTCATATGACTACACCACTGCAACGTTTGACAGGACTGAGACAAATGTGGGCACTAGTATGTATCAATGCAGTAATTTAGTTTCTGTTCCTCTATGTTATTACTCAATGGAAGAGAGAGTAATAGATTACAACAATAACTTGTTCCCATTTGATATTGTTGTGTTAGCTTACATGTAAGAGCGGGGTCTCCACCACCTCCCTGAGCTTCTCTATCTGCTCCTTGCAGCCGCCCACATCGCTGTACGTGACGTCGGGCTTGTCCTCCACCTGCATCATGGTGACTGTGGGGTCTATCTTGGGGGGCAGCGGGATGTGGATCTGATACTTGTTGCGGTCCACGCTGTAAACAATCACATCACCAACCTGTAGCACCAACCTTCGATCAATATTTGACTAACACATCAAATTTGATTGCTTAAGGGCCGGTCTTATAAACATCCGTTAGTTCAATGTCGTACCAAATTTACCGAAATATAATACAAACGTCACATTTTTCGTCTTATAAGAATCCGTTTGTTTTATTTCCGTAAAAGTTACCGACAGATCTAACCGACAGCCGACCCATCGATTAATGGCAGATACCGGCCGGTTAGTTAAGGTTTGAGGTTAGGTCAGATGTCGAAGCATTGTTTCTTTGCGGTGAGTTTTGCGTGTCATTGGACTACTACGCTCTATCCTGTTGAAGAAAATTTCTTCCGAAAGTGATAGATAATTCATTAAAATTGCGCTGTATTGGTCTTTTTCGTATTTGTCAAAAGCAACTTTAGGTTATGTTTCGTCTTTGACAGCAAACGGATGACGTATGTTCATGAATGCACGTAAAAAATCATCAAAAATACGAGTGCATTATTGAGAACTAACGGACGGTTAAAATAGCTTTATAGGACGACCATCGGTAAGATCAGTTCGTAAACGTCCATCCGTTAGTAACTTGCCGAGATACTTACGGATATTTGGTCTCTCGTTTATAAGACCGGCCCTAATTCTGGTAAGGACCTCGATTAAATATTTCTCAGAAGTGGGTAATAATATGATGGAATTTGAACAGGAAAGATGATGTTCATCAGCTGATTTACGTATATGCAACCAAATTTTTGATTTGTTGGGAGAAATCACACTTAATTTTGATTTTTGTCTGATAGGAGTTTGGTGCAACTGGCCCTTAAAGTGTAAATGCTCAAAAATCAACAAAGCTGAACTTATAATGCAACTTTTTATTGCGAAGCCCCTAAAGGCTAGTTCGCACAAGGCCACTGATTTAGTCAAGTAACGAGTAATTTAGTAGTGGGCGGGGCGCTACTCGCCCGTGAAGCGTTCGCATTACGGTCCAGTACAGTACACAAGTGCGAAGTTGGCTGCAGAAAGCCCTTTCTATAATGGCGGAAAATTTGAATTGGCTGCAGTTTGAAAATATTAATTGAGTATTAAAATCATGTTATTATAAAGCCCTTTAAATTGGCTATGGTTTGGTAATATTAACTGATTTATGCCCGGCCACCTAGCTAGGAGCCTGTTTAGCAAACAACTTCGAAACTCGACTTTTGTAAATTCGAAATGTATTTTATGGTTTATAAAATAATATACACATTTTAAATAAAAACAACACATGACTATTTGATGTTTATAATAATATCTACCATTTACGCTGCAAACATTATTTTTTAATTGAATTTTTATCTTTTCAATGATGTGTACAAAGTATATTTTGTATGCACACACTATAATACGGCTCGTAGTCTGCAGCTGCATTCAGATTCATTTCTTTGTTGCGTTTTTCGTTGTTGACAATTAACATCAATATTCGACATGTAAAATCGGCATTTCAAATACACGGCGGTCACCAATCAATTATCAAGTTAAAGAAGAAACATGGTTCAACTTTTCAGAGGCTGACCGCGAGAAACTTGTTCAATCCTGCTACATACGCCTCTCACGTCTGTCACAGATACCAGTTGATGGCTTACAGTGGCATAAAATTGTAATGCCTCTAATCAGTTATCCTCGTGTGTCACTGAATTGTTTCTGTACAAAACAATAAGTAACAATCCATCTGAAGGATATCATAAGGCCTGTGATATGACAAATTTATGGTAGGTACCTATAAACATCGATCAATGTAAAAGATCGATGTTTTTAAATACGTAATAAATTCATGGACGATAATATTTATTTCCACAACATCTTTACCAAAACTATATTTGTACAGCTCTATTGTCCGAAAACTTAAAAATTACTACAATTTCATCCAGCAAGGAGCTACATGATTGTATTTTTGACAGCTGATATCCGCACCAAAAATCGATGTCATACTATTCTTATCGAAAAAAAATTACCTTTCTCAAAACTTTTTGGACGTAGATAAGTCCTAGCAACTTCTATATTCTCAAGAGTTTCTAAAAAACCAAGGATATCGGTGTGCATATCCACTTATTTACAGTTTAAACATGACATAACCTCACTGACAGGTCGCTAAGTTTAGGGAGCGGAACATTGGGCTCGCAAATATAAGAAGTTCTTAAGTACTTAAATATTTTTAAACAGCACTTTATCTTTAAATATTCTTGCTGAAAACGGGCATTATCTTTTCAAACTGCAGCCAATTTAAATTGCCGCCATTCTTGCATTTCCGTTTCCCCGCCAAGAGTGAGCGGCCAATGGCGCGGCCGCTAATAAACTCGACTCGGACTCGGGCTTTTCCGTGGCTCTTCGGACTCGGACTTTTCCGTGGCTTCTCGGCAACACTCGCCCACGGACGGTGGGCGGGGCCGCTACTTGCCCGAAAAAATAGAATGAAATGGATCGGCTTGACTAAACCATTGACTTAACTACTGGACTAAATTGTTGGGGTTCGCACACGTTTAGCCACTAAATTACTCGTTACTTGGCTAAATTACTCGCCTTGTCCGAACCAGCCATAAGGGTCATATGGAGATAGAGGTTTCATAGGTAAGGGGGCCATGTACTTAAGGGGGCAACTCTCGAAGGGGAAGGTTCTCATTTCTAGAGATGAAGCATCATTTCCCGAAAGCTGCTCATGTCAGCACAACCCTTCTAGTTATTTATGTAGCTTGATTTTCTTTGCTCAGTTGTATATAGTGTCCAAGATAAATGTAGTCGTTCACGACTTTTAGGGTTTCATTTTCTACTAAAATTTACAGGCACAATATTTTATTCCTTAATTTCAGAGTAGATTCCTTTTCAGTCCAATTTGGTGGGACAATCTGGGTGAAGCTGAAGTAATGTTAGTTGAAATATCACTTACCCGACTCTCATTCCCTCCTCGATATCAGTGGGAGCCACAGTGTCTGCCAGGTCCACCACAAACTTGGCAAACTGCTTCACATTGATGATGTACTTGGGGTTGTCGGAGTCTGCGTTTATTATCTTGGTGCATCTGGCAACCTGAACACACGACACATTCTTGTTACCATAAAGTAAACAATGAATGAATAAAACATTTCAGTCTCTTTTCACACAATCCGGTCCGGTGCTGGATAAGAAGTTGTGTAGTGTATGGGGGTGCATGTTAGCTTTCACACAATCTAGAGAGGTTTGTCCAGCAATCCAATACATTTGCGACTGAAGCCGGACCAAGACTGCACTATGTGAAAAGGACTTAAGGGTACAAAGAAAAATTGAAAAAGAGGGTGTTGCAAGACCTATGTAGAACAGAGAACAGGGGTTACAAGTCACATATTAAAAACTCAATTCAACCTCAGAGGGCACTCAACTAGACATCCCACCTTCCTCAGAAACATCTTTGCAGAAAACATCATGACAAGGTCGGCCAAGAATTCTATACTTCCAGGATTTGAAGTGGCTCGTGGAGGTCATCTCTTATTTACAATTCAAAAGGATGGATACCATCAGAGACAAATGGCGCATGCTTTAGAAGATAATGAATGCAAGCAATGAATGTTGAATTTTTTACATCACAAAAAACATTCTCAAGAGCCCGATGTGATCAGTTCCATAAAAGTAGTTTGCATACAGTGGGCTAGAATGAATGCCGCCAACCCCATTAAGCGCCTAACACTGTCAGCATCACAAGGCCGAAGGAGACCAGGGCTGGAAGTCTCATCACCACGGTAATTCTTACCTACCGAATATCGATAATATTTTTATGAAGACCTGTCAATCCAAGATGGCCGCAAGTGAACAGCTGATTAGTCTTCATACAAATATTACCAATATTCATTAGGTACGACAGGCAAGAGTGGAGGAGAATCCTGGATTCAGCCAAGGGCCACCCAGGGCTGTCGAGCTCATGATGAAGATGATGATGAACTCAGCAAATGAAAACTAACCTGCAGAGGCTGCTCATTCTGGAGGGTCTGCTTGTCGGCTGCTAGATCCCACAGGGCAGGCGGAGCCAGCCCCGTGTCTGACTCCTTGATGCCTGTCAGCTCGTTCACCAGCTTGATCACCGTCTGGATGTCATCCTCAATGGCCTTGATGCTCTTTGTGTACTGGCCTTGCCCCTAAATAAACAAAGTAAATCAAATTCAGGTTTTAACCAAAACAAGATATAGATGGCGCATGTCAGTTTCTTTTCATAAGATTTTTTTGTAAAGATGGGTTTTCAGTGCTCCTTTAAAGATACCAACAGTTTTTGCCTTCCTCACATTAGGTGGTAGTCTGTTCCACTCCATTGGACCCGCAAACCGGAAAGCACGTTCCCCAAAATTTGTGCGTGTCTGACGGTACGGCTGGACTAAGTCGACCACTTCATACCCCGCAGTTCTTAGCGTCTGGCGCCTCAAATCTATTTCAACGGGTGAGAACATGTCAAGCAAATATGAAGGAGCCGCTCCATTTGCAGCTTTGTAAGCCATCAGGCAAACACGGTAGACCACCCTCTCCTATATAAATGCACGTACCAGGAAACACAATAATAGGATTAAGTGAAATGAAATACAGACACAAAAATCATGTTTTTTTATGACAGTTCTCATTGAGGGTTTCTTGTAAAATGATTATAACAAGACTACTGAGACTTTACTGAGTCTTCCATAGAGATACACCTTTCTATGGAAGTTCACATGCCCTAATAGGTATACAATTAACAAATGAGACATAAAAATATTAATGCCGTACATTAAGAAACAGATATAAAATAATGACTATTATCGTTGATGACAATTCTCGTTGACCGTTGCCTGGAAACTGATTATATCAAGACCATGCCTTATAAATTCTACCTCTTAGGGTTTAAGCATTTAATTTGGTAGGCCGAACAGATCTGATGTTCCATCTATTTCTTTTATGTTGATTTGTTTATTTGGTGAGCGACACATGGCTGCAGTGACGTAGGAGTATGGAACTGGAGGAAGGCGTTGGACAGGCAGCGGTGGCAGCGGTTAATCAAGGAGGCCAAGACCCCCCCGGGTTGTCGTGCCGTTGATGATGATGAAGGACAAACAGGAAATAAAAATAGGTGGGATTCAGTTAAATGTAAAAAAATAATGACAGAACTTACATACGATTTCAGCAGAGCAATGTCGCCTTCATCAAGAGCTGAAAGTATGTAAAATTGTAATTATTTGATTGAATCAAGCTTGTAATAATTAAATCATGACAAACAAAAAAACATAACCCAACAGCTCACACTACCAAGGTGAAAAAAATACATACACTTAATTTCTTTTTCCGGCTCTTCCTTGTCATCTTTCTTGGTTTTTCTCATGTCGTCCCCTAAATGGTCAGGCATTTTTTTATTATTTCACTTATTTACCGGAACGAAACAAAATAGAATGACAGCTACAACTTGTACAAAAATGATTGGCAATTTTTTTGTGATGCGACCACACATATAAATTTTCCTCAGATTTCACTTTTTATATTTTCCCTACTTCGAACGCTTCTGAAAACATTATACCTACCTGTCACTTTTATATTCGCAGCTTTATGATTTATTCGCAACAACTTCATTCCAGTGTGCCGGCAGATTGTCGCTCGACGGGAAATTTGTGTTCGTTGTATTCGCACGCCACATATCGCTGTTTTTTTATGAAGAAATTGATCGTGTAGCTTTTACTTTAATAATTGGTAAGCTCTTTCATCCGTATTCTCGTTTCATAATTGCATTAAACTGAATAAGAAACGTTTGCTTCTCGGAAATCCGCGATTTGAAATTATTGCGGCATTTTGGATTTTGCATAACGCGACCCAGAATGACATTTCATTACTGAGAAATCTTTGTGTATTTTTTTGATAACGATGCATCACATCACTTTATGACCCCTTGTACAAATTAAACGTGATCCCGGCATAATTTATCAAGTCTAACATCTCTCATAATGAGAGCTCTTGCACAAATTGCAGTAATCAATCTTCGACCAGGTTATTGAACGGTATTGTCAAAATTTGACAGTTTACGAGATTGCTTCATATTTCGATGTGTTTTTGTAAGCCTGCACAAACAACGTGATAAAAAACGTGTCACGAGTACTGATCGAATGCTCTAGTTTCTTTAAATTCAAGGTTTACCTAGACATGTTTACAAAATACCTATCATCTGCTTAATAATAATCATTGTAGGTTATTTTCTTGGTACTAATACTGCATCATGTTGCCATTCCGCTAAGGGGGGCGAGCACTTCTACAGATTCCTCTCAACTTCTGTTTCATCTCAACATTCATCACTCTCTTCATGCATGCGCTTCTCTTTCTCAATCTACAGTTTTTAGTCATTGCTATCTTGCTTATTCGATCAACCCATTCTTTCCTTAGTCTTCCCCTTCCGCGACTTATTGGTTGGTATGAGACTGGCCACCCATACTGGTCACCCCTGTTTCAGGGAAGGTCGTAAAGAGTTGCAGGGCTTATGTTCATTTGAGATCGGGTTTTTATATTGTAAGTTCACATGCAGTATGTTTAAGTGTGAACTTATACATTTCTGCTTATGGGAATGCATTTAATATGAATCTCAAATGTAATATATCTTTGCAACTTAGATTATAGTCTGTCCTTTTTTCAACCAAGAGTTTTACAACTACTTACTTAAAGCAGTTCTTTATTTTACATATATACACCACTATCATGTTTACCGAGACTGACTGACAGGCATGTGTCATAAAGTGTTTCATTGTCATCTGCCGATTTCTAGTCTATTATGTTTCAATGAATACCGATTTCTTTTTACCAATTTCTCAATATATACATTTTTTTTTGTTGTTAATTTTCACTGAACAAGGTTCTATCTAGTCCAAAGTTACATAAATTACCTAACATCTTGGTACAAGTTCATTCTTGCTACAAACTTCTACAGAATAGTCTTCATTATCATCAATTACTTAAAGTGGTAATCGGTGAGAAATTGGACTGTTTATTTTACTTATTTTAAACTCAACTTTGATGGAATGGAGTTTGGTTAGTTTATGTTTGTTGGTCCAAAGGTAATCTAAAAATGAAATCAGCACAAAATACACTATTTCATTTTTTCTCCGCATGCAAACAGCACAGGTCTATGTAGAGTCATTAGCATATCAATATGCTACCTGGCCGTGTAACATCACAATTTCTTTGTGTAATTGATGCTGTCTCTTAGATTTCTTTCTCTGCAGGCTAACATCATTAGTCTATGTGACTGAGGTACTTTTTCAATTAAAATAAATAAAAATAGATTTGTAAAGATGAATGCATTTCACCAACCTATTCTGCCTGGCCAGAAACAGGTGTTAACATCATCAATTAATAATTCATTCTTGTGTACTTAAATTAATTATTAATTAATAATTACCAAATGAAATTTGTTGAACCAGGATCAAAGTTATAGTCAAATGACCCAAGCCAAGATCGAACCAGCGTTATTATATTCCAAATATGCTAGAAAGATCAGCCACTTGACTCCCTCGGCCATAACACCGATAATTACCGAGTACTTAGCAAGTAATAACAAAATATTAGTTACATTAATAACAACTTAAACATTAATAACATTAATTACACAATTCATAACAACTAATAACAAAATATTAGATATCACTGCTCCTGAGGATGCCTTTTAAGGGGAAAATATTTGTGCAATATAATATTTTTTTTATTTATAGATGGGACTAAAACTCTGTAGTTATTTTACAATAATTGATTTAATATGTGGATTTTGTACAAACTAAATACATTGGACTTTCACTGTGCGAACCACCAAACCCTAACAAATACAAAATATTAGTTTTCCTTTTCCCTAGGGACCATCCGTGTGACTCACAATTTTTTGTCTATGATTATTTGTGTGAAGTCTGTTTTGTTAAAATTTCAAGAATTCTTTCTAATTTTGGCCATAAAATGACAATATTTATTTTTACCTAATAAAATTTAAATGAGAAATGATGTTGATAACCTATTTGCATCCATTTTAAATCTGTAAAATATTTTTCATAAATCAGTCGAAGCTAATTTACAGATGAGTCGTATAGAACCAAACACGGCAATCTAGGACTTTTTTAAGTTGAATTTTCAATCTAGGATTTTTTAAGTGAAAAAAATATTGATACACAGAAAATGACATTTTATTTGAGATCTTGGTGTTTATTTTATGAGTACACATGTGGCATGTGTAAGTGTGAACTTGCACATGTCTGCTTGTGGGCTTGCATTTTATAGGAATCTTAAAAGCTTCGTCAAACAGGAAGCACTTCTGTAATTAAATACCTGACATCCAGATGGGTCGTCAAAGAATCACATACTGGTAGCACGCTTGCTCTGTTTGACAGGTGTAGACATGTTCGTTACGATGCAGTGTAATGCTAGACTGGGACATTTAAGCGCCTTGATGCGAACAAATAGTGTTTCCTGTCTGATGAAGCCTTAATATTAATAAACAATTGCAACTAAGATTATAGATTTGAGACTGAAATGAGTCATGTAGGACGAAAGATTTCTATCTAGGATTGCTAGGATTTTATCATAACTGAGACGTGAGAGGGTTGATTAATCAGACAAAGTATATTTAATGTGCTGTCAAAAGTATTGATCAATTAAAGTTGCAGCTATACTGTTTGACAGCAGGTGGGCGTAAAACATTATCCTCACTGACAGCTCTAGCAATGTGTAAGTGTATGTCTGTGAGAGTGTGTTAGTGGGCAGAACCAAAATAGATTATGTCACTGGGAGCACAACACAAACACACAGTTCTGTCACAGTGGCTGGCACTGCAAGCTTACTCTGGCCAGTGTGTTGTATGGAAAAACTCATCAAAAAGTGTTGTCTCATGGTAGGCTTGTGTCATTCTATTATTCCTTACACCCTGGAGCAGCAGTTTTTACCCTTTTTCAGCCAGGGACCATTGTGATAGTTGTCTTTTTGATATTTTGTTCTTGGTTGCCTAGTAGATCCTTAGTTACCTAGAGCTTAAATACTACGCTGCCGAGAAAAAAATTAATGCTTCGACACCATCCATAGACTATATACACATATTTATATGACAATAAAAATAATAGTCATGCTCCAGCTGCAGGGACTTAAAAGTCATTTCAATGGACTCCAAACATTCAAAATATCTTCAGCTATGTGACTCCACCCATAGTAAATAAAAACTGGATTCCCGATAATCAGGGAGTTTTTCTGGTTTATAGCAGAGTGAACCCATACAGTTGGCGATAATCCTAAATGTAGTACGGTGCACTTTAGTGTCTTTTCAAACCACCTACATAACATTCTATTGAAATTATGACGCTCTGTACTGTGACATCACATTTATTCCCCACATTTCAGATATCATTTGGGAAATTTGGAATTTATAAATTTGTTCCGTCTATCAAATTTTTTAATCATCACTTTGTGTCCCTGTTTCAGTGCAGCTGTGGTCCTGGCACCATGCATAGCTCGAGCCCTGAATCTCAGTACCGAGCCACCAACGGAGGGGGAGGGGGGGCGGGGCACTGCAATGACAGGGTGGCCATCCTCGATGCTGGATCACAGTATGGGAAGGTAAGCAACACATTATGATGACTTCCTTATTACTTAACTACAATATTCTTTGCCAGGAAATCTTCTTGGCTTAAGTACCCTAAGGGTCATTTCCAGGGCCTGCGCTAGGGTAGGGCGCAGTTGGGCGACCGCCCAGAGTGCTGGTAGTGCTAAAACCATCACTGGTCTGGATAACTGGAAAAACTGTGTGGAAGCTTTCATACATCTCCATACACTACTGACTTCTGACCAGGTGCCGGATAGAAAAAAACTAAGCAAACCGAGCAGAATACATCTAGAGTGTAATGGCTGTGAGTATAAAACATGGCACAAACTCCCCTGGATCGTGTAAATAGAAAAAAATAATGAAAACAAAATCACTCACTTAGGGTTCTGTTTCTCTTCCATACATTTTCCTATTTACGCGGTTGAGGGGAATTATGCATTGTTTTATGCTTGTGATAAAGATATATGGACATATGCTTTCTGTACTTTTCTTATGGCTGGCACAGGCGGAGGTCTAAACTCTCCAACCAACAGCTTCTCGTGGTATAGTTTCAGGCCAGGAGGGTGTCTTTAAGTAGGGCCGGACAGTCTGAGATCCTGCCCCTGGACACTCCGGCCTATCACCTGAAGGAGAGTGGCTACCCTTACATTGTGTGTAATGTACATTGTTGTGCAGGTGATAGACAGGAAGGTCCGCGAGCTGTGTGTGCAGTCTGAGATCCTGCCGCTGGACACTCCGGCCTATCACCTGAAGGAGAGCGGCTACCGTGCCCTCATCATCTCGGGAGGGCCCAGCTCCGTATACGCTGAAGACGCCCCGCGCTACGATGCAGACATATTCAAAATAGGGCTTCCCGTCTTAGGTAAGATACACTCTCACATATAATGATGGTTTTTATTCTTAGATCTTTTTGTGGCTGGCTTCAAATGATTGACATTCTTCTATAACTTGCATGTAATAGTGCCTTCATTGTCATTCTCATATCCCGAATAAACTCAAGTCATTTTCATAAAAGTTTCATCAACATCACATCACTTCACAGTGTAGAAGCCTATAGCATGGGTGAAACGTCCAGAAACTCCAGCTTTAGTAGCCCATGGCAACAGATTCCGGAAAGTAATGAAACACTGATGACATTGGCAAAGTGAACAATTTTTTTACAGTATCAGTCAGCCTCATACCAACCTGTCTGTAAGTCAAGGAATTCTCATAGTATCTCTCAAGGAATCTTCAGCCATTTTTAAGAATGAATTTTCAATATTAATTCATAACCCATTAAAAATATAATGATGATTTGTTTGTCACCATCAGGTATTTGCTATGGAATGCAGATGTTAAATAAGGAATTTGGCGGCACAGTACATCGCAAAGACGTCAGAGAAGATGGACAGTACGACATAGAACTTGAAACCTCTTGTCCACTATTCAGGTAAGACCAACATCTTAGGCCCAGTATTTTAAATCTAATCTAATCTAAGTTGTACAGATATGTAACATTGTGAATTCACATTACATGTATTCTCACAAGAAGACACATACAAAATGTGCAGTTAATTTAACGTAAGTTGAAAATACCGAGTCCCAATATCCATCTTTAATAACTTTTCCTATCTAAAAGACGGGCATTATCAGCTCATCATTTATCTGTGTAAAAAGGGTGCCTCCTGAAGACGTTAGCTATGACACCAACGAAACATTGAGAATAATGTCGGTCTTATGGCCGCGGGGATCAAGACAGGTTATTTGGAACCGGATAACGCTGGTTCGAATCCCGCGACGATAACTTCGACCCTGGTTCAACAGATGCCGTTGCATGCACACAAGTTGCAAACTACTTGATGAATTAAATTTTAATTAAATCGAAGAACACAGTTTTTCCACATTTACTCAAAAACTATTGACATTATAAAAAAACTGTTCCGATACTACACTAAACAATGTATAGTTCTATAAATAAAAAGAAAAAAAATATTTCCAAAACATAGCACACACGAGAAAGTAGCTACAGAAGTGAAAAAAATGTGTTTTTTTTTATATTTTTTTGTGGTGGCAATTCTTAGGTTATATATTTTTTTCAAACTTTATAATTAAGATAAAAAATTAATTAACATGCTTGATTTTTTTCATTACTGTAACTCTTTTGCTAAGACCATAAAGTGTAAGAAACAAAAACGGCAGATTTAGGGGAAAAAGAGCCTTAACAAAAATCATTGTTATTTTATGCCTTATTTTGTTTTACTACGCTGGTAACCTTACTCCGAGTAAAGCATTTTATAAATTCTGATCCTTTAGATAGTAAAATGTACAAGAACTAAATCAGGGCTGCTGTTGTATTTTCCATGTTTTTTTTATTTTTATGCAGAGGATTAAACCCATAATTTTATACTCGGGGGCTATTAGGCTTTTTTGCCAAAAGTGACGGGCTAGATTATGGATGCTAGTATGCAATAACCCTAAGTGTAATCTGTTGTCTGGTTTTGCAGTCGGTTAGACGGAGTGGAGAAGGTGCTGCTGACCCACGGGGACAGCATAGAGCGCGTGGGGGAGAGGCTGCGCGTGGGGGCGCACTCCCCCGCCCGCCTGGTGGCCGCCATCTACAACGAGCAGCTGAGGCTCTACGGGGTGCAGTTCCATCCAGAGGTAAAACATTTTTACATAGAAACACTACAAAAGGAAGTATACAATGATCTTTCTGACAAATGTGAGTTTGCGTGCTTGTATCCTATCTTTGTATATTAGCCACTCCGTTAGACATCAGCCTCCATTTTGTTCTGTCCTTGCACATTTCTTTCATATCACCGACATTCGTCACGCTCTTCATGCATGCTCTTCACTTCTTCTCACTCTGGAGATGCAAAATAATTGCATGTATGAAAATAAAACAAAAAATCTAAATATGCAAATTAATAAGTTATTAAAAAAATGTGTGTAATTTATTAAAAAAGTTTTAATTCATCATTAACCTTTTCGCCTCTGAATATTCTTGCTATAAGAATACCACTAGTGCTGAATACTTTTTCAAGCACATTTTTTAAACATTTAATGATTTCCTACCTTAATTGATTGACGACACTTCAAACTATGTGAACCGTCACAATATGTATTATTTATTCAAGAACAAAAATCACAAACGTGTAGCACATATTTCCACTTGCAGACTTTTGAATTCTTGAACATAAATGTCAGATAAGTTCAAAGTTGGATGACGTCAATGATTGACAGCCGCACTGTATGCAAGCTTACACTTGATGCCTATGCATGTCACCCGCAGTTGAAGGGTTAATTGATGATGCATTTACTTGGTAACCCTTAATTTTTAAATAATAAAAAATTCAAAATAAATTTTATATGGTTACATTGCAAGCAAAATCTAATCATAGATGACCAGTTTCTCACAGGCAGTTCCAACACCCTGTCTCCTTCCTCACCTTTCCCACACCCCACTACTGCCAGCCCTTAGAGGAATACAACTAATGATTAACTGTGATTTTGTTACCTCAAAGGTGGACCTCACGCCCAAAGGCAAGCAGATGCTGTCCAACTTCCTGTTTGACATCTCGGGGCTGTCGCGCACATTCACCATAGCGGGGCGCAAGGAGGCTTGCATCAAGTACATCAAGGACACGGTGGGTGACAGCAAGGTGCTGGTGCTGGTCAGCGGGGGTGTGGACTCCACCGTGTGCGCCGCCCTGCTAAAGCACGCGCTGCACGAGGACCAGGTGATCGCCGCACACATAGACAATGGTAACCTTCACCCTTTCAAATCTATATACTAGTGCTAGAGTACAGACTGGCATCCAATTTGACTTATGTACATCCTCCACGCACACACTGTTTAGAAATAGATAATGGTTTTAAATAAAAAGAGAATCCAGCAAAAACTTAACAGTATACTAGTGCAGAGAACAAACTAGACTCCAATGCGGCTTATCTAAATCCTCCACGCACACACTCTGTACACACTGCATGAGGACCAGGTCATAGCCGCACACATAGACAATGGAAGCTTTACGCATCTAAATCTATACACTAGTACTGGAGAACAGACTTGAAACCAATTAAGCTTTACGCATTCTCTCAAAAATGTAAATACTCTGCTAGAAAGCTCTAGTAACCTGTGTATGTGTACTAGTTAGGTGCAGGGTGCACTGTCACCAATTATAATTATTACTAGCTCACATCTAGTCTGCTCAGTAGATCAGCTGGTAGGATACTTGCATCCCATGCTAGAGGGCTAGGGTTAACCCCTCAAAAGTGTCAAAATAATTTCCTGTTTCGGTGTTGATTTCAAACCCCAAATAAAAATACTAGCAAGGCTTACTCAATCTGCACAAGAAATGAGAACCAGCCCCCTCAGGATCTTGGATACCTCTGCTTCAAGTAAAGTGGTTGACATGAGGCGGGCTTCTTTACCTGTGACAATAAATAGGTTCCACATACACCCCTTTAGAACTCAACTAAGCTACACTAAATATGCAGCTTAGTTAATAATAATATTAGGATGATTTATTTGGTGAGTGCTGTTTTTGTGTGTATCACATCTCAAGAGCCCTCTGCGAGCTTGGCCGTCGCTGTAGAAAGCGCCAATTCTCAAGCAAGACCCAGTTGCTATAAGGCTGGATGGACCTTAAAAGTGACTGGTCTTTGGTAAAGGTATATGAATTTTTCACCCAGCGAAGAGCATATTTGAAAATATAAATGGTATATTTTTTGTGCTCCGCCGGGATTCAAATCCACAACCTTCCATTTATGAGTCAGAAGTGTCAACCACTAGATTACAGACCGGTCAATAGAAATTAGTTGCGTTGTTCTATTGGTGTGTTCTCAAATAAACACCATATACTCCATGATTTACTTCACGCGTTCCAGGCTTCATGCGGATGAATGAATCCCAGAAGGTGGAGAAGTCGTTGCGCGACATTGGTCTAAAGCTGCACGTGATCAATGCGGCGCACCAGTTCTCCGAGGGGCAGACCACGGTGGCCGCGGAGGGCGGGGCCGGCCGCTGCCGAGACACCCCCATGCTGTGCCAGACTATCTCGCCCGAGGACAAGCGCAGCATCATCGGGGATGTGTTTGTCAATGTCGCGCAGGACTTTGTCAGGGACTTCCAACTCAGGTTAGTCTACTGACTCACTCTAGAATGAATAGTTAGGCATTCACATCTCATCTAAGTTGCAAATATAAATAACATTGGGGATTCACATTATATGCATTCTCACAAGCAGACTAGTATAAGTTCGCGCTTGCACATGCCGCATGTGAACCTACAACATTAAAACCCAAATCTCAAATGAACGTATGTGACATTACAGACCCGAGGAGGTATTCCTTGCGCAAGGCACGCTGCGGCCAGACTTGATAGAGTCCGCATCCTCGATGGTCAGTAGCAACGCAGCGACCATCAAGACGCACCACAACGACACGGAGCTGGTGCGGGCACTGAGGAGCGCCGGCAGGGTTGTGGAGCCCCTCAAGGATTTCCACAAGGACGAGGTAAACCAATACACACAGAAATCACAACTAAGCAACACGTCATCATTATTGTTTATTTTACAGGTAAGTGTAAACACTTAAGTTGAAGTGGGGTTTCCTAGCTCCGGGGGCGCTGGTTCTAATTTCTTGTGAAAGCTTGTGAAGGTACAAAAGAATGTGATGAGATGGTTTGGGCATGTGGAAAGAATGAATGATGATAGACTGACAAAGTATGTATACAAAGAAAGTGTGAAAGGAAAAAGAGGGAAGGGACGACCGAGAAAAGTATGGAGTGATCAGATTGAGGAGATTGTGATAGAATGGGATATACAAAGTGAGCGTAAAAGAAGAAAATGCATGAAAAAGGTGATGGATATGAATGAATTGAAAGAGGTATGTAAGGATAGGAAAAAATAGAGGCAACTCTGCAGAGGCTCTGGCCACCCCTAGCGGAATGGCGACAGAGTTACAGCTGAGTAAGCTTTGCAGGTATTTTATTTTGAGTTTGAAATAAACCCCAAAACAAGAAATCATTTCTGACACCTTCGATGGAAATCATACTCGAGCTCTCGGCATGGAATGCAAGCATTCTACTTACTGTAAGGACCTAATATAAAAATAAGCAAAAATATCATGTAATTACAAAATAAATGTAACCGAGAATTCCTTAAATGCAAGTTCTGTTTGTATGTTTTTAGGTTAGAATCCTGGGCCTGGAGCTGGGCCTGCCGCCTGCCCTAGTGGCGCGCCACCCCTTCCCTGGACCAGGCCTCGCCATCAGGGTGCTGTGTCAAGAGGAGCCCTACGCGGAGAGAGACTTCTCAGAAACACAGGTAATGTATCAAGATCAACGAGACCCCTGTTCTTACACTAATGGTGATTTTGGCTGCATTCTGCCCAGATTATCTATGGATCACCGGACAAACTGTATGAATGTTTTCATACATATCCATACACGATTGACTGCCGACCCAGTGCCTTACTTCTTAAAAAACTTAGACAAAAAAACCTATAAGTCAAGGAAAGTGTGTATAATCTATAATATCTATAATCTAAGTTGCAAGGATATATTCATTTAAAGCTCTCAGATGTATGCCCACAAACCAACAAGTGTAGTTCGCGCTTACAAATGCTGAATGTGTACTTACAAATAAAATCCAAACCTCAAATGAACATAAGCCCCACAACTTTTGCCGACCTTCCCTGAAACAGGGGTGACATTGGCAAAGTGAACCATTTTTTACAGTATGGGTGGTCAGCCTCATACCAACCTATAAGTCAAGGAATATTAATAATAAATTACATTTAAATATAAAAAAGAACAAAACCTTACAAAGAAATCTATACAAAAAAAGTCAAAAATTTCCTATGCAAAAAAAAATGTAGCAAATGAATACACCAACATTAGAAATCAACATTGCAGATTAGCCGCCACTTCTTCCTGTCCTTGCATACTTCTTTCATTTCATCCAGAGTCATAACCTTTTTCATACAAGTCCTCCTTTTATTATGACTCTGGATATCCCATTCATTCGCTATTTCTGAAATTTGATCCTTCCATACTTTTCTCGGTCTTCCTCTACCACGACATCCATCTATTCTAGCAACATATACTTTTTTCGTCAATCTTTCATCACTCATTCTCTCCAAATGCCCGAACCATCTTAACATACTTCTTTTAATCTTCACTTTCACACTTTACCTTACACCACATTCTTCTCTTACAAAATCATTCCTCACCCTGTCACTTCGTTTTTTCCCAATCATACTTCTTAGATAGTCCATTTCTACTGTATGGACTTTACTAATTTCCCTTTCACTCACCGTCCAGGCTTCACTTCCATACATCAAGGTTGGCACTAGTATACCACCGTGCACCGCCAATCTAACATTTTTTGAGAGATTTTGGTTCCTGGCGATGCAAGCGGTCGCACCCAGTACACACCTGCCTTTCATTATTCTTCTTTCAAATTCACCGGCCATTCTTCCATCTTTTTCAAACTTACTTCCCAAATATACAAACTCATTTACAACATCAACATTCATTCCATTAATTTTAAATTCATAATTCATATTTTCATCATCTCTTTCAAAAATCAAAACTTTCGTCTTTCTTGCATTCAACTTCAAATTATTACCTTTCAAAGCTTCGTTCAATCTAGAGAGCATCATTTGCAATTCCACTGCTGAATCAGATACAAGGACTGCATCATCCGCATACAGTAAAACGCTTACTTTGCTCTCTCCTATCATTAATCCACAATCATCAAGTCTAGCATCTCGAACACACTTGTCCATGACTATGTTAAATAGCCATGGGCTCATCACACATCCTTGCCTTACACCCTTAAAAACTTCAAACCATTCACTATACTCACCATCAATACGAATGCAGGCCATACTATTCTCATAGTTCGCATGCACCGCATTGAGTAGAGCTCCATTCACTCCGTATGCTTTCAAAACATCCCACAACATACCTCTGTCCACTGAGTCAAAAGCCTTTTCCAGATCCACAAAGGCCGTGAATAGTTTCCCCCTCACCGACAATTGTTTTTCAACAAGTTGTCGTAGAGTGAAAATCTGATCAACACAGCCTCTACCGGCCATAAAGCCGGACTGTATATCGGAAACCCTTTTGCTAGTAGTCAGAATCACATTTTTTATAATCACCTTACAGAAGACTTTTCCTGGTATACTGAGTAGACTGATTGGTCTGAAGTTCTGACAGTCTTTTTTGTCCCCTTTACCTTTGTAAATGGGAACAATGACTGCCTTCCTCCAATCCATCGGTACTACTCCTGCATTCACACAAAGCTTACATAATTCAAACATCCAATCTATCACACATTCACCTCCTGCTTTCAACATTTCACTGTTTATACCATCAAACCCAGCAGACTTCCCATTCTTCAGACGTGAGATAGACACTTTCATTTCTTCTTTCAAAATCTTCAATTCATTCTCTTCATCTGTCTGTTCATAAATTCTTCTTTCACCCTGGCCAAAAATTTCTTGAAAATAGTTCTTCCATCTCTTGCATACTTCTTCATTCTCCCATACCATCTCACCGGCAGCACTTTTGACTCCCGGAGTGGTCAATGCAGAAGATTTATTTCTATCCGCATTGATCCACCTCCAAAATTCCTTCTTACTGTCGGTGAAACTTTTGTTAATCCTTTCATCAATCTTTCTTTGTTCATTCATCTTGCTTTTATAAATTATAGTCTTTGCCATTCTCTTAGCTATCTTATATTCGTCTTCTAGCTTTCTATCATTTCTATCATTCAGCCAATTTTCATAACACTTTTTCTTAACTTTCACAGTGTAATGGCTGTAAAACTGGTCAGGTCTATACTCGTCGGGGAAAATGAATTTATATGAGTGTATCTTCTACTACATTTATCTTCTTCTTTATTTACCTTGTCGGCTCCACCCAACGTTGGCAATCACCTAGGCGAGTGTGTCCCTGTCCTGCGCCGTTTGAAATACCACTTTCACACTTTTACACCCTGAGAATCTAACCCTTGGACATTCCGTAGTGTTAACCACTAGACTATGGGCCGGCCTATACCCCAAGTATAAAACATTTACATTAACTCCCTTCTATTGCCTAAGTAGAAAAATGTATGGAAACTACATCACCCACTAAGGGTGCTGATGTAATTTCCTTACATTTTTCTATTTTGATCACCACGCGATCAAGGTGAGCTTATGTAAATGATTTTATACTCGGGGCACTGGCTGTAACAGATTTTTCTGGGAATGGTTGTGATAGTGTGTTACTTGTTGCAGGTGATCATCAAGATCATAGTTGAGTTTGACCAGATGTCGGAGAAGAAGCACGCGCTGCTGCAGCGAGTAGCCAACGCCACCAGCAGGGCCGAGCAGCAGGAGCTGCGGCGCATCAGTGCCCAGCAGAGACTGTACGCTACCCTGCTGCCCATACGCAGCGTGGGGGTGCAAGGTAAACACATGGATAAGGGGCCGTCCATAAATTACGTCATCGATTTTTGCCGATTTTCGACCCCCCCCCCCCTTACAATCATCCTATAGTCATTATCTAATGACCCCTCCCCCCTCTTGCTGTAATATTGGATGAGCTTAATAATTAATAATGCTATATATCTTACATAATATTATGTATATTTTGTAGAAATTGGTATTTACAAAAACGACGTGACTTTTGGTACTCGTACGTCATTTGCCGTCAGACTCCCCCCCCCTTAATTCGAATGACGTAATATATGGACGGCCCCTAAGGAACTTTCACTTGTTCGGAAAAATGGAGTAATGGAGCTTTGGAGGGACCATGTAAACTGCGTGAGCGAAAGCAGGTCAACCCGAATCATAGCACAGGAAATACCAGACAGCCGGCCGGGCCGCCCACCCAGAAGATGGGAGAACAGCTGGTCTTCTGCATCACAGGAGGGAGTGCCGCAGTAGAAAGATCTTAGATCTAATAAAAGAAGAAGAAGAGGAAAAAATGTGATGCCACATAGCCGGGTTAGGGGTTAGTTCTGAATTTGATCACCATCGGAACCGGTGCTGTCATTTTTACAAAGCCGTTGGCATCTGTCAGATTGTTTGGAAAGTAGAAAGATATGTTCTTGATTTTGTGTCGTTTTAATGCAAATTTAGATAAGTGCACTTACTAAATTTGTTAAATCTGCATAACAACCAAAAGAGTATAAATTTTCCCAACCAAAATGGTAGGAATCCTGACGGGGATTGGGAATCAGGATAAAGGCGGAACAACGGAGAGGACTACAACTCGCAGAAATCGAAGTCGTTGTTTTTAACACGCCATATATTGGTGAAAATTTAGACACGCCACAACCCAACCTAAATAAGAAAAAAAAAAAAAATTTTTTTGTAAATAGATTTGTGAAGAGGAATGCAATTAACTAACGTATTCTGCCTGGCCAGAAATAGGTATTAATATCATCAATTAATAATTCATTGTTGTTTATATTAATGAACTATTAATTAATAATTACCCAATAACATCTGTTGAACCAGGGTCAAAGTTAAAGTCAAGTGACTGTAATGCAAAGCTTAGGAAGCGCGGCCCTGCTGGGCCCCCGCGCTGCCGCGAACCGTCACCTCTTTGAGGTTAGGATTCCGACAACGGACAGGGGGCTCCTTTGAGGTTAGGTTGCGCGCTTTTGCAGTTGCCCGGCTAGCACAAGACTCCTCAGGGTGGTGTTCCGGCCCAACACCTTGCTCGCTTTCCACTGATGCTAAAGAGGTTCAAAAATATAGGTGATGGAGAGAAAAACCGGGTAAAGGAAAGACGGGATTTATTTTAAATTATGAGAAATGAGAGCATCACCACGCTAAACTGCACGACCGACTGGTTCTAAGTTTAATTAGATAATGTATTTAAAGGGTTTGATTAGCTCACGAGGACGGAGAGAAGTCTTGATGCTGGGATGCGGGTAGTCGATGCTGGGGCGCCGGCCTCGGGCACGGCAACGCTTTTAGCGGGATGTCGGGGCTCCACACTCCGGAGGAATTGCGGCACGGGGCTCAGCCAGCGATAAGACGGGAGCGCTCGGCTGGACGGGGCAGGCGCTCCGTCCTCCTGAGGAACTTTGGGCACGGGGCTCCGGATATCGAGTAGCCAAGCGGGCGCTGGCGATGGGTAGAAAGCAGGGGCTCCTTCCTTCCGAGGAATCCGCCACGGGGGACCCAGGCGCGGCCAGGGGCTGTGTGGTGCTGGCAACAACGGCGACTCAAGCCTTCTCCGATAGATGTTCTTGGCCACGCCTGGTAGGTGTTATTGGTTCAGGTGTTGAAGAGCTTGTGTCCTCGATTGTGGGAGGTCGACGCCTTTTATAAACTCCCTACCAGCGCGATGCGGAGCTTAACGGGGGATTTTAAGTGTTTCCCTCCTAACTGTCAATCTCAGCCTGTCTTCTTCCTCCAATCTTGATCCGGCTCAATTTCTGTGGCTAAAGATGCGCCTCAATTTCTTTCAAGTTGGTAATGACATTATTTTTCCTTTGACAGGTATAATGTTTTGACAGATCATGTCTTCTTCTTCTTCTTTTTTTCCACAGGTAGCTATCTGACATGCTAGCTACCTGACATGACCCAAGTGGGGATAGAACCAACGTTATTATATTCCAAATACGCTAGAAAGATCTAATAATAATACATTGTAATATGCAAGAAATTCAGCTTTCAAGGTCATTTAAGGTGAGGCTAATATTGTGGGTGAAATGAGTACACTTTTTAATTTAGGAAAAGTTATAAGATCTTCAGTATCAACTTGTTACATTGTTTGATATGTTAGTATTCCTTTGCAGGTGATGGGCGCACCTACAGCTACGTGGTGGGTCTCTCCTCTGACAAGTCCCCGCCCGACTGGACCGACCTCGTCTACCTGGCTAAAATCATTCCCCGCATCTGCCACAACATCAACAGGTAAACTCACCTCCACATAATCTGCAAATAGCGATGCAGAGAGCTTTATCCTAGCCCTACGTGGACAAATAAAAATATAGGCGTGACACTACACTTGCTGAGAGAGCACTGATTTTATCTGTGTCACACCTTAATGGCCCTTTCTGATGACGGATAAGACTTGCTCTTAGGTTGGTGGTTGAATAAGATGGGTGCTCCCTGAAACACACCCACAGACTTGGAGTTTATCACTCGGGGTGACAGTCTGTTCCACTCCACCGGACCCGCAATCCGGAACAACATCAGACGGCATGTCTGAACAGATTTGATGTTGCGCCAGTACTGCAAATATGAGTGTTTGCCTCCTCACACCTATTTCAGCCAGGCCTTTGACCACTTAGCATACCATCAGACTAATACAGAATTACTGTATTACCGTACTACCTTATCTATTTAAAAGCAGTTTAATAAATTTATTACTATTAGTTTTTGTCATCATCATAAGCCCGACAGCCCTGGGTGGGCCTTGGTGAAATCCAGGATTCTTCTCTACTCTCGCCTGTCCATCACCTTTGCTCTCCAGCTACGTATGTCTACCTTGGCTGCATCTGCTTTTACAACGTACATCTATTGCATTCTTGGCCTTACGATTTACAAGCAGAACATTTGACAACCTGCCCAGCTGTTCACACATGGCCATATCTTATAGCTGCCTATATGATCGAAACAGGCTTATTTTCCTTCGGTCTTGTGATGCTAAGAGTGATAGGGGTGTAACCTTTTCGCTTCTTAATATTCTGGCTATATATCAGTGGCAAAGGGTGCCATACAAGCCGGTTCCCATCGGCTTCGCTTTTTAAATGATGTAACAAAGTAGTTCAAAAATATAGTCACAAAGTAAAAAAAATACATTTAAAACCAAAGAAACAATACATATTTTTTCCCCATTGAAACCATGCAGTCTACTTTATTATCATATTATCTAGGTTTGTTGCAGTAACTTTGTGAAAGTTCATCTTTAAAAATTTTTAAAAAATAATAAAAAAAACTTTGTTTTAATTCACTGTGAGTTTATTTTCGTAGATATGCACTGCCGAAACTAGTAGTGCATTACGAAAATAAACTCACAGTGAATTAAAACAAAGTTTTTTATTATTTTTTAAAATACTTTATTATCATTCATCATATTATCAAGGCACCCTTCGCCACTGCTTTATATATACCCCCAGTTCGGAATACTTTTTCAAGCCCATTTTTAAAACATTTATTGTTTCCTGCCTTAATTGGTTGGCGACACTTGTGAACAAACTATGTGCACAGTCACATGTATTAGTTATTCAAGAACAAAAATCACAAAGGTTTAGCTCATTTCACTTGTAGACTTTTGAATTCTTTAACACAGATGTCAGGGATAAGTTCAAAGTTGGATGACGTCTATGATTGGCAGCCGCACTGTATGCAAGTTTACACTTGACGCCTATGCTTGTCACCCGCATACGCGTCAAGGGTTTTAATGGGTTTGGCGGTGTAAAACTTACAGTTCTAGAGCTGTTCAAAAACATTATCGCCTTAAACTCGTTATTTCCTAGATCCTTATAAAGAAGTTTGACTGTATGTTATCACATTTCCTAGTTGTTAAGTTTGTTCTGTATATATTTGCAGGGTGTGCTATGTGTTTGGTCCGGCGGTGAAGGACCAAGTCCCTGACGTGACCCCCACCTACCTCACCTCACAAGTGCTGGCAACCATCAGACAAGTAGACGAAGTAGCTAATCAGGTCAGTAAGCAGTGACGAATAAGGAACAATAATTCTAATGAATTGCAAATCTAAAGCTTCTGGAGTAGGCTTTTACCATTGACTTATGATATCTGTGGACTAGAAATTATTTTAATGAAAATAGACATTATATATCTGTTTCAACTTACAACAACTGTCATTAGTAAGAAAGAGAACAAAGAACTTAACAGTAGATTTAGACAAACTGGCCTTATTTTGTATGACTACACCAATGCAACGTTCGACAGGACTGAGACGAATGTGGTCTAAGTATGTATCAACGCAGTAAGTTAGTTTCTGCTGCTCTATGATATTACTCAATGTTTTTAACGGATCTGAAATGAATGTAAGCTTCAGAAGACCTTAAACGTAAAGCATGCACGTAATTATGAACTAGCACATATGTGTACTATTATCTAAGTTGCAGAGGTATTGACGTTTAACCTCTCAACTGCCAAAGCGCTGATCAGTGCTTTATGTATTTATTGCATTTTTTTTCGTTTTTCTTTAGTCTTCACACAGAAATAAGATCCAAAATGGGGGAGTTTTACCTACCATTAAAACTCTTATTATGTTTCTATAGATGTCTGGAGTCCATATTATGAGAGAAACAATCACTTTTTCCCTTTTATGTGGTTTTTTAGTCTATTCCTGGGTCTTTGATTTGCACTTTTTTACACTTTAGGCACTTTTCTACTCTATGGTCGCTTTTTCCCCATTTCCTGTTTCCCTATTTCCAGTTCCCCCATAACCCGGTCGCCATTTGTCATAAAGCTCATAATACACCAGGTAGGGGTTACCTGGACTCCAGACATCTATAGAAACATAATAAGAGTTTTAATGGTAGGTAAAACTCCCCCATTATGTGTTCTGAGAGATGTCTGGAGTCCATATTATGAGAGATCTGTCTATTATCTCCTGGTGACCGGGGACGTCTTTATTTGATATTAACTGGTTGAAATAGGGAGGGATCTTCTGGAGCTGTATGTTTCAACATCTCTTTCTGATAGTATTTTCTGAAAGTGTTTTCTATTGGGTAGTTCTCCAGCCAATTAAGTGATGCGACCGCTGAACGTGTGCTGCCGGGAGTGGCCTCTACTCCTGCTGATTTTAGCGTGTTCTTTACCCATCCTCCTATGATTGTTCTTGTAGCTGCCTTCACTTGTCCTCGGGTGCTGATGAACAGGTTATAAATATTTTGTCCTGATCTCCTTTCGCGTGATAGTTCAATCAGCTTCCTTATCCAGAAGACTGGGTTGACGTTGGGTTCCTTGGATTCCAGAAGTGTATCTGTTTTTGATCCAACAAATGGAATTAACACAATTGATGTGCCTTCGTCTAGAATGTTTCCTTCTGTGATATTTAGCAAGGTCAGATCGTGTACTCTTCTTCCTGAGGATAACAGAAGTAAGATTGCTGTTCTACACGCAACTTCATAGAGAGAATCTGAACGAGGAGTGTTCCTGACTAGCCAGTCTTTCACTATCTGCGGATTCCACACAGGGGACTTAGGAGGGTTAATCCTTACCATTGCTATGGCTTTTAATGTATGTTTCACTAGGAAATCTGAGCTGAGATTCTTTTCCATCATTGGGTTGCAGAAGGTTACGATGGCTGACTTGTGTACCAGTATAGTCCTGTATGACAGTTTTTTGTTTATGAACAGTTGCGCTAGATACCTTGCCAATTGATTAGGAGATATGTGTTGGGATGGGTATTTTCCGCCAGTATCCAGCGGCACCATCTTTGCCAAGCAGGTTTATATGTGTTGAGTGTGGAAGCTCTCCATCCTGACAGGAGCAGTCTTTTCTCTTCCGCGTTTTGAAAGATTGCGCATGAGTCTGTGGAGTCTCTGGATACGTAAGTTGAACTCATGTGTGCCGTCGTGGATGCGAACAGGTCTATATCTGGTACTCCGAAATGATTGAAAATGGCCTTCGTTGCCGTTGATAAAAGATGCCACTCTGGAGGGGATCTTCCTCTTGATAGGTGATCCGCGTCTCCGTTGTATCTTCCCGGTAGGTACTGCGCTGTTAGCGAGATTTCCCATTGGCCTGCCAGAGTCAACAGATCTCGGGTAAGATTTAGGAGTGTTTTGGATCTGGTGCCCCCTTCCTTGCGGATGTAGGCGACTACTGTCTTGTTGTCTGATTGTACCAGAATTTCGGAGCCAGAAAGGTCGTGCGCTGTGCGTTGCAGGGTTGTGAAAACAGCGAACAACTCTTTTCGTTTGGAGTGCCGCTTCTTTTGTTTGAACGGTCCACTGTCCTGACAGCATCAAGTCGTCCAGAGTTGCTCCCCAAGCTTAGTCTGACGCATCTGTTGTCAAGAAACGTTCGCAGGTTTCCCTGTGGATGGAACTTGATTCGTTCGCATTCCCTATCCCCCACTCTATTACTTGTAAGCTGTCCTCGGTCATTTGTCATGACCTTCTTGGTGACAGGTGCTTCAGTGGCCTGCTCGCTATCTGCAATTGTCTGCAGTGGAGGCGACCATGAAGCTGGCAAAGTTTAGTCTTCCTAGGAGACTTTCCGCCAGTTTTAAGGACCATTTTCGAGAAGTCAGTATTGCTCGAAGTGAGTGGCACAATGCCTCTTTCTTCCGGTAAGAAAGACCTTCTTGGTGACAGGTGCTTCAGTGGCCTGCTCGCTATCTGCAATTGTCTGCAGTGGAGGCGACCATGAAGCTGGCAAAGTTTAGTCTTCCTAGGAGACTTTCCGCCAGTTTTAAGGACCATTTTCGAGAAGTCAGTATTGCTCGAAGTGAGTGGCACAATGCCTCTTGCTTCCGGCAAGAAAGACCTTCTTGGTGACAGGTGCTTCAGTGGCCTGCTCGCTATCTGCAATTGTCTGCAGTGGAGGCGACCATGAAGCTGGCAAAGTTTAGTCTTCCTAGGAGACTTTCCGCCAGTTTTAAGGACCATTTTCGAGAAGTCAGTATTGCTCGAAGTGAGTGGCACAATGCCTCTTGCTTCCGGTAAGAAAGGAATTTGCAATTGTTATGCGTGTCCCAAACGATTCCCAAGTACTCTAATTGTTGAGTGGGGAAGAGCACTGACTTCTGGAGATTTACATACCACCCCAGAGATTGTAGGATATCTACTGCTAGATGCGATTGCCGACAAAGATCGTCCTTGGATTGGTTCGCAAGGAGGAAGTCGTCGAGATAAACGATTGTCCGGATATCTCGTCGCAGCAGTAAGTAGTTGGGCTACCCAATTTGTGAGGGTTGCAAACATTCTGGGGGCAGATGAAAGGCCAAAGATGCGATTGCCGACAAAGATCGTCCTTGGATTGGTTCGCAAGGAGGAAGTCGTCGAGATAAACATTGTCCGGATATCTCGTCGCAGCAGTAAGTAGTTGGGCTACCCAATTTGTGAGGGTTGAAAACACTCTGGGGGCAGATGAAAGGCCAAAGATGCGATTGCCGACAAAGATCGTCCTTGGATTGGTTCGCAAGGAGGAAGTCGTCGAGATAAACGATTGTCCGGATATCTCGTCGCAGCAGTAAGTAGTTGGGCTACCCAATTTGTGAGGGTTGAAAACATTCTGGGGGCAGATGAAAGGCCAAAGATGCGATTGTCGACAAAGATCGTCCTTGGATTGGTTCGCAAGGAGGAAGTCGTCGAGATAAACGATTGTCCGGATATCTCTTCGCAGCAGAAAGTAGTTGGGCTACCCAATTTGTGAGGGTTGCAAACATTCTAGGGGCAGATGAAAGGCCAAAGGGCAGACTTGTCATCTGAAGTAATTCTCCTCGATAGACCAGTCGCAAAAATCTCCGATGTGCTATTGGGAGATGAAAGTAAGCTTGCGATAGGTCTATTTTCGACAACCAATCGTTTGGCTGCAGAAACTCTGACACTTTGTAGTGGCTTATGAGTTTGAACGGAGCCGGGTCTAGGAAGAAGTTTTAACGATTTCAGGTTGAAAATTATTCTCGGGGAATCGTCCGATTTGAGTGTTAGGAACATTTTTGATAAGAAACTCTGACACTTTGTAGTGGCTTATGAGTTTGAACGGAGCCGGGTCTAGGAAGAAGTTTTAACGATTTTGGTTGAAAATCATTCTCGGGGAATCGTCCGATTTGAGTGTTAGGAACATTTTTGATAAGAAACTCTGACACTTTGTAGTGGCTTATGAGTTTGAACGGAGCCGGGTCTAGGAAGAAGTTTTAACGATTTTGGTTGAAAATCATTCTCGGGGAATCGTCCGATTTGAGTGTTAGGAACATTTTTGATAAGAAACTCTGACACTTTGTAGTGGCTTATGAGTTCGAACGGAGCCGGGTCTAGGAAGAAGTTTTAACGATTTTGGTTGAAAATCATTCTCGGGGAATCGTCCGATTTGAGTGTTAGGAACATTTTTGATAAGAAGCTGGGAGATGACTCCGCTGCCTCTATAACTCCGGATTCGGTCATTTCCTTTATTTGAGAGTCCATTTCGGGTGAAGGACTCGTCTGGTATAGCATTAAGTGGCTCCCTCTGGGAAACCAGATAATCTATCCTTGGGTCCAAGACAACCCTAAGCCGTTTCTGACGCCGCGGCGGTGAACCTGATTCCGAAGTGTCATATCCGCATTTTTACATCCACACATTGAGATATATACTATAGAGTCGCAACCATCATACAATCAGGAAAAAAAATGTTAAGCCGAAGTCCGTTGGAAACGTTTTAATGCAGATGCAAGGAGACAATCAGTTTTTATCCAGCTTCTGCATCGAATAACGCGCACTGTACTCTCAGGTTAAAACGAGATAGCAATAATTTTAGCAAACACATGGCAGACTTCAAACACGACAAAAAGGGCTGGATGTCATAATTCTCTGATATAAAATTCCCCTACAGTAATACTATTAAAAATGAATGTCAGATTAAAATGAAATGTAACTTTAGTCCTTTACTTTTAAAAATAATATGAGCAAGTCTTCAACCAGCAACCCGGCAGTATACAACCTTATTGTCGGTGTCAAATGTGTAACATTAATTAAAATATATTTAAGAAAAACTAATTTTTTTCAAAAATAAATTGTTTTAATAATTAATCTGTGCTAGTATGTTGTGTTTTTTTCATTTGTGCATGTTGTATAATTGATCAAGTTCACAAACAATGGTGTTTGAAAACTCCAATCACAATATTTAGACATTTATGGCAATATGTATTACCACCTGTCACGTCCGTTCGCTGTGTAAGTCTGCGTGAGACTGACGAGCCTCAAAATCGGGTTTTTCTCGAGTACCACTTTTGACTTACTACAGGGTGCTACGTGTTTCGAGCAACGTTACGTCTCTAGTATATATACCTCAATGCATCCACATCACCTGAATCCTGTGAGATTTCGGCGGGAGGTGGCCCTTTTTTGTTATCACAACTCATAACACTGATTTTGATGTTATCTAAAGTAAAAACTCCGTTAAAATAACGAAAAACGTTTTTCGTAAATGCGTGGCATACCCACAAAAATACATTATATTTTTGTAGGTATGCCACGCTTATACACTTTTAAACACCACAATTTCGCCTGTTTTAGTTTTTAATTGTTCACAGGGACACAAGATGGTAAAATAACACTCTTTTTTAAATGTTTTTGCCCAGGAATATTGTCAATTCACTCAAATTTTCGAAGGTGAATTCAACTGACATGTGACCACAAGGGAAAAATGACGCTTTATGACAAATGGCGACCGGGTTATGGGGGAACTGGAAATAGGGAAACAGGAAATGGGGAAAAAGCGACCATAGAGTAGAAAAGTGCCTAAAGTGTAAAAAAGTGCAAATCAAAGACCCAGGAATAGACTAAAAAACCACATAAAAGGGAAAAAGTGATTGTTTCTCTCATAATATGGACTCCAGACATCTCTCAGAACACATAATAGTGTTTCACATTATCTTATTTTATTGGACAAAACTACCCCTAATGCTGGCCAGCCCAAAAATCAGCTCAATAGGCTTCAATCGCTGCAGAACGCCGCAGCTAGACTTATATATGGGACTGCTAAGTCCTGCCACATCACTCCTCACCTTCAAGCTCTGCATTAGCTGAAAATCCCTGAGAGGATCACCTTTAAAGCACTGCGTGGGAGTGCTCCAAGGTACTTGTTGGAGCTGGTGTCTCCAGGGACTACAACCTCCGCGAGGTTGTAGTACAAACTTGCTTGTTTGTACACTGAGGTCAGCTGCATCAAGAAGCAGCTGCCTGGACATTCCTGCAAGAAGGTCCCGCACTGTTTTTAGAGACAGGGCATTCAAGGCAGCCACTGAGGGAACTGGATTCGGAGGACTATTTAAAAGAAGTCTCAAGACTCACCTCTTCGTCCAATCATATGGACAAGCGCTTTTGTAGTGACACACTGTCATAAAAGGCGCTAAACAAAATTTGTAATTATTAATTATTACCCATCAATACACTCAAAGCATTAATTTTTGTTTGTGAATATTTAAAAATATATGTTTGTAGTTGACTTCGAAAATTACGAGTTTAAAAATGAAAATCCATTTGTTTCACATGACTCACAAACGCACAACAAAGAAAGGGTTTTGTTTACATTACAAGGTCACTGCTCCGTAAAAAGCTCTAGCCACCAACATTGCAGATCACAAGCCATTTCTTTCCCTCCTTGTGTACTTTCATTTTGTCCATTCAGTGTGTAATTGTTGATTTCTATGTGCAGATATTATTCCTGTCGTCGTGCAGCAAGAACATCTCCCAGATGCCGGTGGTGCTGATCCCTATCCACTTTGACCGGGACAACGGCACGCGCGCCCCCTCCTGCCAGCGGTCCGTGGTGCTGCGCCCCTTCCTCACCAACGACTTCATGACGGGCCTGCCCGCCATCCCGGCCCCTGACACCCTGCCACAAGAGGTACGCATCACAGTTGTGCAAGTTTATCAACATTTAAGATAGACACAATGACAAGCAAACAATTGCAAGTTTGTACTTACAAGTGCTGCATGGGTGCTTACGCATGTCTGCTTGTGGACGTGCATTAAATATGAACTTTAAATCTTAAGTTATCTTTGAAACTTAGATTATAGAACAACTGGACAGCCGGTGAATAGCCAGTCAATAGCTCAGTTGGTAGTGCTTTCATTCCATGCCGTGAGCTCGGGTTCCCGCCGAGGGTGTCAGAAATGATTTCCCGTTTCGGTGTATTTCAAACCCCAAAATAAAATACCGGCAAGGTTTACTCAGCCTTCACAAGAAATGAGTACCAGCCCTCTCGGGAGCTGGGAAACCCCCACTTCAACTGAAGTGGTTGGCGTAGGCCGGCCCCCTTACCTGTAAAAATAAATAGGTTCAACTCGCCACATGCGACCCCTTCAAGGATTACGCAGCAAGAAATTGCACCTCCAAACCCTAAAAAACATAATATATTGTGTTATTCATTGCTTAGGACCCTAGTCTAGTTTGACCGCCAATGACTTGGCACAGTTAAAAAAATCCCTCAACTAAGTGACGTATTGTATAGTTTATGCATAAATGATTATCTGTTGCAGGTGGTTGACAGGATGGTGAAGGAGATTCTCTCTGTTCCCGGCATCTCTCGCGTTCTCTACGATCTCACATCCAAACCTCCCGGCACTACGGAGTGGGAATGATCACCACACAGATGAACAAAACAACAACATTCACATCCACACACATGCAAGGACTCAGTACTGCCATAGACACAAAACTCATACTATTCCAAATTCAAAACTTAAAAAAAACAGGCCCGACAACCTACGGATGAAAAAAAAATACCATAGAGTAAAAATACCTATTTATTTAAAAAAAAAATCTCTAGCAAGATGAAATTTTCCGTACATTCATTTTATGAGTGATTTGAGGCTATGATAATTTATTGAAGTATGATATTTATATTTTGTAGATTTTCTATTCTTCAAATAGTCAAAATTCTAGAAAATGATAATGGAGTCGGAACAAAAAGCCTATGATAAAAATGTGACATAACTCCGCATGGTTGCTAAAGTAACATAACTAAGCTGCACATAAGGGAGCAACTTCTTACCGTAGTGTTCCGACTCCATAATCACAAGAATCATGAATAGATTGTAAACACATAAATTGAATTCAAAATGTCATGTTAACAAGTGTGATTTTAAAAATCATTTTATTTTAACTATTGAAAAATCATTTTCTTATTTCATTCTGTCCACATTATTAAAATTATTTTTTATACTTTGTTATTTAGACATTTAAATGGTTTTAGTTACACATGAAAATACTACTTTTTTATTTTAGCACATTAGTATGAAATTTTCTATTTTATTTATTTATTATTTTCTATGTGTTTTTGTATATGATGCATTTACTGATTTAAAAAATTGCAACCCTGTTCCCCAGGTGATTCAAATCAAAAACATAACTAAACAAAAATGACAACCGGAAAATGGCGGTTGTACATTTAAAATGTCCCTTGGCTGGGCGATGTCACAAGTTGTAACTTACAATAAATAAGATTCCAGATAATCAGGATTTTATTTTATTTTACAGCATTGTAAAATATATGTACAGTGACATCCAATGACAGATGTGATAAATACAGTATGCAGCGTTTTAGCATCATTTCAATCTACCTACAAAATATTGGAGTGAAGTGTTAGTTCACTTTGCCAATGTCACCCCTATTTGATTGATGGTCGGCGAGAGTTGCAGGGTTTATGTTTATTTGAGATTTAGTGCTTTACTTTGTAAGTACACTTGCAGATTGTGTAAGAGTGAACTTTCACGTGTCTGCTTGTGGGTGTGCATTAAGTACCATTCACGATGGCTTCCTATTTGACAAACCCCAAAGCATCTCAACCCTTTCAGATGCCCGCAAACATTTAACATCAAAGATCAACACCGACCTCAAAGCTGTCAGCCACTGGGGAGCTGACAATCTCGTTGAATTTAATGTTAAAAAAACGCAGGCATGTCAGATATCCCTGAAAAGGGCTCCAAACCCCAAATTCCCCAACTTTTGACAACGTCCCCTTACCCAACCAAAACCACTTAGATCATCTCGTTGTTTCTCTTTCATCAGAGCTGAAATATCAAGACGCCATCTCATCTCGAACCACTTCGGCCTTCCGGCCACTAGGCGTACTATACAGAGCTCGTAGATTTTTTACTTCAGCCCAACTGCTGGCTCTATATAAATCTCAAATCCGTCCAATTATAGAGTATAACAGCCATCTCTGGTCCGGTATACCAAAGAGGCTGTGTGACCAACTTGATTCTGTGCAAAGAAGAGCGGTGAAGCTGATTGATGATCCCATTCTCACAGCCAACCTACATTCTCTTGAGCACAGAAGAAAAGTTGGAATGATCAGTCTCTTCTATAGGTACTACAATGGCGTCTGCTCTGATGAAATATCCTCACTTATCTCTGTGCCTACTAGTGCCTCCTCTCGTCACAACAAGGGCAACTAGTAGAACGGCTCACATTCAACCATTTGCAGTCTATATCAAAACTATGAGAACTTGGTGTTTTCACGACTCATTCCTTTTCCAAACTGCCCGCTTGTGGAATGAGTTACCGGTATCTGTGTTTCCATCCCAATTTAACCTTGCCCTTTTTAAATCCAATATCAATTGCCATTTCCTCTCAGTGTCTCAAAACAAAGTAATGCTACACACACCACAGCACTGCGCAGCTAACGACCCTGCAACCGGACATGGACAACTGCCACATCACCAACACCTCTGCGGCACTATAACAAATGTCATAGACCCTTAGAGTCTCTCGAATCTAGGGAGTCTCCCGCATAGGCTTTCTTAAAAAAAAATATATATATGAATCTTCAATATCAATTTATCTTTGCAACATAGATTATATAAGTATAACTGTATGGATGACAGTGTCCGGACGTTGGTATCAGATTCGGAACTTAGGTCCTCTCAAATGTACGTAGTAACCCAGCCAAGTGACTTCACATTTTTTTCCGTATTTTAAATGTGAGAACTCCATTTGCAATTTTTCCCTATATTGATTTTTATTTTTTATGAACTTTATTTAAAGACTTACACGGCTTAAATTGAACATAGGTGACAGTTGTGATGGTAGGGGCTACAAACTCAAAAATCAATGGCTATTATTTTGTTTTTCCCCTAAAAAGTACTCATACAGTGTTATTCATTAGATTCCGCCCATACCTGTTTAGTGCGAGATTTTGAGAAACCAATTTAAATTTGTACCAGCCCGCTAAACCAAAATAAATAAAAAGGTGATTCATTAGCGAAAGACGTGCATTATTTTTTTTGGTTTACCGAATCCTGCTTAAACAGACTTCCGGTAGCTTTTTCTGTATGAAAAAATACGAAATGCTTGACACTTATGTAGGTATTTAGGTGTCTATGAATTTTTTTTAAGTTTTTGTGGGTTTTTGCATGATTTTTGACAACTTTCGGAGACGCTCGGAAGCATTCGGGTAAACGCCCCCTCCCGAACGTTTCTCGACACTTCAGCTGTCAAACTCGTGTCGACTGGGACCTCGAATGAACCAAAAATGGAAACAAGTATTTTTCAAAGCATGACTTCATTGTGACTTCAGGTTTTGGCTGTAGGCATCACGAAGAAAATCTCAAAGATGGGCCTTCATACTTCATCTACAAGAAAAGTGTCAGTTTTACAAAATTGGCGACTTGAAAAATAACCTGTCTCATAATCTGTCACTTGTTTTCTTGTCACAGTTTTTATATTTGTTTCGTTGCTGCATACCGTAGATTTGTTGTTATAGTGTAAAATTGTAATGTGTTTAAGTTACTGTAATTGCTGAAACTCTTACTTGATTCATAAATCTTTTATTCTGAAAGTTATCTCGTACATTACGATCAGCTGGGGAATGAGGAAGATCGCCATTTTGCGTATGTCGATCTAGTTTAGAACGAAATAAACCTACTCTGAGATGGTTTACAAATGTGATCATGTTTTGAAACACGTTTAGTGTTAAACTGAATTATAAAGTTTTTATGAATCACCTTTTTTGTAAATTGAGATTAAATCGAAAAATTAAACCAGATCTCTAAAGAAATCTGGTTTAAAAATTCTAATGAATAACACTGCTTAAGTTTAAGCAAAACAGCTGATTTCACATTGTGAGTTTTAACGTAATGGCGGCTGCAGTTCCAATCTTCACAGCGTTCAGTATGATCCGTGTAGTAATATATGAAGGTTTTACAATGGAAGGTGGCATTATTTTCACAAACAAATAATTTAAAAAAATATATATATTAATGTAATTTGTAATCATTTTGTAATGGAGAATTCACATTGTTATGAATCTGTATAAAGACCTATGTATTTACCTAATACCAAGCAAGCGAGTCCTTACTCTGTTGAAAATAAAATGTACTTTCATAAGTTAACACTGCATTTTTATTTACAAAATCATACATTAAAACTTCAATTATAATAATAATAAACTAGATTTATATGCGCCTTTTTGTGATTTACATCACTACAAAGGCGCATGTGGGCTCTAGCGGGTAAACAGGAATGCTTTGAGCATCTTCCTGAAGACTGTCTCATCTTCCTGGACCCTCAATTATCTGACCCCCAACAGTTAAAATATGCAACTAAGCTACACATATAGTGTAACTTCTTGCAGCGCTATCCCCGAAGGGTTTCGCATGTGGTGAGTGAAACCTTTTTATTTATACAGGTAAGGGGGCCGGTCTTACGCCAACCACTTCATTAGAAGTAGGGGTTTCCCAGCACCCGAGGGGGCTGGTACTCATTTCTTGTGAAAGCTGAGTAAACCTTGTCGGTATTTTATTTTGGGGTTTGAAATAAACCCCGAAACGGGAAATCATTTCTGACACCCTCGGCGGGATTCAAACCATAAATGGAAATAGTCTTCCCCACATGTATTCCTTGACTTGAAGGTTGGTATGAGGCTGACCACACATCCTGTAAAAAATGGTTTACTTTGCCAATGTCACCTGTTTCAGGGAAGGTCGGCAAGAGTTGCAGGGCTTATGTTCATTTGAGATTGGGCTTTATATTGTAGGTTCACATGCTCTTATATTGTAGGTTCACATGTTTAAGCGCAAACTTAAACATGTCTGCTTGTGGGAATCCATTTAATATAAATCTTAAATGTAATATATTTTGCAACTTAGATTATAGATTAAAGACATTCTAGTCTTTCTTATTTGCAAGTCTCTATATAGTCAAGCATGGCGTAAATAGCGCTGTTGAATTTTCCATACATTTTCCTATTCACAGCACTTACAAGGCGGATATAAAAAGGTGAGAAATCTTGTGTAAAGCGCGATAGCAATCGTTGATTACCCGCATGTCCCACAATCAAAGTTCACCATACCAACGCTTGCAGTGCCTGAGCAAAATGGGAAGTAGTTGATCTTTGTAATTATGGAGTGGACCAATGGACGCTTGCCATTTTTTGGCAGCCAATAAGCTTGCACTGGGGCATTTTAACCCTTAAATGGGCCGTCATACATCTACTGTAATTTTTTGCTTTCTTACTACATATTTATATTGATTTGGGATTTAATAACAAGAATTTGAAAAAAATATTAAATAAAAATCGTGAATAATCGTTTTTTCAGAACGTCCGTTGTAACGGACATTTCCTGAAATAGCTTATTGTTAGTTCTAATTCACCATGTCACTTAAAACGGACATAACCAAGTTGAGCTAATGATAAAAGTTAGTAATAACTAACTAATGCTAAAACGGCTGATGCGACTTGGAATGAAACACATTGTTTTTATCATATATCCAGCTTGTCCTTCAAACTTAAATCCCCATTTATTTGGTTTCTTGGGGATGTATTGTCTTATATTGCTAGCCTTTTTCCCTTTATACGGGATCATCACTTTGTCAATGGAATATGAGCCTTCTTCTTCTATTTGTAAATATTTTGGTCGGATGTGTTCTATAACAGGGCAGATTTTAAGCGTTACTATCATTCTTAGGTATGTTTGAATTATCACAAAAATGGAGATAACGTTTTAAAGTTTGATACCTTTTCAGAGGCATCGCTTTAGCAATACATGCATATCGGAGATCATTCGACCAAAAGTCTTCAATAGCTGGCATGCCTCTTAGTATTTTGATTCCTAATTTCATCCTAATAACATTCTAATTCTTTTCTACTGATATTTATTGTTTTTCCCGTCTCTTGTGAAGAATATAAATTGGTCACTGTTACTATAAAATCCATAAAGTTATTATCGAAAAAATGTTGAAAGTATTGAAGAGACGTCTTTACCTCATCAAAGGTATTTCTATTTATATATATTTTTCGTGTGCCACGACATTTCTGTAAAAAAATGTATTTTTTACAATTTAAATAATAATAAAAGCTATTGTTCTGGTCAAAAAAAGGTAATACGTACTAGAAATAATAGCAACACAAACATAGAAATACACCCAGACGCAAACAAATATGTCTGAGGCATACAGATATTTCGTCCAATCCAGGAATCGACGCTAGAATTGAAGAAATATCATGTGATTGATTTGGCAACGTCCGTCACAAGGGACATGTGCTACAGCCACTACTTGTAGGGAGAACTAGGCAATGTCCGTTTTAAGAGACATCACTTAATTTTATAAATAAATACTACAAAAATGCAAAATACTAACTATAATTCTACAAAACATCAATACATATGTATTTTATTACATAAATAAATTGATTTTAGTCCAAAAAATCTTTGACATAGATATAAAATATGAATATTTACCTGGCGAGTAAATTTAGATGTTCGTTGATAAGTTCAAAATGCTCATAAATCACGCGACATCGGGCTTTGTCGCTCCGCGCGCTCACAAAATAAAAGAAAGATAGTTACACGTGGCAAAATCAACAACGAAAACTTCATACGTTTGTTTTGAAAGCCATGCATGTGTGTTTATGTAGACGTCATTTTAAACGGACAAAATCAATTTAAGGGTTAAATAGGAACTGACGGTAATCAACAAAAACATTCTAGTGTTTACTCCTTTTTATACGCACCTTGTTTGAATGTTAACGCTAATTTTATTAATTAATGTTAATTGTTTAAATGTTTAAATAATTGAGTATTGAAGAGTGGCAATGTACTAAAGGTTTGATGGTAATACAATATAATCAACGTGGTAAATTGACCTTAGAGTTAATTTGACATCAAAATGGGAAAATTAACTATTTGACACTGCACTATATAATGCATACAGGTCAGGAAAATATTCAAAGAGATTTTTAACTCCAAGATTTGGAAATTTAAAAACGACCATCTGCTTAGTGGAAACAAGAGAGAAAACATGATTTAATGATTCTGAATATTTTACATTTTGTTACAGTCTTCTTTTCTTTGTAGCGGAGATTAAAATATTTGAATTATGACGCCTGATCATCAGGAACCAAGAGATTGATATTTCCTCCAGCTTGAACATTCCCGATGAAAGTTTCTTCTTCGCCCCGGATGGACAGCGTGCTAGCGAGGGTCACTCCCTTCTTCTCAGCCATCATGGCCGCCTTCTGCCAGCGAGAACTCTTGCAATTGCTGCAAGAGTGCATCGGAATTATCTCCAAACTAGTCGTCCTGTGACCGCACTGCAGACACTTGAAGAACCTCTTAAACGAGTCGTACACCTTCAAAGGATGCTTCTCCTGCCGACATTTCTCCGAAGCTGAAAAACTTGTATACAAACATTTCAAACACTTGACAGCTTTGCACGGCACTTTAAACGTATTCAACATTTTCTCTTCCATCGCTTCTTTCGCCGCTAATTTTCCGAAATATTTATCTACTTCTTCATTGTCATGATTGGTCACCAAATCAGCATGGCTAGATGTTGCTTCCATCATCTTTTTAAAATTCTCAGACAGGACGCCGGTCTTCAATTTCTTTTCAGGTTTTTCCGTCTCTTCATTTTCTCCGTCGCTGGATTTATCCATGTGACTCAGTGCTCGCTTTTTACCTTCATTAGTTCCCTTTAAATTGTGTGGATTGTTCTTTTGCAGAGGACCGTTTTTGAGAATCCAATTTTTTGCAAATTCTTTAGCTTTATCTGATCTCTTCTTCACAAATGGTACACTGAAGTCTATAGTGGCAGACTTGTCTAGACCGAATCCCAGAGTTGGACTGGGTAGAGTGGGGCCTTCATCAATAACATTATTGCTGATCAGCTTACTCTGTTGTAAGCCTAACTTAGTTCTGGAAATAGAATTGCTTTTTGGTGAAAAGTTGTTACTTTTGTTTGACAAAGGTGATGTACCATTGATTATGGATAAATGGTTGGTTTTTGGTGATGATTCAGTCATTTTGGACGATAAAATGTTGGTTTTTGGTGATAATTCATTACTTTTAGATGACAAAGAGTTAACTTTTGATGATTCATTAATTTTAGATGATAAATCATTGGTTCCAGGTGATAACTCATTACTTTTAACTGATAAAAGATGGGATTTTGGTGATGGATTACTCGCACGTAAAAACTCCAACCTTTCCAAGTCCTTCTTCCTCTGCGAGTACTGAACTTCAACCCGAGCAGCGTTCTTTTTCACAGGAGGACCAGCGCCCCTCACAGTCGGAGCTTTATTCATCATCAACTTCTCTCCATTTGTCGCTTGAATATATCCACTCAAAGACTGTAACCGACTCTTATCTCTCTCTGTTGTTTTTTTACCTTTCTCAGGTGGAATCGCCGAGAACAACTTTCCTCCGTACATAACCGTATCTTTCCCTAAGACTTTATTTCTCAAGGCATTCAAGCCTCTTCCAGCCGTGGAAGACTGTAATTCCGCTCTCTTAACAGAGCATCTATTATACTCCTGTTTAATATGGTAGATACAATATTCACATTGATTTGTATTGACGACTGCATCACAGGCATCTCCATTTTTTTTCCTACTCTTACAAAACCCGAAATCTTTAGATTTCCCCATAATCAAAACCCTTTCCGGGTTATCAACAGACAAACATGCTTGATCCTTGCTTCCTTCCCTTCTATCAAGTACATTCGGATTCAAAATCCCCAAAACAGTCCCTACAGAAGTCTTCCATAGCTGCTTATGAGCGTTGCCAAATAAAAACAACGCAACAGTTTTAAAATCATCCTTTAAGTCGCTTAGAGTGATGATGGAGTACATATTTCCCTTCTGGGAGCTGGCTGGGTTCCCCTTGCGTATGACAACACCAGCGATCGTCCAGTCTTGAGATAAATCAGTCTGGGTAACATGGAACTGCAAACGACTCATAGAGACAGGTTGACGACCCTGCATGCGCTCTTTTAGGGCCGCACCAGAAATCAATGGATTTAATAACCTGATACCAAACACAGGATCAGTATAAATATCTGTCTTCTCATTTTTATTTGTTATTAAAGTTTTGTTTCCGTTCAATGGACTTTTCGGCAAAACTTTAGATGAACTTTTAACCTGGCTAGATTTAAAGACTTCTCGTTGGATTTTGCTGTCTTCAATATGCTGCAATTTCTTTTTAATGTCCATCCCATAGTCATTATACTTTCTCTCTGTATAATTCCTGCGTTCTTCATCATCAGATGAGTCAGTGTCGCCATTGTGAATTAAACTTGATTTTATTTTTTCCTCACTTTCAACAGGTTTTTCTGGTGTCACTTTAGGCACACCATTTATCAAAATACTTTCGTCCCGTTCTGCAACATCTTGAAGAAATAAATCCGATGTGGATGCGCTGGATTTGAGTTCAACTGCTTTAGAGGCATTCTCTAAATTATCTTCGAAATCCTCGGCCCCCAAAAGTTCTTCCAATTGACTCAACTCGTCGTCGCTACTCATTTTCTCACATGTATTACTTTATTTTTTATATGAAACAAACTTTTAACATGAAAAGTATTTTGTGATTCAACAACATGTCACTTATTTTGATTTTTGACGTTTCTTTTTCGCGCTTAATATTTAAGAAAAAGAAGAGCGCAGAGCTGTTCAAAATATAAAATCTACGGTCAAGTACTTCGAGTATAAAACATTACATTAATACTCAACCTTCACGTAAACAGACAAAAATGTAATAGATATATTTTGTACTCTAGGGGCTCTTTTAGCTTTGTATGGATTTTTTATTTAACGCAACAGTTGAGTATTTACGCTATATTGTATACCTACTAATAGGCAAGTTATCTTTTAAGGGAAACTGAAATTCTAAAATGGTATTATTATTTCAAATGTCAAAATAAAAATTCCATTTTCAAATTCAAAAAACTTCAAACTTGTTTTGTGGAATATTTAAACTTCATTTCATCTAAAATGGCATTTCTAAAATTTTACCAAGAATATAGTTCACCATTCTCACATATTCAAGCCATGCCAATTGGATATTCGCGATTAAACGAATTAAAACAGTTGGGTGATTAATATTCTGTACTTCTATGTGCCTACTTTCTGATGGCCGGCGCAGACGGGTGTAGTCATTGCGTCAATGGGTCTATTACTAGTAGATGCATTAGAAGGTGGATGTGCGCACGTATTACACTCACCTAATTACCTACCAAGGACTGGTGTGTGCGTATGAGCAGCCACGCGCACGCGCACACCTTGGTAAATTAATACTCGATCCTGTTTGATCTACCCTTTGACACATTTTTGTCCTTTTTCAGAAAATGCCTCGAACGTATTAAGATTCTGATTCTCGTGGAGAAAGTATCCCAGAGGGTTCAAGTATTCAGCAAGCTTTGGGCTGGCAACATTTTAGATGAGCTGAAACTCCACCACCCTGAAATGTATCTGTCTTTAACTGGCAGAGGCTGTACGTTGAAAGAAATGAAGGCACGGCAGGGGGATCGCACCAGTCATTTTATTCTTGCACACATTGTTGTACACTTGAAAAATAAAAAATTAACTAGATGGTACACCACAAATGAAACAAGCTTGTTTGTGTAAGTAAATAGCAATTTTATCCCTTTAGGCTTTGGCTGTGGGTGACATTCAAAGATGTCATAAGCAGACTTGCTCTCAGTAGTTGGCATCTATGCATGTCATCCAAGTTGGAAGTCACTGCGTATCTGCAAACATAAAAAAGAGGATATTCCTTGACTTATAGGTTGGCATGAGGCTGACCACCCATACTGTAAAAAATGGTCACTTTGCCAATTTCACACCTGTTTCAGGAAAGGTCGGCAAAAGTTGCAGGGCTTATGTTCATTTGAGGTTTGGTTTTAATTTGTAATTACACATCCAACATTTGTAAGCGCGAACTTATACGTGTCTGTTTGTGGGCATGCATTTGATATGAGTTTTACTTAAATGTTAATATGTCTGCAACTTAGATTATAGATTATATTAAAGATATTGATGCAAACATGAAAGGTTAAAAGGTTATGACTCTGGATGAAATGAAAGAAGTATGTAAGGACCAAAAAAATGGCGGCTGATCTGTAATGTAGGCGGCTAAGGCCAAGAATCAATTTTCATTTATATAGATGTTTTGCAGATTTTTTAGTGTTTGTTTGTTTGTATAAGGATGTAATTAATTGCTTGTATTCCTTGACTTATAGGTTGGTATGAGGCTGACCACCCATACTGTAAAACATGGTTCACTTTGCCAATGTCACCCCTGTTTCAGGGAAGGTCGGCAAGAGTTGCAGGGCTTATGTTCATTTGAGATTGGGTTTTTATATTGTAGGTCCACATGCGAGCATGTGTGAGTGCGAAATTATGCGTGTTTGCTTGCGGGAATGCATTTAATATGAACCTCAAATGATACATATCTTTGCAACTTAGATTTAGATTAAGATTTTAGATGCAAACATCACGGGGGATTATTGGTGAGTCCTTTCAATGTTTCCTTGACTCCAATGCCTAATTGTGGATGGTCTGTAACATTGGGTGGATTGCTAGAATTTAGTATTTTAAACAAGCACCTTCTTTTTGATGGAACCAATATTGGCTTTACTGTATAGCATTGTGTTTTTTAGGTGTCATTTCATGAGCATGCGATTAGATAAAAGAAGAGAGTTCATGCTGGCAAATAAACTGTGCTGTGAATCTATACCAAGGCACTTTCATCTTAAAAAAGAAATCAAGGAAGTTTATAAGGTTTGTTTTGTTGTCAATAAAACATAATAATTATAATAAGTCAGCGCTATAGCTGGGTGAGTCAAGGCAGTAGTTTTGGTCTGACTTGTTTGAAATATAAATAGCAGAAGTAAATATGGAATAACGTAACTAAGCTGCACATATAGTGCAACTTTTTACCATGTTCCCAAAGGGTTTGCATGTGCTGTGTGGAATCTATTTATTTTTACAGGTAAAAGGGCCGGCCTTACGCCAACCACTTTAGCTGAATTGAGAGTTTCCCAGTTCCCCTTATTTCTTATGATGGCTGAGTAAACCTTGCGGCTATTTTATATGGAGTTCGAAAATGAACGCCAAAACGGGAAATCATTTCTGAACTCGGTGGGAATCGAACCTGAGCTCTGTGCGTAGAATGCAAGCATTCTACCAGCTGAACTCTCAACCGGACAAATATTTCTATAGCATTTTGTTCTTGGTTGCTAAGGATCCTAGTCACTGAAATGTGTGAAGTTTCCCCACACGGGATCGTGGAATAAAAAATCAATTTCTAACTGATTCATTTGGTGAGCACTGTTTTTGTTTAGGAGCCCTCTACATGCTTGTATGTCGCTAATCAGCACCAATTTGGCAAACAAGATCCAGTTGCTGTAAGCCTGGTTTATATTTTTTTGTGCTTTGCTGGGAATTGCAACCACTAACTTCTGATTACAGATCACTAGATAATGACAGGTCAAGAAGATATTTAGCAAGACTTTTAAAATGTCATTCAATTTCACTGTCTTTATATATATTTTACATACATATACCTTAATGATAATTTCTCAATTGTTCTCATCTTCAGGTATCGTGGAAGTATGTGTTGCTTCTAGTTGCCAGGCGGTCTGTTCCTCTCATCAACGGATCAGCGTATCTGGATGCAGAGGATCTCCATATTGTTGCTGCGTCTCATAGATTTGCTTCCATAACATCTTTTCTCAAAGACATCAGAGTCAACTTGTCTAACCTCACTCTGGACAGTCGCTTTATGGATATTGCACAAGACGTAGCACCATTTGTAGAAAGGTACTGTGAAGGTCTTTTTGGGTTGGTGTTATTGAATTAAACATTATTTAACCGCCCTATGCATATGAACTTACGCGATACTCAAACTTTGAGTGTCGCATTCTGCTAAATCCTGTATTGCGTACGCGCTTGAGAAAAAAAAATATATTTGGAACTATAAACCGCCTGGCGTCTGCCTGAGTTCCAAAGTCACGTCATTACACGTCTAAACAAATTAGTTTCTCAAGGGCAAGCTAAGCGTTCGGTTAGTTCTTTGACGTTTCGTAATTTTTATACATACTCTTCAAAAGTCAGGGGTTTCAATTCCTGATTATTTTTTGCCTATTTCTCGGAAAGTAACCTGAAGGTAGGGGGGCTACTTTTCCGAGGGGTAATAACTTGCAAATTTATTTATTTACAGTTTACAATTATAGTAAAGTGTTTTGTTAAATATTCACAGTCACAGTTATGTAGCACGTGTGTTGGGAGAGACAGAGTGCTGACGTACAGCATCAATATCTCTCCTTTGTGGTGTGCGGGTTGTCTTGAGACTGGGACAGATCGGGGGCTCCATGTCCTGGCTGGTGCTTGATAGGTTAGGAAAAAGCGTCATCTATTGGTGCTTCCTCAAAGCTTGCAATCACTAGAGTACGAATTCCATATGACAGTGGTATTTATGTTACTCTATCATTTAATAACCATTATTTTGTATTCCTTGAATAAAATACTCCTTAAATTCCTCCACAACGATTTATCTTATATCCAAGAGGCGTAATTTATTTTAAAATTAATAAAATAAAGTAAATTAAAAAAAAAAAATACTTGTAATTTGTTAATATATGAAATGACCATAACTGCAGTTAAAATTTTACATTACCTTTGATATTTTCTGTAACAGATTGTCTCAGAAGCATGTCTGGATGGACTACCTGGACTGTGACGAGGTCTCCTTGTCCAGCCTGTCTCAGGTCTCAGGCAGCTTCCCTCCGTGTATGCAGCGCATGTACTCCCGGGTGCTGCGGGGGCTCCATCTGAGGCACAGGGGGCGACAACAGCTCATTCCCTTCTTCAGAGATATGGGACTTACTCTCAGTGATGCAACAAAGTTTTTTAAAGATAACTTCTTAAAGGTAAAGTCAGGGTTTTTTTCAATTTCAAAATATCAACAAATTTATATTTTCTGTCAGCTTTGTCAACTCGTACAAACATCATTTGACCATTTCTGTAGTAAGATGGGTATAATTGTTATCAACTACCCCCTCTTCAACCAGCTCTCACATATGCCTCTGAAACCTGGACACTGACCAAGCGTGACCAATGCTCTCTCAACGTCTTCGAAAGGAAAATACTTCGACGTTTTCATGGTCCAATAAAGGACAGAAACATAAGGCAAAGGAGATATAACTCCAAATTGTATGAGCCGTACCAGGACGCTAATGTGGTCAGCTCAATAAAGGTCAACAGACTGCATTGGTTGGGACAGCAAATGGACCATCGGAGCCTGGAGAAGACGATTGTGATGACAAACCCAGAAGGACCCAGGACAGTGGGAAGACCACGAGCAAGATGGCTGGATGGAGTGGTGGTGGATTGCCGTGCAGTGGGAATATAAGTGTAACATAGTATTTTTTTTGATTGGCCATTTCTGTAATAAGAATGTCTTTATTTGATGTATATCATTTATTGCAATATTGAGTCATAGACTGTTCATCCTGTGATCTATCTAAATCTAAGTTGCAAAGATATGTATCATTTGAGATTCATATTAAATGCATTCCCACAAGCAGACACTCATAATTTCGCACTCACACATGCCGCATGTGGACCTACAATATAAAAAACCCAATCTCAAATGAACATAAGCCCTGCAACTCTTGCCGACCTTCCCTGAAGCAGGGGTTACATTGGCAGAGTGAACCATTTTTTACAGTATGGGTGGTCAGCCTCATACCAACCTATAAGGTAAGGAATATATAAGATGGCAAATTGATTAATAAGAGTTCAAATTTGTTTAGTGAAACACTGTGGTAAGCCATTATAAAGATTTATTTTTAAAAAAAAAAAACAATAAAAATTATTTTCTAAAAATTAAACAAAAAACTTTGTGTAATACCACTTTGAGTACATATTTTAATTCAAGAGTACTTTCGGTGTTATACCATCGTCAGTTGAAAATATTTTCAACTGACGATGGTATAACACCGAAAGTACTCTTGAATTAAAATATGTACTCAAAGTGGTATTACACAAAGTTTTTTGTTTAATTTTTAGAAAATAATTTTTATTGTTTTTTTTTTTAAAAATAAATCTTTAAATTGATTAACTTGTGTAAAATGTATAGGATGTGAAAATAAGCCTGTGGCAAAAAAAATATTCCCGATAAGCAACATTGTGAAACGTATGCATTTGACGGTTGTGCTAAATGCAGTATGTAGCGCTTTGTGTCTTTTCTAACTACCGACTTAACTTTGCATTGAAGTTATTACTCTGTTCTGCTCCTCCTAAATGTACTGCGTCCAGTGTTATATTTCTATCTCATCATGTTATTTTGTTTGATGACAGGGTATGAGTGAGCAGGAGTACAATCGTGGTAGGTACGAATATTTCATCAGATACATGTACGGAGAGGTGGGACACAGGAGCGCAACTCGCTGCCCTGATTGCATGAGCGTGCAATGGCAACCCGAGCAGCATCCCAAAGACTGTCATGGCTGCCCGCTTACTACACTCACGGACGCAAAACAACTTCTGGAAACACAGCACTACCAACATCTAACGGATCAAGGTAAAACCCAGCAAACAATGAAAACTTTTTGTGTTACTTGTTTGTGAATATGAATACAGACTGAAGACTGAACTTATGTCACGCACCTCGAGGGGCGATCACCTCCTAGAGAGTGGAGTAATGCTCTCCATTGAGGGGGTTTGATCCAGCCCTCTAGCTCTGTGATACAAGTAGGAGTTATGCTGTATCGGAATCTCACAATGGAGGAGCAGGATGACAAAATGATAGCTATTTTATTTTTTGTTGTACACCAAATAAGGGCTATCTGGATGTGTCTACCCCTGTGTGTGTGTGTGTCCCAAATCAATTACTGTTTTAAACTAAATATTGACCAGGTAAAGAAGCAACTGAACAGAATTTAGTCTGTTCTGAATGCAGCCACTAGATAGATTATAATAATAATTTTATATAGCGCCGTTTAGTGGCACAGTTTGGGATGTCCGAATTCGGTCACATCATTCAGCTATTGAAAGAGCTGCATTGGTTTCGTTTCCCTGAGAAAGTTGTCTACTGTATGTGTATGTGTATGAACACCCTTGCTACTCTTAAATGTAAATTCCTCGAGCCTTAAACTCATGCCTGGCTAATATCCTGTGTTTCCGTGCCACAATAGCTTTGTGTACCACTTGAGAAAGTGTAGCATCACGGGAGGGCCTTCTGCCACTTGAATCTATTTATATCTTTGATGCGAGTCCTGTGACACATCCCCGGATGGGATGGATAGACAGGGCGTGGGTCTGTGGCGGGAGAGCATGTATGTGTCTGATGGTTTTCAAAGCTCAAATGGCATGGCTCTGTCATACCTTGCAGACATGTTTTCCATGTTGAGGTGAGTGTAAGGGGGTGGACACTAAGGTCAGCGGGGAGTGGTGCTGCTAGGATGATGCAGCCTCACCGTTGACGGTGAGGCTGCATACATTTGAATACATACTAATTTTGGGGACTGCTTTTCGGATTCCAAGACCAATGTAGTGAAATAGACTGCTACCCGGATTAATGAGTTTGGAATCTATTGACATTTTTAAAAAAGCTCTATACCTGTATGAATTATCACATTCGCAATGGAGAGGGCCCTTAAAGTGGTACAAACACAAAAATAGTGTTGTTTAGTTATGTATATTATTACAATAATGAATCATTCTCATATTATTCTTATAGTGAAATATATGATTAACATGAATGGAATGAATGGAATGGAAATTAATGGAAAATTAATGGAATATCCAGAGTCATAATAAAAGGAGAGCTTGCATGAAGAAGGTTATGACTGGATGAAATGAAAAAAGTATGTAAGGAGAGAAAGAAATGGCAGTTGATCTGTAATCCTTGCAGCTAGGGCTAGGGTTTCTCAAGTTTTTCAAATTTTTGTAAATTTAAAATAAGAATTTTGTATTTGTTGATTTTTGTAAATGTTGATTTTAATGTTTATCCATATTATTATTTGTTTATTTCTAAAATGTAATTTCTTGTGTATGTTCCTTCAGGTGTCATATAAACTCAGAATTTTTTCGCATTTCGCATGTTTGGTCCCCGCTCACTAGGAAGACTCCGCGGAGGAATACACTGCTATCTAAACTAGGTCCAAAGCATCGAGGTATATAACTCGGAAGATGGATAAGAATTTAGCTCACACAAATAAGCATTTTGAAAAACTATATTTTTTTACTCTGTAACTTTCCTACAGTCAAAATGTCCGTTAATTCAACAAAACCCCATAGAAAGTGCCAAGCTAGTCATTTTCGCTCACAGAAAAAAAAAATATCCGTCTGTAATCTGTAATCAATGTTGAAAAATGACATTTATGATTCATATTAAATGGATGCCCACAAGCAGACGGGTGTGCGCGTACAAATGCTGCATGCGTACTTACAAATTATAATCCAAATCTCGAATGAACAAAAGCCTTGCAGCTTTTGCCAATCTTCTTTGGAAAAGGGGTGACATTGGCGTATTATTATACCCTCGACAACATTTAAGTTGTGTATTATAATCATGGAGATAGTAACAAAATGAAAACTGCAATAACATGTCGTTTGGAACTAAATCAAATTTATATCCTCTCCATGGAATTAAAACTCCATAATTTAATGTACCTTTTTCAATGAATTCGGTCAATAGTTATTTATGCCACTGCCAAGTAATGATAGTCTTTTTAACACGAGTGCTAGTTTGTGCCATGAGGCGCAGCCGAATGGCACAATAGAAAGCACGAGTGTTACAAAGACTAATTACGTGCAGTGGCATACAATACTTTTTCTACGACCATGAGAGAATTAACAAAATAGTGAATAATAGTCATTATAATGTACTCGTCCATTTGAAGTAATTAAAACCTTACCTTTGTCAAAACGTGTGATTTATCATTCCCTTCGATTATCTAATCTAACCTTAGTTGTAAAAATAAATTATATTTAGGTTTCATATTGGATTCATGCCCACAAGCCGACACATATGTATAAGGTCGCGCTTTTACATCCTGCATATAAGCTCAAACATTCAAACCCAAAACTCAAATAAACATATGCCCTGCAGTTGTATTGGCAGGTGAACCAAATTTGTACAGCATAGGTGATCAACCTCATACTCACCTATTAACCAAGTAACTTTTTGAGTTTGTTTATTTTTTGCGGTGAAATTTTTTGTATTGTTTTCCTTTCAAGCCTTTTATTTTCCATTGAAAAAAGGAAAGCTTTATTTGGAGCAATCCGATAAATAAATTCGATAAATTTTAGCACTATTAACAATTTTTATTTGACTCTACACATAAAATATACTTATTTATTTTCATCTGAACAGGGCTGAAAGTCTCATCACCACGGTAATTCCTACCTACCGAATATCACTAATATTGTATGAAGCCTAATCAGCTGATCGCTTGCGGCCATCTTGGATTGACAGGTCTTCATACCCCCATACAAGGTTGACATTTGAAATTAAAAAATGGTTCCAATTCTGACAATGCGCATGCGCACATGTTCATTTTAACACGGTTACCGGTTGCATAATGTTACATTATGCAACGGGTGTAGAAATGTATGGCATTGTAATTGCGTTAGCCGTTTTGTAATTAGTAAATTACCAAATGGGAGTAGAAAAAGTCTTTTATGACATTTATTTTACTTTTTGATTTTGTTTTTCTTGTTTCCCATGATGGCAAACGATTACATAAAGCAATTCCATACTTTAAAATATCTGAAAACAATAAAAATATATCATGTTTGCTGTTAAAATTGTCACTACCAAACGGAGCGTCCTCACAGGTGGACTGATGGCTCATGAATGCCGCGATCTGGGCGCGATCTACCGCAGTCCAATGAGAATGGCCGCCTCGGTGCGATTTCACTTAGAAATATTTGTCATAAGCGCCATTTACAAAAAAGTATATTTCAGACGAAATAGCTCGAATATCGAAAATGTATTGAGTACTATTGTTGATTTTTTTGTGTTTTAATAAATAGCGGAATTTCAAAATCGTTAGATTGAAGGGGAAAAAGATAAAACCAAAAAAGTGAAAAAGTAGAGGGTTTTTCGTAAAAAAAAATTATCCGGCAAACTTTTAAGAGTCGTGTTTTCAAGGAGTACTAACTATTCATTATTATGTCAATAATACTCTGTCATGTTTTGAAATTTATGAGCTTAGTAGATTTTTTTTTTTCTTTTTCAAACATTTTCAAGTTGACTTTATGATGCACCTTAACTTATAGGTTGGAATGCAACTGACCACTCACGCTGTAGAAAATGGTTCACTTTGCCAATGTCACCCTTGTTTCAGGGAAGGTCGGCAGATATTGCAGGGTGTATGTCCATTTGAGATTTGGTTTTTATGTTATAGGTTCACATGCGCAAGCGCGAACTTGTATGTGTCTGCTTGGGAGAGTGCATTTAATGTGAATCCCCAATGTTACATATCTTTGCAACTTAAATTAGATTAGATTAGACATCTAATCTAATCTAATCTAAGTTGCAAAGATATGTTACATTGGAGATTCACATTACATGCATTCTCACAACCAGACACATACAAGTTCGCGCTTGCACATGCCTCATGTGAACCTACAACATAAAAACCAAATCTCAAATGGACATACACCCTGCAACTCTTGCCGTCCTTCCCTGAGACAGGGGTGACATTGGCAAAGTGAACCATTTTTACAGCATGGGTGGTCAGCCGCATACCAACCTATAAGTCAAGGAACACACACACACGACAAATTACATTTTATACATCACTAAATAATAATATCCAAATACAAAATATCCATTTACAAATAAAAACAAATTCCAATTTAACAAACCCTAGCCGCCAACATTACAGATCAACCGCCATTTCTTTCTGTCCTTACATACTTCTTTCATTTCCTCCAGAGTCATAATTTTCTTCATACAGGCTCTTCTTTTATTATGACTCTGGATATTCCATTCATTCGCAATTTCGGATATTTGGTCCATCCATACCTTTCTCGGTCTTCCTCTACCACGACATCCATCTATTCTACCAACATATACTTTCTTCGTCAGTCTTTCCTCATTCATTCTCTCCATATGCCCAAACCATCTTAACAAACTTCTTTTAATCTTCACTTTCACACTTTCTCTTGCACCACATTCTTCTATTACAAAATCATTCCTCACCCTGTCACTCCGTTTTTTCCCAATCATACTTCTTAGAAAGTCCATTTCAACAGTATGGACTTTACTAATTTCACTTTCATTCACCGTCCAGGCCTCGCTTCCATACATCAAGGTGGGTAAAAGTATGCCACTGCGTACCGCCAAGTACGCAGTGAAATGAACATGACCATTGAAATACCTTCTTTTTTTCAGAAAAATATGAGATCCTTGATCTTGTGAGATCTCTTTTGCCCAGTGAAGCCTGTGCTGCCATATTTGTGGCCAAACATGATGTCCAGCAGGGAGATGGACCACAGATGATAAAAAATCCTGTTCAGTATTATGCTTACAGTCGTAACATGGAGAAATATAGTGACATTATTATAGATCCTGAGGAAATTTGATACTACTATTTACTTTATTTATTTTTATTATTGTTGTTTTTCATAATCTATTTTAATAAACTTATTTTTAAATGCACCATTGATGTTTTTTTTATTTGTTGAAATACTTTTTGTTATCAATAAAAAACACTATTTTCAGCCTAAAGTTTAACTTTAGATTTATTTAATGCAGGGCATAAATTTGAATCAGATTTTCTTTTACAAAAGTCACACCTCTATAATATAACTAAGGTAAGAAAATTTTAGTGAACCTTTTCCCTGGCAGCTCGGCAATGTGATGTCGCAACTTAGCTACACATATAGTGTAACTTCTTGCCTACGTTATCCCCCAAGGGGTCGCAAATGACGATTCGGGACCTATTTATTTTTACGGGTAAGTGAACAGGCCTTAAATCAACCACTTCAGTTAAAGTGAAGATTTTCCAGGTCCCGAGGGAGCTCATACTCATTTCTCGTGAAGGCTAGGTAAACGTCACTGGTATTTATTTTAGGTTTGAAATAAACACCGAAAGGAGAAATCATTTCTAATACCCTTGGTAACGGCAAGGTGACGGCAAGAGTTGCAGAGTGTATGTCCATTTGAGATTTGGTTTTTATGTTGTAGGCTCACATGAGGCATGTGCAAGCGCGAACTTGTACATGTCTGGTTGTGGGAATGCATGTAATGTGAATCTCCAATGTAACATCTTTGCAACTTAGATTGGATTAGATTGGTGGGGATCAAACCCTTTCTTTTGACTTTGAATCACTTTGAATGCAAACATTCTACCAACTGAGCTATCGATCAAACTTTTTACGAGCTTGGTCGCTGCAAAGCACCAGACTTGACCCAGTTGCTCTAATGCTGGATGAACTTTTGGTGACCTCTCTGGTAAATGGTGTTTTTGAACTTTTCAACCCAGCGAAAACCCACGTGAAAATATAAATGGTATATATGTTATGTGCTCCACGGGCCTGTATTTTCAACGTACAAGTTAACAATTGTAGCTCACAATTGTTAAAATTTGACAGATCTGACGTAACTAGTGTATTTTTAAACTACAAGTACACAACTTGTAAAGAACAAGCTACAATTTACAAGTCTACTATCCATAGACAACTTTTTTACTTTATCGTAGAAAACGTCAAAAAAAATGCCTAATCTAACAAGTGTATTACGAACATAAATGAAAGTCTTACAAAATTGTTAATTATTAACTGTCAAAATCTAACAAGCCTACCTAGCTTTGGAGTTAGGTAGACTTGTAAACTTGCTTTACACTGAACTTTTGATGAGCCTTTATTGCCATCATTTTGATGTTTATTTTTCATAATATTACTCTTTATTTTTATCGGAAGTCCGTGTATAGGGACTGTGCATACATCTCAAAGACTATGTGGTTCCACGTATATATACCTCAATGGGTTCCACACATTTTTCACTGTTAGAAAACTGATATTCCGACATAGACAAACTGCTGATCGCCGAAAAAGACTTCGTATTTCTGAAGAAATGTGTCAGGACTGGAGCCTTCTCCTGGGCCTTCCACCTCCACGGCTGAGGTGCATGCATCTTCTATCACCTGTAGCGCACATGACAAACATGTGCAGGTGAACATGAAGGCGCACGTCAGGAGTAAGGCAACTGCTACAGACCCTCCTGCATTAGTTGACAGAGCCTCATCACCCATCATGTGTCTCCAACCACACTTACTGGCAGATGCTGAATGCCATCTTAACATTGCATTTCCAGCAGTTGAATCCGATGTCTGTAGTCAAAAGTCAGACAGTGAGTATGTGCCGGACAGTGATTCCAACCCAAATTGCAGCAAAATACCTGAAAATTCCTGCCATTCTCTTCAAGAATTTGTTATGCTCTTTTACTTTACCATCCTTGTATGTATACTCTCTAGATTTGTAGAAATCAACGCTTTGCATCCTCAAGGCGTCAACTTTGCCTGGAGATTGCTTGCCGCGTTCGTCAACTTGGAAACAGAAATTGTTGTTGATATAATTATTAAACATGTCATCGGGCATGCCGAGACATAACCTTGGCTTTTTCTTGATGGCCATCAAGGCCGTAGCCAAAAAATAATTTGGGGGGGTGTTTGATTTCGTGGAACAGTAGAAAAACATACAATTTAATAAAAGAAATAAAATGGTGTTACTTATACATATTTATTAGAAAACCATTACAGAAATATTATATTAATACGTTATTACAAAATTAAATTTAGTCTTTCTTTGTAGCGAACAAATCAATTACCTCCTCGGTGTCGATGTCAATTCTGCGGTGGATTGACATTAACGCCAAACCTGTGGAGCTGTTGGCCTGTGGAATTTTTCAAATAAGTTTTGAGGCGTTTCAGATAAGAGAATGTCCTCTCAGGAGTACATGTAGAAACAGGCAGTGTCGCCATGATTTTTAAAAGTTTGTGAATATTTGGAAATGTTGTGTATAACAACAAAGTGAGACGGGCGGACTGTAGATAATAGCTGCAGTCTCATGAATACTTATTAAAAGTCTAAAATAAATATCTTTTTTTTTTATTTCGGGGGGGGGGGGGGGGGGGGATCAATCCCCCTTGATCCCCTCCTGGCTACGGCCTTGATGGCCATAATAGATGTTTGGAGAATCATCGACGATGGTCTTCAATAGCCAGACCGTCAATCTAATTTTTAAAATATGTATCATCATTGTGTATCTTTATTTCTTGATGCCAATGTACATACTATTTGCTTGCTCGGCTGAAATAAATATGTGATTAAATAAATGAAAGAAAGCAATAAAAAAATATTTTACAAATTCAACTTTCACTTTTTATTTCAAGAAGGTACAAGTCTACAACGATAGTTGTAACAAGTTTACAATGATAGTTACCTACAACCATCTGAAAATGGCAGTACACAATGGCATATAGTTACTGAATTTGATGAATGGAAGTGTCTATTTTTTGGTGTAAAAACAATTATAAACATAGAACTTTTGCAATGCATATTGCTCTTTGACCCTCCGCACACTAGACGACTTGTCACCGCGAAAGTCGCCGCGACTAGTCGTCTAGTGTGCTGCCGTGTCGGCGACAGTCGCCACGACTAGACGTCTGTGCGGCTTTTTCGGCGACAGTCGCCGTGACTTGTAGTTGTGACGTCGTGCAGCAAGCCATGCCACAGAGTATATGGGTAGGTATACTGCGACTGTCGTCTAGTGTGCGTGTGGGTGGCGCGACTGTCGCGGCAACAAGTAGCGAGCGGGCACGACTCCCGCAGCTAGTCGCCGAGTCTCGGCGTCTCAGACGCCAAGTGTGCGGAGCTTTGAACAAAATGTTTGAAAACTGTCGGCCGCAGCCTGTCGCCACGACAAGTCGTCGAACTGTCGCTGTCGCCTGTCGTCTAGTGTGCGCCTAGACTTAAATACATCTTTTAAAAATGAGCCATCTCCTTCAGGCCGATGCCCCCAATTCCCGAAGTCAGCTGCTTTTATGTACGGAATGGTGGTTCCGGTGCCCGCCATTACTGGTCTTTTCCAGGAGCATTCAACAGAGGTTCTGCTGGGCTCAATACTTCTGCGGTACAGCCAGTATAAAAAAGCAACTGCGTGCTTACAGCCACCTGTAACAAAAAATCTTAATAAATGAATATATTGACTAATGATTCAAGCAGGAATGACAAGTATCCCGCAACTCGATCATCTGACGTCACAATTATCTCATTCAAGTGCGGACCCTATTACCCCAAGCAAGATAATATGGTTCTCAACATTTCATCTATCAGTATACGTGCCTACCTTACTCATGCACAAAATGAAATATTCAAGGAATCTTAAATTTTTATGATTCTTAATTTTATTCTAACACTAGACACCAGGCACCCACGACAAATCAGGTGATGAGAGATATGTATATGTGGTTGAATAAAAGCATGTCGTTACCTTGGGATGCAGGACAGTCTTCATACTGACATGATAATATAATCTCCTCCGCTTCATTGATGATGGCAGCCACTCTGTATGCTTTCTTGTGGATTTTGTGTTTGGGTGTTATCCGACATTTTGTGACGCACAATTCACTTTCCCTTTTAGCTTCCACATATCCAACAGCACTCGCTGTAGTCTCCTCTCGTAGATCTGAAAAATATGAAAAAATAGTTGAAGTTTGAAAAGAAGTGAGTTCTGCAGTGAAAAAATGGCACTCATATAACAGATAAAAGTTTGAGTGAAAATATGCACTGCTTCGAAGGCAAGAGTTAAAAGATTTGAATTTACTTCAATCCTATCAAAAAAACCTATTATCCTAATGTGAGGTTAGGTTTTAGCTTGCCCTTTTTTATCACAATGAGGACCGCACGTGAATTGGCATATAAAAAAATGTGCCTTATCACGGCCGGGTTGCTAAAGTAAAGGAAAATAAATACTTTGTTGTTGGTTGCTAATGACTGGTGTCCCATACAAGTGTGACGTTTACCCGCCTATAAAAAAGTTCTAAATTCCGATTGGCTACGATTCTATTCGTATAAAGTTTTTACAACTCCTAAGCTATATGATTAAAGTGTAAAATAAAACTATTTAAAGCCACACAACAATCAATCCTTGAAACTAAGGGTCATAGAAATTGACAAACTTACCGGTTCACTTTGACACCGCGAAGTTCCGCGTAGCAGAAATCAGGATTATCCGTGAAAAACACACTTAACATCTCTTCATTTATAGTAGGAACATTGTCTGATTGTCCTTTTGCAAATCCTGAGTAAATCATTTTTACATTTACATGCAAAATAAACATGGTAACTTTAAAATACCAAACGCTCCCACAGCACGCATACAGTATTTCAAACTTTGTACCGCTTTGTACTTCGCCTCACCAATTAGCAAGAAGTGAAACGTCTCTTTGCATTAAATTTTCAAGTTCTTCTTTCGTTTGCGAATGATAAAAAATGATGGTATCGTCTGCATATAGTTGTAGGGTACCTCGTATGTCCCATATAGTTATATCAACACAATAACATAACCTCAAAATGTGCACAGCATAGAGCAAAGTTTTTTTTTTCATAGTGATGTTACCAAAACTTGTAAAATCGTTATTGCAGACTTGTAAAACGATAAACTTGTAAAAAACAGAAATACCCATGAAAATGGAATGTTAGAAATACACTAGTAATTGTAACTTGTTAGTTACAAGGCTTGTTACTTGTAAATTGTAACTTGTCAACTTGTACGTTGAAAATACAGGCCCAGGGGCCTGTATTTTCAACGTACAAGTTAACAATTGTAGCTCACAATTGTTAAAATTTGACAGATCTGACGTAACTAGTGTATTTTGAAACTACAAGTACACAACTTGTAAAGAACAAGCTACAATTACAAGTCTACTATCCATAGACAACTTTTTTTACTTTATCGTAGAAAACGTCAAAAAAAATGCCTAATCTAACAAGTGTATTACGAACATAAATGAAAGTCTTACAAAATTGCTAATTATTAACTGTCAAAATCTAACAAGCCTACCTAGCTTTGGAGTTAGGTAGACTTGTAAACTTGCTTTACACTGAACTTTTGATGAGCCTTCATTGCCATCATTTTGATGTTTATTTTTCATAATATCACTCTTTATTTTTATCGAAAGTCCGTATAGGGACTGTGCATACATCTCAAAGACCATGTGGTTCCACGTATATATACCTCAATGGGTTCCACACATTTTTCACTGTTAGAAAACTGATATTCCGACATAGACGAACTGCTGATCGCCGAAAAAAACTTCGTATTTCTGAAGAAATGTGTCAGGAATGTGAGCCTTCTCCTGGGCCTTCCACCTCCACGGCTGAGGTGCATGCATCTTCTATCACCTGTAGGGCACATGACAAACATGTGCAGGTGAACATGAAGGCGCACGTCAGGAGTAAGGCAACTGCTACAGACCCTCCTGCATTAGTTGACAGAGCCTCATCACCCATCATGTGTCTCCAACCACACTTACTGGCAGATGCTGAATGCCATCTTAACATTGCATTTCCAGCAGTTGAATCCGATGTCTGTAGTCAAAAGTCAGACAGTGAGTATGTGCCGGACAGTGATTCCAACCCAAATTGCAGCAAAATACCTGAAAATTCCTGCCATTCTCTTCAAGAATTTGTTATGCTCTTTTACTTTACCATCCTTGTATGTATGCTCTCTAGATTTGTAGAAATCAACGCTTTGCATCCTCAAGGCGTCAACTTTGCCTGGAGATTGCTTGCCGCGTTCGTCAACTTGGAAACAGAAATTGTTGTTGATATAATTATTAAACATGTCATCGAGCATGCCGAGACATAACCTTGGCTTTTTCTTGATGGCCATCAAGGCCATAGCCAAAAAATAATTTGGGGGGGTGTTTGATTTCGTGGAACAGTAGAAAAACATACAATTTAATAAAAGAAATAAAATGGTGTTACTTATCATACATATTTATTAGAAAACCATTACAGAAATATTATATTAATACGTTATTACAAAATTAAATTTAGTCTTTGTAGCGAACAAATCAATTACCTCCTCGGTGTCGATGTCAATTCTGCGGTGGATTGACATTAACGCCAAACCTGTGGAGCTGTTGGCCTGTGGAATTTCTCAAATAAGTTTTGAGGCGTTTCAGATAAGAGAAAGTCCTCTCAGGAGTACATGTAGAAACAGGCAGTGTCGCCATGATTTTTAAAAGTTTGTGAATATTTGGAAATGTTGTGTATAACAACAAAGTGAGACGGGCGGACTGTAGATAATAGCTGCAGTCTCATGAATACTTATTAAAAGTCTAAAATAAATATCTTTTTTTTTTATTTCGGGGGGGGGATCAATCCCCCTTGATCCCCTCCTGGCTACGGCCTTGATGGCCATAATAGATGTTTGGAGAATCATCGACGATGGTCTTCAATAGCCAGACCGTCAATCTAATTTTTAAAATATGTATCATCATTGTGTATCTTTATTTCTTGATGCCAATGTACATACTATTTGCTTGCTCGGCTGAAATAAATATGTGATTAAATAAATGAAAGAAAGCAATAAAAAAATATTTTACAAATTCAACTTTCACTTTTTATTTCAAGAAGGTACAAGTCTACAACGATAGTTTGTGAGGGTTTTTCCTCTCTGTCCTGCTGATTGACACAATTAATAATTAACAGCCACTTTAATATGTTTACTTTTATTTCTTTCACAATGTATACACAATTAACCACAGCACAATAATATTCTTTATTCTTAATTACACAGGCTTGTGGCTATCCCGCCAGGCAAGCTTTTTTTTCCCCTTTCTGCCTTCCTTTGTTTTCCTTTTCATTCAAATTCAAATCTCATGTTCCATTTTACCTAACAAACAAATCCATCTCGTTACAATACACCTCCTTCCTCTCATAAAAAAAAAACATTCCCAATTTTTTTTTTTCTTTTACAATGAGTAAATAATGTATCATAATGCTCAGCCGGCGCCACATATTTTGTTTTATTTTAAGGATAAATTTCAAAAATATGAAAATAAAAAAAAACCTGTTTCTGATACATTATTCAGTCATTAATACATTTTTTAACAATACCAATTATTTTCATACTAAAATTAATATATTTTTTTTTTTAACACAAATTTCATATTCAATATTATAAACAAATATTTGTTTTTTTTTAAATACTTAATTCAACAATTCAAAATAATCAATAACAATACATAATAAACATTCACCAGTTTATTAATCAATTCATTAAAATAACTTTTTTTTTTTTAAACATGTATCACATCTTTCCCAATATTTAAATTTATTTTTCATTAATAAATTTATCAGTCCATCAATTTTTTTTAAAAAAACTTTACCTTCATATGTAATATTTTGTTTAATTAATGTTTCATACCTTCATTCATGCAATGTTTCATAATTCATTCTTTCACTGATCACTTTTATATCAACTTTCACCGTATCATTCATCACCTCAAATTTTTCATACACATGAAAATATGTTTTTTTTTTTTTTTTAATCTAATTTGATTATGTCCTTGATGTGATATTTATTTATAACATTTGTGTCTATATCTTTTAATACATAGACTATCTTGCTAACTTTCTTTTCTATTCTGGCTTTGACAAATTTTGGAGCCAACTTTGTACAGAAGTATTTCCCTGCATTTGATTGTATGAAATTTTTACGCCATACAATATCCCCTTGATCATAGACACGATTTGATCTACCTTTATTATAATAATTTGCATTTTTATTATATGCATCCCATAAATTTTCTGTTACAATTTTGTATAATGTGTTTAATTCCTTCATTTTATCTTTATGCATATCTCTATATTTATCTAAATCTTCCTTTGATTCTATTTCATCATTTACTATTTCACCATGAATTTCACCATTTAGTACAATCTCCCTACCTCTTGCTAATACATTAGGTGTGTATCCTGTTGCTAAATTGACTGTATTATTTATTATGCTTTGTACTGAATCTAAAAAAGTATCCCATTTTCTTTGTTCATTTTCAACAAAAATAGCTAATGTGTATCCTATTGTTCTATTATATGTCTCTACATTATTGCACATGGGAGTATATAAAGTTGTATAAAATATTTTCTGTACTCCATATGAGTACATAAAATCTTTAAATGCATTTGACTTTAAATTCTTTCCATTATCTGTTATTATCGTTTGCGGTACTCCTTCTGTTAAAAATATTTTATTTTCTATTAATTTTACTATTTCTTCTGTAGTTGCTCTTCTTAAAGGAAATAACCAACAATATTTGGTAAAAACATCTATTATTGATAATATATGTATATAGCCCGTACTTGATTTTGGTAATGGTCCTATCAAATCAATACTCAACATTTTTAACGGTCTATCCACTCTTTTTCTATTTTCCATTTTTCCTGCTGGAGGTAAATTATTCGGCTTATACATTTTACATTTTTGACATTTATTTATAAAACTTTTTATATCTGCATACATATTTTTCCAATAGTAACATCTTGATATGTATTTATAAGTTTTAAAAATACCTACATGTCCATTATCATGATGATTCTTTATTATAGTTAATCTATTGTCTATAATAGGTATCTCTTTCCAATTAAAAATAGATGTTTTTACCAAATATTGTTGGTAACAAGTTTACAATGATAGTTACCTACAACCATCTGAAAATGGCAGTACACAATGGCAAATAGTTACTGAATTTGATGAATGGAAGTGTCTATTTTTTGGTGTAAAAACAATTATAAGCATAGAACTTTTGCAATGCATATTGCTCTTTGACCCTCCGCACACTAGACGACTTGTCACCGCGAAAGTCGCCGCGACTAGTCGTCTAGTGTGCTGCCGTGTCGGCGACAGTCGCCGCGACTAGTCGCCACGACTAGACGTCTGTGCGGCTGTTTCGGCGACAGTCGCCGTGACTTGTAGTTGTGACGTCGTGCAGCAAGCCATGCCACAGAGTATATGGGTAGGTATACTGCGACTGTCGTCTAGTGTGCGTGTGGGTGGCGCGACTGTCGCGGCAACAAGTGAGCGAGCGGGCACGACTCCCGCAGCTAGTCGCCGAGTCTCGGCGTCTCAGACGCCAAGTGTGCGGAGCTTTGAACAAAATGTTTGAAAACTGTCGGCCGCAGCCTGTCGCCACGACAAGTCGTCGAACTGTCGCTGTCGCCTGTCGTCTAGTGTACGCCTAGACTTAAATACATCTTTTAAAAATGAGCCATCTCCTTCAGGCCGATGCCCCCAATTCCCGAAGTCAGCTGCTTTTATGTACGGAATGGTGGTTCCGGTGCCCGCCATTACTGGTCTTTTCCAGGAGCATTCAACAGAGGTTCTGCTGGGCTCAATACTTCTGCGGTACAGCCAGTATAAAAAAGCAACTGCGTGCTTACAGCCACCTGTAACAAAAAATCTTAATAAATGAATATATTGACTAATGATTCAAGCAGGAATGACAAGTATCCCGCAACTCGATCATCTGACGTCACAATTATCTCAATTCAAGTGCGGACCCTATTACCCCAAGCAAGATAATATGGTTCTCAACATTTCATCTATCAGTATACGTGCCTACCTTACTCATGCACAAAATGAAATATTCAAGGAATCTTAAATTTTTATGATTCTTAATTTTATTCTAACACTAGACACCAGGCACCCACGACAAATCAGGTGATGAGAGATATGTATATGTGATTGAATAAAAGCATGTCGTTACCTTGGGATGCAGGACAGTCTTCATACTGACATGATAATATAATCTCCTCCGCTTCATTGATGATGGCAGCCACTCTGTATGCTTTCTTGTGGATTTTGTGTTTGGGTGTTATCTGACATTTTGTGACGCACAATTCACTTTCCCTTTTAGCTTCCACATATCCAACAGCACTCGCTGTAGTCTCCTCTCGTAGATCTGAAAAATATGAAAAAATAGTTGAAGTTTGAAAAGAAGTGAGTTCTGCAGTGAAAAAATGGCACTCATATAAGTAACAGATAAAATTTTGAGTGAAAATATGCACAGCTTCGAAGGCAAGAGTTAAAAGATTTGAATTTACTTCAATCCTATCAAAAAAACCTATTATCCTAATGTGAGGTTAGGTTTTAGCTTGCCCTTTTTTATCACAATGAGGCATAGAAAAAAATGTGCCTTATCACGGCTGGGTTGCTAAAGAAAAGGAAAATAAATACATTGTTATTGGTTGCTAATGACTGGTGTCCCATACAAGTGTGACGTTTACCCGCCTATAAAAAAGTTCTAAATTCTGATTGGCTACGATTCTATTCGTATAAAAGTTTTTACAACTCCTAAGCTATATGATTAAAGTGTAAAATAAAACTATTTAAAGCCACACAACAATCAATCCTTGAAACTAAGGGTCATAGAAATTGACAAACTTACCTGTTCACTTTGACACCGCGAAGTTCCGCGTAGCAGAAATCAGGATTATCCGTGAAAAACACACTTAACATCTCTTCATTTTTAGTAGGAACATTGTCTGATTGTCCTTTTGCAAATCCTGAGTCCATCATTTTTACATTTACATGCAAAATAAACATGGTAACTTTAAAATACCAAACGCTCCCACAGCACGCATACAGTATTTCAAACTTTGTACCGCTTTGTACTTCGCCTCACCAATTAGCAAGAAGTGAAACGTCTCTTTGCATTAAATTTTCAAGTTCTTCTTTCGTTTGCGAATGATAAAAAATGATGGTATCGTCTGCATATAGTTGTAGGGTACCTCGTATGTCCCATATAGTTATATCAACACAATAACATAACCTCAAAATGTGCACAGCATAGAGCAAAGTTTTTTTTTTCATAGTGATGTTACCAAAACTTGTAAAATCGTTATTGCAGACTTGTAAAACGATAAACTTGTAAAAAACAGAAATACCCATGAAAATGGAATGTTAGAAATACACTAGTAATTGTAACTTGTTAGTTACAAGGCTTGTTACTTGTAAATTGTAACTTGTCAACTTGTACGTTGAAAATACAGGCCCCAGGAGTCGAGCCCACAGAGCACAGAGTATTATAGGTTTATAGAGATCCCACTGAATAAAAAAAAGGGGAATGCCCGAATCTTAGCCACCTATGAGTTTTATATGGAAGCTTTTGATAATATTATGGAATGTATAATATCACTTATACCTAAAATTTATTTCAAATATTTTTGATATTATAGGAAACTAATGGTGAGGTCATGTCAAATAAAAGTTTTTTTTTTGTTTTAAAAATTTATATCTTAAAATAAAATATACAAGTTTACACAAATATACATTCTTAAATAATACACCGAACTACATTTTGGTTTTAAGCTAAATTAAGGTAATTAAGGTTTTGGCAAATTAGGTTAAAATAATGTAAATCATTTTGAAAGTTTGATGTCAATTAAAGTTTATTTAGAGGCGCTAGTATTTTTTAGCTGGAACGTAACAAAAACATGAAGGTTTTTTGTACTTTATAGCTGTCTTATATTTGTGAACGAATTTTTTTGAGGTTACGACGGAAATACGTTGTCCGGCACCAGGCCACCAATACACCATTTTCACGCACAAAGTATTTTATTCTTTTCAAATAACTTTTTGCACAATTTAACGCCTGTGAAAACAGCCAAAAACAGCATTCAACGGTTAAAAACTTACGACCCCACGCCAAGCAAGCGTTATCTGTGGGCGCCATTTTGGCTGTCAAGGGAATATCGGTAATACCAAACAGTAGTTTCCTACTATTATTGTGGACAAGAACCAATAAAGCATTATCTACTGGTAGTGTAAGGAAGCTTGTGGTCAATATCGTTTGTATGGAAGATTCTTAGGCATGCCACAGAGTATAGGTTTATAGAGAACTGAGTCCCGGGGCATCCACACGCTTGCCAACCTCGGCCAAGTCGAGCGTGTGGACGGCCGTTTGGCTCAGCTGGGGGCGTGGCTTAAGCCGCCTTGGCTCAGCTTGTCGCCGATCCGACCAGAGTCGGTTTTTTGACGCAAGTCAAAGGGAATTCACGCATGCGCATGCCAGGCACACACATACTTGTGCGCGCGCATTCTGGTGCGGTACGGTTTCTATGAATTTTGATCATCCACCATCGTCTTTGCCGAATTATTCGTTTCTTTTTAGTTTCTCTCTTTTTGTTTTGTTTTTTTTTAAATAAAAATAAGTTTATCCAAATGTTATAGCTAAAAGCTGGACGTCCGCCATGCTTGCTTATTCTAACACACACAGACGCACGCACAAGCGTGTGGATGACCCTGTTTGGTTTTCCAAGAGCTTGCAAGCGCTTGCAAGCCCTTGACTCAAGGCGTTTGAGGCAAGCGTGTGGAAGCCCCATAATATATCTTTGTATTTCCGGTTTAATGATAATAATATGATAATCATAATATCAGTCTAGAGATACTAGCGTCACGTAATGTTACGAGAGCGAACCACGACGTGTGCGTGTACGTGTGAGTGTGTTAGTGCACTCATACATGCGCGCTATGCCATGCTCCTATAATATTATCTCATATTATTATTCCATACCTACTCCCATTTCGTACAAAAAATAAAACAAAAAGTGAATATTTACGTGTTTCATTTATTAGCAGATAAGATACAAGATCACATACAGAAAATGATATGTTTTTGAAATCTAATGTATCAGAAATATAACATAAACTACCTATGTAAGGACCTTGGTTAGCAATTATTGTAGTAACAAATATTTATTTTGACACTTTTCTCCAAAATCACAACACAAAATCACAAAACATTTCTTCACATATTTCACCGGTGTACAGTCTAGTGGTTGACGCCACCACTCAATATCCGAAGGTCTTGAGTTCGGTTCCCAGCGGAGAACATAAGCAGCGTTCAGCGAATGAATAAAATAACACGTCATGTTATGAGTAGCGGTCCATATAATCTTCCCGACGGATTTCTAATAAAGTTTTCTTCGAAGTGGAAGCGGCAATACACGTTTATTGCAATACACGTACATTGGTTCAGGTTGAGACACTTCCTGGATCGCTTTTTCCTGCGGCTTGAAATTTTCTGGTCGAGAAAAACATGCATCCCACCTGCAAAAAAACAATATGATAAAATATCGTATCCGATGTTTGAAATGAACTTCACCATATAATAATAAGTGTAATATTACCTTCTCTACGAGGAAAACTTGCAGCGATGGAATATATTGTCCTTTTTACTGAATATTTCACGTTTTTTAGATCGACGACAAACATTTTTACTCCGCGTGGGTTGAAGGTGGCGGCGGGGGGTGAAGGAGTGGGGTGGGGCAAAGTGAACGGAAATCGCAAGTTTTTGCTACATGCAGAGCGAGCGTAGTAATAATATTTCACTTTATAATTTGACCATGAATTAGAAACGGTGATTTATACAAAATTTCATTAACCAGTGAAGTTAAAAGTTTTACAGATTCCTGTATTTTATATTTCCTAATATCTGCCTTCATTGACCCAAAACTTGAACAAATATATTTATTAAAGCACATGATCCTTTTAGTATCTAAAACAACCGACATCAGCGCCTCTTCCAAAACGAGACAAGCTCAATACAACGAGCCGTAGGACCGAGATTTCCGGGTCTGGTCGAGCCCACAATCTACCAGTCCGAAGTGTTACCACTGGACTATGGGCCGGTCTCACATTTTTTAATTTTTGAAATTTGTGCGGAGTTTATTCTGCTGTCTGCTGTAGGACAGTTTTTCATATAGTTGAAAATATCATCTTGTTCTTTAGCATATTTAGGTTTATGTGTAGAAAAATAGAAAAAAATATAAAGATTGTGTAAGTACATTTACACGGCAATTTATGAAAAAATGATGAACACTTTTACTTTTTAGTTTTTACCTGTTTTTACCTACGTTAGTTTATTTAAATAAGTACCTATTTAAAAATAACTATGGCAGGGATGTTTCATTTCAACAGCTGATATCCCCATTGTCCAAAAATATTAATGGCTGTCAAGTCATACGAGTGCCGACTGTATTTTGTTGTGAAATTTCTTTATTATTACTACTGCTTTTGTTTCGAATAAAGTGTCAGTCAACACACAAAATAATCACCACTTGTATAAATCAAACATCATTCGACTTGGATCTGTAATATTTGAGTATAAAATGAATTCCGACGTGGAGATGACAGACGAGGGGAGTAAGCCCGTAAATTCTTCTCGGGAGCACAGAGTGAGCATTTCGGAGCCGGCAGACGTTTGCGAAGGAAGCGAGGCGGCCGCAGCACCCAACGGGAAGACCCTAGTTGTCCAGGACATGCCAGTAGCCACACAAGAAAATGCCGACACCGAAGATGAAATTATACAAATCGACATTGATGCATTGGAACTGGATTTGAATCATGGACGTATTGGGAAGATAAGGAACTTGGAGCCGCTCAGGTGTATAGAAAGGTGGGTGCGCTCTTATCATTACGACAGTTTATATTAAACTTGTTTTTATTAAGTTCATTAGGTATTGATTGTGTTTCGAATTTGGAATCATTATTTTGAAAATGGAATCATTATTACTTTGAAAATGGAAATATCGTTAATATAAGGAAAACCTGTCGTATGACTCATCCTACTGCCTCTCATTCTAAAAGCTGATGAGTAATAACAAAATATATCTTCCTTCTCTTTCATCTCATCTTTGATACATCTCAGTTATAGTTGAATGATTAAAACTACAGACTCTTCTTCACAAGGTATGGGTTCGATTCTCAGCTACAGGACATGAAAAAAATATCCAATTATCAAAATGCTTTTTTTGGGTTGAAAAAATTATCGGCCTTTATCAAAGACTTGTCACAAAAATTCATCCAACCTTACAGCAACCGGGTATTCTTTGCAAAGTTAAACTACCAACAAACGAACAATCCGTAGGCTCTTTAAATGTGATTCACACAAAAACAGTACTCATCAAAGAAATGAAACTGAAATTTATATGTAGGTATTTATTATTTGTCCGGTCGATAACTCACTTGGTATATTGCTTGTATTCCATGCCGAGAGCTTGGAAGCTTGTCAGAAATGATTTCCCGTTTCGATGTTTATTTCAAAACCCAAAATAAAATACCGGCAAGGTTTACTCAGCCTTCACAAGAAATGAGTGCCAGCCCCCTCGGGAGCTGAGAAACCCCTACTTCAACTGAAGTGGTTGGCGTAAGACTGGCCCCCTTACCTATAAAAATAAGTAGGTTTCACTCGCCACATGCGAAACCCTTTGAGGATAATGCGGCAAGAAGTTACACTATATGTGTAGCTTAGTTGCATTTATCTACTTTATTCTGAACTCAGATAAACCTAAACCCGCAACTCTTGCCACCCTTGCCTTAGGGATTGACATTAGCAAATGGTACCAATTTTTACAGTATGGGTAGTTAGCCTCATACTATGAGTCAACATGGAATAAGGAATATGCTTTGTAAGAAAACAACCCCTTAGCAACAGTCTGTGTAAATAAGGGATGGCCCTTGAGTTACGTCACTCTATAGATAGGGGAGGATCATATACATTGTAGCAGAGGGAGGTCCGATCTAAGAATATACACAGCTGTGTGACCTTGTGTATAAACATCCCTCTGAACAGTTTAATGGTTGGCAAACATATTGAACACTATCCAGAGACATTCATAGCCTTATTTCTCACTCACTAACTTGAGTTTAATTCCAACTTTCACTGAAGGAGAAAAAACTGTCATCTGGAATAACAATTCACCCTCTCGGTCGGACCTCATTTCTACATTAATTGACATTTTTTTCTGCGTGGAAAAAATGTACATATTTTTAAAGATACATTATTTTTTTTAGTGCTGAATTTATAGATGTTAGGTTATGTATTTATGTATTTTTAAACATACTATATGGATGCTATATGGAGTTAAGGAACATGATTTAAAAAAAATGCAAATTGAAAATATAATAAACTTAAGAATTTAAGATTTTAAGAGGAAGAAAATTGTCAGATATAATATGCAAACTGACTTGGCATTGACAGACACTATCCATAATCTAAGTTGCAAAGATGTATTAACATTTAAAATTCATATTAAATGCATACCCACAAACAGACACACAGTTCACACTTACAAATGATGCATGTGTACTTCCAAATTAAAATCCAAATCTCAAATGAACAGAAACCCTGCAACTTGTGCCAACCTTCCCTGAAACACGGGTGAAATTGACAGTGAAACATTTTTTACAGTATGGGTGGTCAGCCTCATACCAACCTATAAGTCAAGGAATACTTAATGGTCAATAAATAGGCAGCCAGCATTTTTACCAACTAGTAAATATAAAAAAAAAACTGATGAGTCATTTTTTATTTTGAATGATTTTGTTTTCACTATTTCTCTATGTGTTTTATGTTATGCAATGTTTTTAGACATCACTAATTTGGCTAGCCATAGAATTCTGAGGCTTCATCTACTTTTAGATTAATCAATGGTTAAATGTATTATTTTAATTTTAGGTTATACCTCCGCTGGAATTTAATAAAGAAAATTGAAAATCTAGATACCCTGGTAACACTAGTGGAGCTGGAGTTGTACGACAACCAAATTACCTGCATAGAAAACCTGGACTGCCTTGTCAACTTAGAGTGAGAACATGTTATTATTTTAGTATAAGTATTTACTTACAATGTTAATCAAGTATATATACCAAAGGATTTGAAACATCATCAATCCAGTAGATAGCTCAGTTGGTAGAGTACTTGCATTCCATGCCGAGAACTCAGGTTCGAATCCTACAGAGGGTGTCAGAAATGATTTCCTGTTTCTGTATTTATTTCAAACCAAAATAAGATACCGGCAAGGGTTACTCAGCCTCCACAAGAATTGAGTACTAGTCCCCTCAGGTGCTGGAAACCTCCACTTCAACTGAAGTGGTTGGCGTAAGGCCGGACCCCTTACCTCTAAAAATAAATAGATTCACTCGGCACACATTCACATATAACTCCTTCAGACAGAACGCGGCGAGAAGTCAAACCACATGTGCAGATTAGTTGTGAATTGCGTTAATTTTTAGTAGGTAAAATTGTTAGATAAAAAGATAACCGATATACCTAGGCTTTTTGACAATTATATTAATTTTAAAACTAAACAAATTTCAAAACTTAATTTAACTCGGATATTTTATGAACCGTTTAGAGAGAACTTACATCATTCTCGACGTTTCGTCGGCGACGTAGCCAACACCTTCAGGAGAACATCCTCTCTGAACGACGACTGAGGATGAACTGAGTTTGAATTTAGTAGTTTTTTTTTACGACTTTTTTTTCTAACTTAAACCTAACTATACCTAGGCTGTATGATAAGTACCCGTGTTTAGCGATATATGGCACAACTGACACAAAATGTATATACCATCATGTAGTGCCATTCTTACAACGATGACCGTCAAAATTTCAGACAGATTTATCGAGTAGTTTTTGTTTGACAGCTGTTGAAAGTCAACAAGTTGGTGTTTATTTGCAATCATTAAGAAAGAGCAATATCAACCAGTGGTTCGATTTTTTTTTTGGACTGGAAGATATGTGAGGAAATCAAAGTGAAGTTGCATGCTGTTAATAAAGATCATTCACCTTCGATCACAACTATCAGATGTTGGTTTAGTGAATTTTAGCATACCTGAACATAAGTTTTTGATGAAGAGCGACCAGACCGTCTGATTGAGGTGATTACGGAGGATATGGTTGATAAAATCTATGATATTGTGTTAGCATCGTCGGGTGAACATCAAAAAGATTGCTGACATTGTACACATCTCACTAGAACGCATATAAAATAATCTGCACAAAAATTGGGCATGAGAAAGCTATCGGCGAGATGGCTGCCGCGTTTGCTAACAGTGGAGCAAAAATGGAATCGCGTGACAACTTCGGAGCACTGTTTGGACATGTTAAAGCGCAATCAGAAATAGTTTCTACGGCATTTTATGACTGTTAATGAAGCATCAATCCATCATTACACACCAGAAATTAAGAACTGCCAAAATAGTGGATTTCACCACGCGCACCTGCTCCAAAGGAGGCAAAAACATTTCCATCGGCCAGAAAAGTCATGGCCACCTTTTGTTGGGAATTCCCAAGGGATCATCTTCGTTGACTATTTAAAGAAGGAAACGGCAATCATGGGGCAGTACTCTGCTGATTTATTGGACCGATTCAATGCTGACTTGATAAAAAAATCAGGCCTACTTTGCGAAAAAAAAAAAAATCACCATGACAAGGCACCTGCTCATTCGTCCGCAATCGCCACAGAAAAAATGGTCAAATTACGCTACATATTGCTGCCTCATATACCTTATTTTCTAGATTTGGCTCCATGCAATTCCTTTTTGTTTCCAAACGTGAAAAAATGGCTTGGCGGGGAAAGAAATTTTTGTCAATCTAGGAAATCATTGTCAAAACAAGGTCTGTTTTGCGGAGTTCGAGAAATCATCATTTTTGGATGGCTTAAAAAAGTTAGATTAACGCTAGACTAAATGTGTCTATCTAAAAAGAGACTATGTGGAGGAACAATAAATAAAAAATAATAAAATAATGTGTTTTCTTGCCTAACACGGGTACTTATCATACAGCCCTCCTAGTGGCCAATTTATTAATGTATTCTTTCAAAAAAAAAAAAATTTCAGAATCTTAGATCTATCCTTCAACAGAATAAAGGAAGTGAGCGGCCTGGATAAGTTAGGAAATCTGAAGAAGCTGTTCCTCAGCTCCAATAAAATATCTGAAATAGAGAATTTGAGCCACCTGCAGAGCCTGGAGCTGCTGGAGCTCGGAGACAACAAGATCAAAGTTAGTTCCAACACTTGCTACATTTGGCATTTTAGTTTTAATTAATAAAATTTGTATGTTATGCATGTGAAGCAGATTCCCTGACATAAATTATTAGCCACGCTCTCGTCCTGTCTGTCTCCTGATGTCATTTTGTTTTAAACCTTTTTGCTTCTAAATATTCTGGCTATATGAAATCCCCCAGTACGGATTACTTTTTCAAGCGCATTTTTTAAAACATTTCTTGATTTCCTACCTTAATTAATTGACGATTCTTTGAACTATGTGTACAGTCTCATGTATTAGTTATTCAAGAACAAAAATTACAAAGGTGTAGCACATATTTTCACTTGCAGTCTTTTGAATTCTTGAAAACAGATATCAGGGATAAGTTCAAAGTTCAATGACGTCTATGATTGACAGCCTTACTGTATGCAAGTTTACACTTGAACCCTATGCTTGTCACCCGCAGTTGAAGGGTTAAATAAATTCCTGCAAGGTAAAGCATTTTATAAATTGAATGATTGATCAGAAAAGGTGCTAAGTACTATTGAGAAAAAGAAGAAAACATGTATAAGAAGGCTAAAATCTTTTATTGGTTTTTTGCACAAAAATCAACCTGTATATGCCCTCATCTCACAGAAAATTATTTGATCTGTTCTTCAACATATTTATCTCATTTTCAAATAAAATCCTGGATTGCCGTCCATGATCCCTTTTGCCTCATTTATGAGTCTCATACTAAATCACATTTAACAGGAAATCAAAAGTCTTGAATGTCTCGGCAACCTGAAGCAGCTGTACTTGGCGAGAAACAAGATATCCAAGATCCAGAATCTGGACGAGTTGGTAAATCTGCAATGCCTGAGCCTGCAGAACAACCGGTTGGTGAAGATCGAGGGTCTGGAGAGGCTGCACCAGCTGGATCAGCTGTACCTGTCGGAGAACCAGATCTCCTGCATGGAGAACCTCGAGAACAACCCACTCATCGCGACCTTGGACCTTGCCATGAACAAGATAGAGATGGTGCAGAATATACAGCACCTCACAGAGCTGGAGGACTTTTGGGTAAATATATAAGTACTTTCTCCAGCTTTCTGTATTGTCTGGTGGTCTTATTAATTCTAATTGGTCCCGATAAGATATGCGTCATTGAGGATATCATCGAAAAACACAATTGTTTTATTTGTATCCATTATTACTTCCTAAAGAAATTATAAACAGTTCTATCTATAATCTATCTATAATCTAAGCTGCAAGGATATTTGTAAGCATTTAAGGCTCATATGAAATGCATGCCTACAGACAGGCACATGTAGGTTCGCGCCTACGCATTCTGCATGTGTGCATACAAATAAAGAAAACCTCACATGGACATAAACCTTGCAACTCCTGCCGCCGTTCCCTGAACCGGGGTGGCATTGGCAAAAGTGAACCGATTTTTACAGCATGAGTGGTCAGCCTCGTACCAACCTATCAGTCAAGGACCCTTGTAACAATAATAGTTTGGTATCAGGCTGACCCCCATACTTAACAACTTGCATCATTTTATTCAATGCCACCCAGATTTTAGATAAAGGGGGCAAATGTTGCAGAGCTTATATTCAATTGAGTTTGGATTTTAATTTGTAAGCGTGAAGTTACACGTGTCTGCTTGTGAGCATGCGTTTTATATGAATTGTAAATGTCAATATATTTTTGCAATTTAGAGTATAGAATATATTATAGATCTGGAACTGTAACACTATACTCCTTCGTCTAGGGGTGCCCAGAACCTCTGCATAGTCTCCTCCACTTATTCATATCCCGAATTTGATCAAAAAGTTTTCCTATCATTCTCAGGTTTTTTATCTCCACTTTAACACATTAATACTTTTTTGTATTTCACTAATCTTTTGATGTCTAATTTAAGTTGCAAAGATATGTAACATTGGAGATTCACATTATATGCATTCTGACAAGCAGACACACATACAAGTAGGTTCACATGCGCTAGCACATGTCGCATGTGAACCTACAATATCTAACTTCAAATTTTCTTTTTGCTACAGTTGAATGACAATCTGATATCAGACTGGGTGAACATTGACCACCTGCGGGAGAACAAGAAGCTGTCCACCATCTACCTGTACAAGAACCCTATAGCCGAGGACCCGGCGTACAGGAGGAAGCTCAAGCTCACGCTGCCTTGCCTGCAGCAGATAGACGCCACGCTGTGCAGATGAATCTGCCAGCGCGCTCCACCTCCATGCACTCCCTAAATGCTAAACCAGTCTTCAAAATACTATTGGCGGTTAAAAGGCAGTAGGCAAAATAAGCAACATTTTTGTCAAAAATGAGTTATGAATGCTATCCTACTTGAAATTTTCTGCTCTTTCTAATTCGCTAACTCCCATAGCACCATGATGATTTTTGTGTTGTTTATGCCCAAGCAAACAACTGCGTTTTCGAAGTATGGTTTTGGTGCAACCGACAAAATTTTGGCCTTTTTTGTCCCAAAGACGCTTGTGACATAAAAAATCGTCCACATTCATAGGAATGCCTATAAATGCATTTATTTTTTTAATTTTAGAGCTGTTTTGATTTTAACGATTTGATAAAAAACAAAAAAGTCATGCCGTTTTCTGCAATCTCAAACTTTAAACTGCTCTCCTGAACAATTTAGTTTATGTTGCTTATGCCCTGCTGCCTTTTAACCGTCAATATGTACTCAGAATTCTTGGTTTCTATGGAGTGCATGCAGAATATTCAACATATTTTACACTTACCGCATCACAAATGCTAAACACACTGTTGCACCAACCTCCAATCAATATTTGTTGACACATCAAATTTGATTGATCAATTCTGGTAAGGACCTCGCTTAAATATTTATCAGAAGTGGATAATAATATGATGGAGTTTGAATAAGAAATATGATGTAATGTCAGTTGACTTACGTATATGCAACCATTTTTTTTATTTGAAAGGGAGAAATCACACTTAATTTTGATTTTTGTCTGATTGGAGTTATTTCGCTGCCTTAGTTCTTGTTTATCGTATACGCCATTGAGAAAAATTTACATAAGCAATGTTTGCATGTGTACTGGACCAATGTGTCTTATGAAAACAAGAAATTTATTTAAAAATATTTAAAAGAACTCTCGCATTATCGAGTTTTACTGTTTTTCTTAGCTCAGATTGTGTAGAATTTGATTCATAAGACAACTACATGAAAAAGTCATATTTGACAAGATTGGCGTATATGATAAACAAGAACTGGGGGAGCGATTTGTCTGATTGGAATTATTATCATAAGAATAAAGTATGGTACCTATCATTATTTTTATTTGTTTCCTGTAGCAGCTTGTGTTTGTTGGTGGGTATTTTGTTTTTTGATGTGAGCAACACTGATTTAAAAATGTAAGTCAGTATTTCAAGATGCCTACCTTATTTATCAAGACATCATATTGTATGCATCAATCAATACATTAAACATAGATGGTGTATGTCTGTTTCTTTGAGAAATAGAGATTCGATGAGACATAAGATATTAATGTAATATGTCAAAAACAGACAAACATGACGGTTATCTGGAAACTGATAATAACAAGACCTTGTTTGTATGAAGCGTAATCGCAAGGGCGCACTCTTTTTTGGTACGCAATATGGCTCACATACTCCATCTATGTATTTTATGTTGGTCGTTGTTTGTATGTCATGAAGTATTATAATTGTTGTAATTTTGCAAATGTTGTGCAATTATTTAAAGTTAGCAGCCATTCATCACAATTTATTTTATTTCATTTAGGTGTAGAGAAATTTTCAATATGTCAATCAAAAATGCTAGTCCATCTTTCTATAGATTCAACACAAATCCCATAGACAAAACAATGTATATTTAAGAAAAGTTGTATTATTTCAAATACTTCATTAAATATTCATTAATGGATTATGTTTTTTTTCATTTAAAATGGCCCACAGAGGTACAATCTTAGGCTAAAGTAATAAATTTTATAAACACACCTGACCCCAATCAATTGGGACATACGACACTCTACTTCATATGATTTGTTTTATTGGTATCTTCATTTTTCCTTAGTATATACTTTACCTCACTCCAACCACTTTTGATTTATGCTGCCGGCCGTGTAAGCCTAAAACACTTGATTTATTTATTCTACGAGAGCAGGATCTTAATTCTTATAAATTTTGTTAATATTAAGATTCTGTATAAAACCTCAAAAGAAAATCTTATTTTATAACCGCACATTCAAAATTTCTCTAGGCTGGATGATGTAACAGGCTACCACCTAGGATAATTTTTCAAATAATCTGGGATTTATGTATATTTTAGAGCAGGGGTGTTCAACACAATATCATGGCGGGCCAGATTTAGTACTTTTGTAATCGTGGCGGGCTAGAAAAAGCGTCGTAGAATTTAAAAAAAAGAGATAAGTATATGGAAACACAGGAAAGCATGTTCTCAACATTTTCATAAACATACTTATTTTATTTTTTAAATTAATCCTAGATGCTGTTTTAAATGTGAGGACTCCATTAGGGCTGAATTCACATCTTCAACTAGTTAAACAAACATTCTACAAATGAGCTATCGACTAGATTAAAATCAAAAGTTTTTGTTACAATATAGAACACAATTAATTATAACATACGTCCTTACTTAATCTTAAAAAGTATATCTAAGAGTGTGTTGTTCAAACATGAGTTATCAGCTAGATTATCTGACTTTTAACTGAAAAAATCTACCTACACGCTACGTCTACGTCCCCAAGCTAAGTTTGAAACACCCGGACCTAAGTATCTGTAATTTCCACTAAAGGTGGAAACTTAATACTGAATGAATAAGACAATCTTATGAGAACCATGAAGGTTCATTTTCTCTGCTCAGAGCTAATTTTTTTTTTTTAAGAAATCCTGTGCGGGAGACTCCCTAGATTCTAAAGACTCTAGGGGTCTATGACACTTGTTGTAGTGCCGCAGAGGTGTACGAGCTTGGTCGTCGCTACAAAGCGCCAATACTCAAGCAAGACCCAGTTGCTGTAAGGCTGGATGGACCTTTGGTGACCGGTCGTTGGTAAAGGCTTATGAATTTTTCAACCCAGCGAAGAGCAAATTTGAAAATATAAATGGTTTATTTTTTGTGCCCCGCAGGGATTCGAACCCACAACCTTCCCATTTAGAGTCCGCAGTGTTACCACTGAGCTATTGACCGGTCAAAGGTCAAGCTAATGTTGAAACTACACACTATTTTATTTTATGTATGATAATAATGTAATTATTAGAAGAGACTGATTTTCACAAGAGTTGTGTGGCAGGATGACGTTTTGTGCCTTGTGAAACTGAAGGAAATAAAAATGTAATAATGTCAAAATAATAATGGATCAACCTTACAATCTAAACATGACTAAAATTAAAAAAAACAATGAACAGAGCTTAAACTCAATCGGTGTTATTCTTAGACATTTTCGTCGCCCTTTGAACCCACGTTTTGCTTAATTTTGATTCTTGAACATTTCTGAAGTAGTTAGGCTTGCGTCTCGAGCTCAACGCCCGCCCAAATCTAACCTCCAAATGTATGCGAAGTTAGGCCGAGACAAAACCGCCTCGGAGACGGTTTTGTGGTACAGTCATTGGTACAGTCGATTTTGACAACTGCCGTATTTAATATTAAATCGTAAATATTTGCTTTATTACTGTTTTGTTTTGCGATTTGTTTTTGTCATTTTGGTCACATTGACAGAATTCAGCATCTTTTTGCTAATCAATCGCTTTTTGAGGCACAAAACACAAAAAAATAAAAAGCAAAAGAAATCATTTGAAAGATTGAATCACGGCTCGCGGCAAAATTCTTCATATGACACATTTTACAAAACTGAACTTAACTAGATAGTTTAAAATAAGTTAAGAGGATATTCAACACTCCACGAACACATATGAGACACTTTTTCTATCTGAAATAAAATATTTAGATGCATTTCGGCCGACATCTGATTTGTGTACAAACAAAACAACCAGCCGTCCGCCATTGTGACGTCAGCCTCGCGCTTCCCCGCCGCGCCATATCTGTGTGGTCGTCCCAAACGCATATTCCCTACATCTGGTTTATTTTTCCGATCCACAAAAAATATATGGATTTATTTGGCTAATCAATTGTTTTCAAAGTTTTTTTTACTTATAAATTGCACAACAAATTTATAAACTGCTTATTTGCTTTTATTTTTTATCTTTTTTTGCGTTATTGTCAATGGTTATTGTTTTAATAATTATTTAAAAACGACTGAAAATTCCCTATTCTTTAAATAATATTTATAAAGTGACATCTCTAGAACAGATTTTTTTTTTAAATACGACATTGAACGGACGTAATTTCAGCCGTCCAAATTTGGTCGCAGGCTCAACTGTTCCTACGTTACACTATGAACGAGAATCAATATTTCAAATTTGGTCTAGTCCGGCGTTGTACTCAGACTAAGTAGTCGCCAGTTAGGCCGATGGCGAAATATGACAAGTAAGAATAACACCGAATGGATAATGGACTCCGTATATACGATAAATTGCCATAGACAAAATTGTGATATCATACAGCCTGGTTATCACAAAAAGGGAAACTTATGTTTTGGTATTGGTTACTATCAAATAGACCTGTGACATTTTCCCGCCGAGCAAAAAGTCTGGGCTCTTATTCACAATAGGGGAAAATCGAGATGAGTTTTCTCTATCCCCTATCGTGAATAAGAGCCCAGATATTGAATTTTGTTCTGAATCCATTCTATGCCTTTTAAAGATGTACTATTTTGTTATTGTGATACTTAAACCATATTTCTGTCGCCATTACGCTAGGGTTGGCCAGCAACACAGGAATCGATTATATCTCTCCAGTATCCACAAGAACTTTGATTCATTATTTTTGTGACATTTTATTACAATACAATCTTTATTAGAATTGTTTAATGTTTTATAACGAAAGTCCTATCACTAAGATCTTCACCTATTTTAATTTACAAAGTAAATAAATATTTTACCATGTATGTAAGTATACTATACCGTAATAATAAAAAGCTGATTTAAAAAATGACTTTTTGTTTTTATTTCACTCATTATTATTATTATTAATTTTTATTGCGCCTTTTCATGGCCGTCGGTCATCCCAAAGGTGCTGCAGATTGTGAAAACAAATGTGTTTTCAGGGCTTTTCTGAAAACTGCCTCCTTGTCTGTTGTCCGCAGTCCTGCCGGCAGAGAGTTCCAGGTCATGGGCGCAGCAACACGGATAGCCCGATCGCCAAAAACGGTAGTCGGGCTTCTCCTTGGAAGCTCCAGGGTGCTGCCAATGGTTTGCGCTGACCTCAGTGTCCACCCTCTCTTGTCAAGAGGAATAAACCACATATTTATTCATCATCCTGTAAAATAATCAGGTCTGCACGTGAACTGGCATAGTCAATATAGTGTCGTCACCCGGCCGGGTTGCTAGGAAGAAGGTATACAAATATTTTATAATTGGTTGCTAAGCATAGCAGTCTCATAAAAGACTGACGTTTGCTTGCTGAATGAAAAAAAATGTTCCGACCTCATTATTTCATACAAAGAAAAGTTTTTACATCATAGATCTTTTAGGATATGAAAAGTTTCGTCTATTCGACCCTAGATTGTCGCTTTTGGTTGTATACGACTCATATTGTTTTTTTTTAAATACGCGCCACACTACATAAGTCGGAAAAATATTTTCCTCATATAATTTTTAGTGCTGACCACCCCATTTATGATTTTATGAAATTCAAAACACTTTTGACATTTGCGCGGCGCGGGCTTGACGTATTCATAAAACTTACTTTTTATAAAAGTTAATTGGGAAAACTGCACAATAATGAAGAGTTTCATTGAATATTCATCAAATTGTGATTTTACAATTCACAACCTTCCCTATGGCGTATTTACGTCCCCAAACAATGTATGAAACTTGACATTATATTTTACGAAAAGTTTTAACAAATGTTTTATTTATATTTTTTAGTGTTAATCTATTTACACATCTGAAAATACTTACGTTTTATTTAATTTGTTTTATTTTTTAGGAAACTCCTCATATCGGAACAGCAATCGGAAATCTAATTCTTGATCTCCATTTGGTTTCCCATATTTTTCCTGATGAATCTGTGCAAAGGGCACTAAAGGTATGTTTTTTAAAAATACATATTTTTATTATTATCGCCATGATGGACTCAGCACAGATTTAAAAGGCAAAATAAAATACGTTGCATGACCGAGTTCCTGGGCGAATGCATACGAATATTTGGTTATTGGTTGCTAAGGACCCTAGTCACATTGACCTTTGGCGTTTGCTCCTCATGAAATAATCTTAGTTCAAATATTTAAGTACCCAATTTATTGTCAGCTGACGCCGAGTGGACCAGACCGGGTCATTTGACTAGCGCATGTTTGAAATAAAACAGCGCCGGTTCAAATCCGGTCAGGCCCTGTTGAGAATAGCTTTGACCTTGAGTCCACATATGTCGCTAGCTGTAATTGTTAAATTAATGATTCTTCAAATAAATTAATAATTGTAATACATACGTAAGTAGGTATGTTTCTGGCCAGAACGAAACAGTTTGGTGAATCGCATTCCTTTTCACAAATTTGTTTGAAATAAACAATTAAAAGTATTTTTCTCGTACCCTGGAATGTGGTTTTGTGAATAATGTGATGATTTTAATTTAAATTTAATTTGAATATTAATTGAGTGTGCGCTAACCTTGGAGGGAAAACCAGTTTCTGTTGTTGGCTGCTATTTTAGCTGTTTTATGGAAAATACCTAAATACAAAATTCACAAATATGTGACAGTGGACTCAGTGGAAATTTGAAAATAAAAAAATCTTCTCACCAAACTCTGTGTTACAATGGTTATTAGCAAACAATAACAAAATATTTGTTTACCCTGTTCTCTAGAAATCCGGCCATGTGAAGTCACAATTTTGTTGTCCATGGAGTTATTCCATTAATTTATCTGCTTTCCAGTTATTTTTTAAGAGAAAAACTGATTTTTTTGGGATGGATGTTTCTCATAATGGTTTTTCCTCAGCTGATGAACATCATACAACTATGTTATTAGGTTCTTTAGCAACCAATAGCAAGATATGATCTAACCCTTACTATAGCAATCTGGCCGTGTGATGTCAAACGAAAATCTAGCATCCTCTGCTCATGGATGCTGCAGACCTACACGACTAAAAATGAATGTGGCAAAAATCGGAATAAACTTTGCTACCTCGTAAAACGTCACTTTTGATAGTTCAATGTAATGTCAGCTGAATAGCTAAAATTTAATAAGTAATTTGTTGAAGAGAAACAAAATAATACCCGTTTATTTTAGGAGTTTAAAGGCCACCAAGTCATAACAGCTCCCTCATTTAGCTGTTATCTTAATTCACTGATATCCATGTAGACCGACTCAGACGGGCTTATCTCAAATGAATGTTGTCTATTGTATTGCGTAGGAGGAGACCCTCAACACCTTCATGAGCCTCGGCAGATCTTTCTGGAGCAGTACAAGACTCACCATACAGTCCCTGCTTAGTGAAGACAATAGAACTCTCCAAGATGACATCGAGCTCAGAAATAAGTATAAACAATGTTATTATTGGTATTAAACAATGTTACAATAATTATAACTACACAGTTAATTTTTAAACCGTTATAAGAGAACTTACATTAATCTCAACGTTTCGTTAACGACTTAGCTAACGTCTTCAGAAGACACCCTCTCTGCATAACGACTGAGGATGAACTGATTTTTCTTCTATAACAATTGTCACAAATCACATACCTTCGAGAGAAGGCAAAAAAATTATCGCTATTCGGTTGTAATATTAAGTAGACAAACCACTAAATAATCATTTACAGAAAACTTGGCTAAGTTTATAAGTTTCTATTAATCATGTATATTTCAGGGTGCTTGTGAAGCAGTCAGACGCCGTGATGCAGATGCCAGCTCACATCGGCGACTACACGGACTTCTTCTCCTCCAAGCAGCACGCTACCAACACGGGCACCATGTTCCGAGGCCCAGAAAACCCCCTCTTACCAAACTGGTGAGACAACGCTTGCATAGTTTTGTTGCCATCATAATTTGTTTCATTTTTAATTTTTTATTAAATCCTATCTTACTGTGATACCTACTCTCTGAGACAGCTCTATGACTACTCTACTTATTATTTCTTTTATGATGATCTGAAGATCAAAAACATTAATAATATTTAATACTAAATGGTGAAAATAAGCAGTGCTAGGAGTAAAGAAAAACTTTTTATATTTTGTATTGTTTGTGTATTAACACTGAAAATTCATATTGTTTAATTTATAATTTTTTGATACCTGATGATGACCTACTAGGTCGAAAACGTTTGTAATTTGTTTTAAAGATTTTAATCTTTTTAAATAAATTTTATTGTGAAAATAAACAGTGTTTTGTTTGAATTCATTCAAAAAATTATAAATTAAAAAACTTTTAATATTGTTATATCTTTTTGAAATAATAATAAAAAGTTAATTACAACACACAAGACGCCACTCGCAAAACGCAACAGCGCAAAGAGTGGTTCTCATTTTGCACGCTTATTAATAAAGAGCAATAACTCAAAAATTGGAAAATCGAGGTTTTGTAATAAAACGCAGTATCAATGTGAGAAGAATAGGTACAATGTGACAGCCGTTCAATTTGGATGAGTATGACCGAGATAAAACATTGGTCGCCTTTTTCATTCCATACAGGTTGTACCTTCCATACAGGTGTACCTTGCCCGTTCTTTTTTTTTTGGATATGAAAATAAACACCAAAATAAAAGATCATTTCTTACACCCTTGGTGGGGATCAAACTCTTAAGCCCTCTGGCTTAAAAATTAGCAATACTAACACTCATGTTACAATAGTCCTCTTCACTTGGCAGTGACACAAACAAATATTTTCTTCTCCCACTGGGTAAGTTACCCAATATAAAACATCAAACCATATTCATTTCCACAGCCTATTGAAAAATGGTCATTACATAATAGTTAACTTGTGCTGTCTGTTGTACCATTCCTGATGTGTACTGTGCCGCTCATGCTGTCTATTGTGCCATTCGGCTTTGTGCTATGGCACAAACTAGCACTCATGTTACAATGCCCCTCATTACTTGCCAGTGGAATAAAAAACTATTTTAATGATTATATTTTTGTCCAGGAAACACATTCCTGTGGGCTACCACGGCAGGGCCAGTTCAATTGTTATCTCTGGTACTCCAATACGCAGGCCTTATGGACAAACTGCACCTGTGGATGGTATGTATCTGCACGTAAAAGGCTTTTTCTACTCCCATTTGGTAATTTACTAATTACAAAACGGCTAACGCAATCACAATGCCATACATTTCTACACCGGTTGCGTAATGTTACATTACGCAACCGGTAACCGTGTTGAAATGAAAATGTGCGCATGCGCATTGTCAGAATTGGAACCATTTTTTAATTTCAAATGTTAACCTTGTATGGGGGTATGAGGACCTGTCAATCCAAGATGGCCGCAAGCGATCAGCTGATTAGGCTTCATACAATATTACTGATATTCGGTAGGTAGGAATTACCGTGGTGATGAGACTTCCAGCCCTGTTCAGATGAAAATAAATGTATTTTATGTGTAGAGTCAAACAAAAACTGTTAATAGTGCGAAAATTTATCGAATTTATTTATCATAATGCTCCAAATAAGACTTTCCTTTTTTCAAAAGAAAATAAAAGGCTTGAAAGGAAAACAATACAAAAAATTTCACCGCAAAAAATAAACAAACTCAAAAAGTTACTTTGTTAATAGGTGAGTATGAGGTTGATCACCTATGCTGTACAAACTTGGTTCACCTGCCAATACAATTGCAGGGCATATGTTTATTTGAGTTTTGGGTTTGAATGTTTAAGCTTATATGCAGGATGTAAAAGCGCGACCTTAAATGTGTCGGCTTGTGGGCATGAATTCAATATGAAACCTAAATATAATTTATCTTTACAACTTAGGTTAGATTAGATAATCGAAGTGATAAATCACACGTTTTGACAAAGGTAAGGTTTTTATTACTTCAAATGGACGAGTAGTACATTATAATGACTATTATTCACTATTTTGTTAATGCTCTCATGGTCGTAGAAAAAGTATTGTATGCCACTGCACGTAATTAGCCTTTGTAACACTCGTGTTACAAAGACTAACATTACTAGGCAGTGGCATAAATAACTATTGTCAAACAGGAAACGTCTTTTTTTTAAGCGTTAATGGGGCTGGCCTTACGTCAAGCACTTAACTTGAAGTGGGAGTTTCCGTGCTCTTGAGGGGGCATTTTATTTGACTTGCAACTTTTCCGGTAATTTTATTTTATGTTTGAAATAAACACAGAAATGGGAAATCACTTATGACACTCTTAGTAGAGATCGAACATGAGCCCTCTGGCTTGGAATACAATCATTTTACCAACTAAGTTGTCAATCGGTTTATGAGCTCGGTCGTCGCTATATAAAGAGTCAATTCTCAAGCAAGACCCAAAAGCTGTAAGGCTGGATGGACCTTTTAGTGACACCAGTTTTTGGTAAAGGGATATAAATTTTCCAACCCAGGGATAGTAATAATATTAGGATGATTTATTTGGTGAGCGCTGTTTGCCCTCTGCGAGCTTGGTCGTCCCTATAGAAAGCGCCAATTCTCAAGCAAGACCCAGTTGCTGTAAGGCTGGATGGACCTTTTGATGACCGGTCTTTGATAAAGGTATAAATGCATTTTTCACCCAGCGAAGAGAATATTTGAAAATATAAATGGTACATTTCGAACCCACATCCTTCCATTTACAACCCATCGAAAAGCATATTTTAAAATATAATTGTTTTTATTGTGCTATGCCGGGAATCAAACTCACAACCTTCAGATTACGAGTTGGAGCATGAACCACTAGACTACAGTTTTATCTAATAAGTAAATGAATAAATGTCTTGTAGGAGCTGCCCCTGTGTTTGGTCCCTGCAGGCTGATGGACTTTGAGCTGGAGATGGCTTTCTTTGTTGGGGGTCCTCCCACACAGCTGGGGGAGCGCATCAGTGTCAAGCAGGCACAGGAACACATCTTCGGGATGGTCCTTATGAATGACTGGAGTGGTAAATTGCATTCCTTCCTTATTCAAATCTGTCTAAAAAACATATTTTGCATTGTTTTATCTTGTCAACTTGTAAAAAAAACATTTATGTTTTTATCTGTTATCTTTCTTTCAACTGACATATTATTTATTGCATGCTACACCTGACCTGACAGATAGTTGTCTGACTCAAATTTTAATTAACTTGATAGCGATAGTCTAGGGAATAATATGAATTTTCACTGTGTGAATACACAAACCCTACAAAATCTAGGGAATTTTTTGTAAGAAAAATCTGTAATAAGATGGTAAAAATAAGAAGAAAACATATTTCAGATGGATGATATTATCTGTTAAGATTGTTATGACCAAACCTAGATTGCTGCTTTTGGTTCTATATGACTTGAATGTGAAGCTTTTTTTTATAAAAGCATTTTTATATTTGTAAATATTTTTAATACCAAACTTTCCTGAGAGAAATAATGACGAGGATTTTAGTTGAAAGTAATTCACATTGAAATAGTTAATTATACATAATGTTTTTGTTTTTTTTCAGCTCGCGATATTCAGAAGTGGGAGTATCAGCCTCTCGGGCCGTTCACAGCTAAAAATCTGGGAACCACAATCTCTCCTTGGATTGTGACTATGGACGCCTTGATGCCGTTCGTGGTGCCGAATGTGCAGCAAGACCCAGAACCATTCCCCTACCTGCAGCACCAGGACCCCTACAACTTTGATATCAACCTGCAAATAGAACTACAGCGTAAGAATCATCCCATTATGTTTATTTAATAATGAGAATGTATATTTCAGCCAGTAAACGTCAATATGTTAATCAATCATATTAACCTTTTCGCTTCTGAATATTCTGGCTATATGAATACCCTCAGTGTGGAATACTTTTTCAAGCACAGTTTTTAAAACATTTATTGATTTCCTACGTTAATTGATTGAAGACACTTCAAACTATGTGAACAGTCACATGCACTCATTATTCAAGAACAAAAATCACAAAGGTATTATTAGCACATATTTTCACTTTCAGACTTTTGAAGTCTTAAACACAGACATCAGGGATAAGTTCAAGGTTCGATGACGTATATGATTGACAGCCGCACTGTAGTTTATACTTGACGCTTATGTGTGTCACCTGCAGTTGAAGGGTTAAAAATGTAGTTACAATGGATTCCAATATGAAAACATGATGTTCTTCTTGGCAGGCAATCGTCACACCTGCCTGTGACTTTGGTTTTTTGCAACCGATAAACAAATATATGTTTGCCTTTACCCTAACAATCTGGCCGTGTGACGTTGCAATTTTTTGTCTATGGAATTTCTTCAAAGTACTTGTACTTGCAGCCAGCCGCTATTCTGCTAGGGGTTGCCAGTACCTACGCAGATGTGTCTCCACTTTGTTCTGCATACAACTGGGTTGGCGTCGCCAAACACAAGAAATAAGTCGGAACAATAATTGGTTATTCATGTGAATGTGTTGTTGTGCAGCTGAGAATGGCAGCGCCGCTGTGATATCCCGCAGCAACTACAACTTGCTGTACTGGACGTCCAAGCAGCAGCTGGCGCACCACACTGTCACAGGCTGCAACGTCAAGCCCGGGGACCTCATGGCCACTGGGACCATCAGCGGAGAAGTATGACGCATTCATTTCATTGTTTATCTTTCATTCCTTTCATCTTTAATATTTACAATCATAATCACCACACAATTTCTTTTTACTTGCGTATTAATAAACATTCTCTTTCGTCTAATATCCAAGTAGAAAAAAATTAACTGTGTTATAATTGTGAATATGTCATAGACTGTAATCCTGACTTAAACATAAAATAATCTGTAATAGCCAGCAATGTATAAGTTACGTGTAGTTTTAAGGCTGTGAAACTGTTGTTTTGCAGAAATCTTTATTTTTGTCAGTAAGATACAGTTGAAATGGACTTAAAGAAATATGATTGAAAAACACAGATCAATAGTGAGAAATGACTTAGTGAGAGAAGAATGTGATGCATGGGAAAGCATAAAGGTAGAAATCAAAAGGGCTTTGTTAAGATGGTTTGGACATATGGAGAGAATGAATGACGAAAAACTGACAAAGAGAGTGTACGCTGAACGTATGAATGGAAGCCGTGGTAGGGAAAGACCGAAAAAAGTATGGATGGATCAAATTTCTGAAATAGCGAACAAATGGGACATTCGGAGCCATAACAAAAGGAGATAATACATGATGACTCATAAAAAAATTAAAAAAGTATGCAAGGACCGAAAAAATGGCAGTTGATCAGCAATGTTGGTGGCTAGGGCTCTTAATTTTAATTTAATTTAATTTTATAGTTTAATTTTTTTGTTTTCTATTTATTCACAAATAAATTTGTGAAGAGAAATGCAATTCACCAACCTATTTTTCGAGTGCGAATGCCTTATCCGCTCAATCATACCATCAATATGCCATTGTATTGGTTGCCATGGATAAGTCATTTATTTTTTATTTACAGACTTCCGACTCCTTTGGCTCCATGTTGGAGTTGTCCTGGAGGGGTACTAAACCTGTCACTATCCAGAACCAAGTGACCAGGAAGTTTTTGGAGGATGGCGATACTGTCACGCTGAGAGGATATTGTGAAAATGACAACGGAGAAAGAATTGGATTTGGAGAATGCAAGGGAAAACTGCTACCTGCCATTCCTTTTGAATAATATTTGAAATGCTGATGCTATGTTGGTGCTACAAGAATAACTCTCTTTTCAGACAAGACCAATGTTGCCCGGTTCATCTATGGCTTGGTTGCGAAATGGATGGGATTTATCTGGCAACCCCATGCATTTTGCAATGGAAACCATGGTCAAACCGGGCAGAATGTGGTGTGAAAAGGGTGGTTATCACAATATGTTAATATTTAACATTCCATTTTTATTCTCATAAAATAATTATATTTGTTGATGTGAATCTCACAATTTTATATAAATACATATTTTATCATTTTTATGGATTTTATTTTTTGTTATTATTGTATGTAGTAACTTACTTACATTAAAATGTGATATAAAAGCAAAACTTGTGTTTATTTTATTTACTTATGATTTTTATCACTTTTTTTTCTCAGTTATATAAACATGTTACAAATTGAGGTGGATAATAAAAAATACTACCTACTTTAAATATCTTAGTAGGTAAGAATATTAGATTAAAATAAATTTTTCTTTGTTATAATTCACATGAGTTTTTATTCAAACTCATGTGAATTATAACAAAGAAAATTTTATTTTAATCTATTAAAATGAACTTTCACGAAGTAGCTGCTAAAAACCTAGATAATGTAATGGTAGGTATGAATATTGGTTGACATCCGTAAAATAATTTATATAACAGCCACAACAAGGTCAACGAAGAAGACGTTAAAAAATGACAGATAAACATAACCTCAAAAAGTTGCGTACTATAAACACAAATTATATTTAACAGATTTCGTGATAAATATTTAACAAAATGGTCAGAAGCTTAGAATCGGAAATTATACAGGTGAAGAAATACATGCAGTCTGAATTCATGTATACCAATGACGAATGGCTGTCTGGGTAAGAATTATTTTTTATATGAAGTCTTCGATCTGCAATAGAAGACATATTGATGGAACTATTTTTCAGGTGTGTAGAGTTTTTCCGCTCCGAGCGCGGTAGTCGTCATTATACGGAAAGAGAACTGAATGAAATGGTGAAGGGGCAGTGGATACTCGCGGATCTGAAAGACATCAGTCCAGGATGCTTGCCGCCAAATCTGGCTAACCAGGTCAAGGTCACGTTACCAGGGGTATACGTGCTGCAGATGAACTACTTCATAGACATTTGTGAGTATATTTATTTTCGTATGGCCGACAAGGGTTACAAATTGAGTTGCGTCAGAGGCGAAAATCGAAGCTCTCCATCCACTTCACTGCTCCTGGTGTAGCTTTGTAGAGATATTTCAGGCCAGGTAGGTGTCTTCTGGTGGGGCACTCTTCCACTATGTGCCGAATAGCTTGTTCTCAGCCCCACAGTCGCATCCTGCAGATAAATAATAATAATAATATTAAGATTATTTATTTGGTGAGCGCTATTTTTGTGTGTATCACAGCTTGGTAGCGAGCTTGGTCGTTGGTGTAGAAAGCGCCAATTCTCAAGCAAGATCCAGTTGCTGTAGGGCTGGATGAACCTTTAGTGACCGGTCTTTGGTAAAGGAATATAAATTTTTCACGCAGCGAAGAGCATATTTGAAAATATAAACGGTATATTTTTTGTGCTCCACCGGGATTCAAACCCACAACCTTCCATTTACAAGTCTGAAATGTTAACCACTAGACTATGGACCGGTGATAGAGCTAATCCGCATCTGTAGAGCAAGAAGTAACGGCCTTGCTTGGTGCGGACCCTATTTAAGGTCATCCAGAGACCTCTCAAAAGATTGAACCCTGGAATATCTTTTCTTACTTCATTCATATCCATCACTTTTTTTATACATTTCCTTTGTTTACATTCTCTCTGTATCACTGATTTGATCCAACCATTCATTTTTCGGTCTTCCCCTCTTGCCTCTTACATTTCCAATATGATACTCTGTCAAGCATTCATCAGCCTCTATGTCGTCTGTCATCAGAACTTTTCTCGTCAGTCTCTTATCATCTAGAAGTTTCCGTATGTCTCCCAACTCATGTAACACAATCAGAGTTCAAATGTTTTTTTTTTTTTTAGCCGAACCTGCGTATCAACAGTTGCAAGCGTTAAAAAAGGTGGATATTACCAACATAGAAGCCACAAGCTATGAAAAGGAACCCACTGCAAAGAGGTAAACAAGGCATACTTCTGCTAGATATTTAATACAACAACAACAAAAACTTTGTATACAAATTACTGCATGGAGTTGCACCAGATTACCTACAGAACTGGTCATCCCAAGAAGTCTGAGCTAGAGGGAGCTCACTCGCATAATCTCTAGAAGGCGCAGTCACAACTGTCTTTCTTTCCAGAAAATTGATCACACTGCTTAGTGACTACACGCTCACCGTTGCAGGACTGGAACAGGACCTGGAATTGGCTGTTCCCAGACGTGCATGCCTGGAAAAGTGTGGAATCTTTTTAAAAGGGAATAAAGCCACACCTTTTCACGTGTCAACGCTGAAAGTGCCCTTATATAATATAATATATAAAATCTAAGTTGCAAGGATATATTCATTTAAAGCTCTCAGATGTAAGCCCACAAACCAACAAGTGTAGTTCGCGCTTACAAATGCTGAATGTGTACTTACAAATAAAATCCAAACCTCAAATGAACATAAGCCCCACAACTTTTGCCGACCTTCCCTAAAACAGGGGTAACATTGGCAAAGTGAACCATTTTTTACAGTATGGGTGGTCAGCCTCATACCAACCTATAAGTCAAGGAATTGCAGTAGCAAAAGTTACAAAATGCGCTTTATAAATCTGCATCATTTAAATGTGGTTTTGTTTTAGGATGTTGAAGCTGAATTTTACAGACGGAGTACAGGAAATTAATGGAATTGAATACAGACCGATGAGAAACTTGAGCCACTTGGTGCCGGGAACTAAAATGAAGATTAAAGGTAACTGGAGGAAATGAAAGAAGTGTGTAAGGACAGAAAGAAATGGCGGTTGATCTGTGATGTTGGCGGCTAGGGTTTATTAAATTAGAATTTGTTTTCTGTTAGTTTTTGATGTCCATACATATTATAATTTGTTGATTTTAAAAATGTAATGCCCGGAGCAGTCCGAACATATACGCATGCGGTATAAATCTTGTGATCGATAAGATTGACGAATTTGAAAGGAAAAAGGCATTATTGTAAGACATAATGGCATGTGTTGTAATTGGGTGTCAAAGCACAAAATGGAGAAAGCAAGGAAACATACATTTTGCCACGTAAAAACATGTTTTGTATGACTACACAACTGCAACGTTTAACAGGATTGAGACAAAAGTGGTAGATAGTATGTTTCAATGCAGTAAGTTAGTTTCTGCTCCTCTAAGTTATTACTCAATGAGTGGACCAGACTTGCAAGGCCCTACTTTGAAGGTGTTGTACTCAGCTTTCAATGGCTTCACCGAACATATCCGGGCCCATTGGCAATAGAGGAGGGTGTCCGACGAGGCAGGACTAGTGAGCGGCCGCTCTATAGTTCTCCTAGCGCGCGTGACGTTGCGGTTTGCATCAAGCCCTCATCAGCTAGTCTGCGATGACTAGAACGCGGAGAACCACCAGTCCCGCCCTCGACCTCCCTCTCTCTATCTATCCATATCCTGCAGGTAATTACTTGTGTAATTACTAATGTAATTACTTTTCAGGTCCCGTAGTGTGTCGCCGTGGCTTGCTGATGTTAGAGGAGCAGCAAGTCTCCCTGCTGGGAGGAGAAGTGGACGAGCTCATCATAGACAACAGCTGCCAGAACATCATCGCCAGGAAGGTCAACAGTAATGCTGAACACCAGGGGATTACCTCAGGTAAACTTATATCGGAATTCTATTTTTAATTGTTTGTGTATTAACACTGAAGATTCATTATTAATCTTTAAAGAATAGTGATTTTACTTTACAGTCATTTCTTTGAGTAATTTATACATTTTATAATTGTTGCACATTTCTTTCATCGAAATCTCAATGTTATGGATTGACTTACAGATAACTCCTGCATCAACTTAACAACCCGCATAACACTTTCCACTGCATCTTATCTCCTGGGGCTCTATTCATCTCTGCATACATGGCAGAGTTCACATCCTTGCGCTTCTTCTTCACCTTCGTCCTAGGTCTTTCTCAGTCCGCCACGGTAGATGTAGGCATCCTCCAATCTTCTCCATGTCTTTCAATTAGCTACTACATATATTTGGTTTATTTTTATTTTGACATTCCAATGTTTAGTTGGAAATAAGTTAGGTTGTTTGCTAGACGAGTTGTTGAGAACCTGTTGGTACTGATTTAACCCCTACCCTCCAGGCAAGCCTGGCAAGCATTCCCCTGCCCACCTCGTTAGGGACACACTGTGTAGGAGTTACAGGTTCTTCTGACACATACAAACACACTTGGTATTAATTGAAATGTTTTTATCTCTAGTTTAATGCATTGCAGGGGGTTGAGCTAAGAACATCTGATGAAGACATTGAGCTATTATCAAAAACAAATGAATAATACCTACTTTCTTTTGGCAGCATTTGCCAGTATATTTTGTTATTATCAATTAATTAACTGGAGTGAAGTTTTCCGGGATCTGTTGCCGTGGTCTGTGGGAGCTGGAGCTTCCGGACGTTTCGCCCATTTCTACGATGGGCTTCTTCAGCGGGAAGTATGATGATGATGAAGATCTTGATGAGAACTGTGATGACTCATCACAGTTCTCATCAAGATCTTCATCATCATCATACTTCACGCTGAAGAAGCCCATCGTAGAAATGGGCGAAACGTCCGGAAGCTCCAGCTCCCACAGACCACGGCAACAGATCCCGGAAAACTTCACTCCAGCATCATCAGCCGGCCGTGTAAGCCTAAATCTCTTATTCAATTAATTAACTTGTTACATTTTACAGAAAACGTTGCCAGACAATTTGAAATCACCTCATACAATCCTCGCAATATTCAGATGGCCATTGTCAACCCACTCCCAAATAGTCAGCATTCTAACAATCAACACAACGCCAATTTTTTGTCCAACAATGATAACGTGGCCGCGCAGCACATGTTGGACGATGAAATGTTTGACGATGATTTCAACATGGAACAGTTGGATGCCCTGGAGAACATGGCTGTACCTACAAACAGCAATAACCAAAGAAATAATCATTCACCACAGCAGAACGCAGCTAAAAAAATCAAAATGTCAACGGAAAGTTGTAGAAACAATGAAAATGATTATCCGTCTAGCGGCGAAAATATTGAACTTTTACAACATGACAACAACTGGGAAAGAAACTCATTTAGTAACGATGCAAATCCTCAACAGAATGAAGCAGAAAACCATTACGTTGAGAATAACTATGATCCTTTTTACGATGATGATTTTGAAAGCTGTTTTGTCGAGCCTGACGATAGAAGTATTGTTGATAAACCAACGCATATCCTTATTAAAAATGTGCAAGAGCAGATAAAAGATGATGTTTTAGAAAGCAAGTTTGTGGTGAAAGCGCGTATTTCTGGTTTGTTGAACAAGTTGTCCCTGCGCCGTGATCGTTGGGAATTGCGCTGCACGCTGACGGATGACTCGGGATTCCTAGACGTGGACGTGGGCAGCGATGTGCTTTCTGAAATCATCGGCATTACACCGCAGGAAGCCAACATGATGAAAACACAATTCATTTCCAATGTTAGAATCAAGGAGAAGTTCTTACAGGTATGTGCATTATTGTTACCTATTTAAAAGGTTTTTGGCATGTTAAGCGACAAATTTATCCTCTAGGATGGAAAGAAATCATTTTATGCTTGGAAAAATGCTTCTATATGATGTCAACTAAATTAATATTGAAGAACATCAGCTATCCTTGATATTTCTTTAGTAAATATAGAAAGATTTCTGTCGATATCTTCAAGTTTACAGATTGATATTAAATTTATATCCACAAGCGTTAGTTAATGTTAAACACGTGTTAGCTTGCGTTTGCACATGCTGCACTTGTACTTACAAATTAGGACCCAAACTTAAATGAGCATAAACCCTTCAACTCCTGTGGCCTTTTCCTGAAACAGGGGTGACATTCACAAAGTGGACAAATTTTATGTATATTTGTTTATTGTTTTAATGTTTGTGTTAATGATTGTTTATTTTTGTTTTCAGAGTTTAGCACAAGCCAGAGAGAAGTTGATGACGTTGAATTGTATTCTCCACGTTGAAAAACTGTCCGCAGGGCTCTGCGTGATGAAAACTGAAGATTCTTGATATTGTTGTGTCCTTGGGATCTTTAATTTAATTAAATTGCACACACGGATTTTGACAATGTATGGTTCAGCGTACAAGGACTCTTTCACTTCAGCACACAGGACAAACTAATCGAGCCCGTCGCTCTCGGCAAAAAAAGCCCAACCCTGTGTTCATCAGAACCAGAGCCAAAACACCGATAAGAAAAGTAAAAAGTATGTTTGGAGAGTATGCGTTTGCAGTTGCTGGTCCTCTGACCTGGAACCACCTGCCTCATCATGTGAGAGAGATGGAGTACCATGGGAAGTTCCGAAATGCCCGGAAGACAAGCAAATTTCTGGCATCATTTGCACAAGCGCCTTGGAGTGACTACATCACAATATGGCGCTATAAAGAAATCATCAACTCATTCATCATCATCATCAGAATGTATCTGGCTCGTTCACACTAAATCAACTCTCTTCTATGGTACAGAAAAGAAAATACTTGGAAGTCTTAATTATTGTCACAAACTCACCAATCATTGAAATATCTTCCATCTTCCATGAAATGTTAACCTGTGACATGTTGAACATGCTATTCATTAGTGCCGTGCTTTTTCATATATTTTTGCACTAGCTCAAGTTCGTTGGCTGGATCCAAGAAAGATAAAGCTTATATTTTTCTACACATTTTTGTGTGACTTATCAATAAAAATAATGTCAGCATTATGGCCGAGTGGACAAGGTGGTGCCAATTTTAATGTCTTATGTTTGAAATAAAACAACTCTGGTTGAATTTGCATCAGGCCCTCTTGAAAATAGACTTGACTCTGAAATGAACAGATGGTATTGCATTAAGTATAGTCTCAAATTTATGTTCTCAGGGGTGAACATTTTTTGATTGGCATAAAATAAAACAATATTGTATTAATTTATTCGCCTGTGTATTTTTACTTCCCTTCATTAAAAAAAATACATCATATTCAACAAAAACAGTTATTAAATTACAAATGTCATTGTGCAGTAATTATTGCCTTCCAACTAACTGATTCCCGTCATAATGATCAACTTGAATCAGATAATATATTATGTGTAACTGAAAGGCTCCAACTAAAGCACAGGAAAAGAATTGCATTCTTTATTACACATGATTAAAAAATGCTACTAAAATCTAAAATGGAAGAGCACTGTCAATGTACATAATATCTTCAAAGTCACTAAAATATTGCTCTTGACATATGTAAGTGTGGCAACACCTCTCTCAATTTACAGTAGGACAACTCTAAGACTGCGTTCAGGGAGGGCACATTAAGCCATTTCAGCGCTCCCAACTTGTCAGCGGATGTTACCTTTTGCTGTTTACACTTTTTCTAGAGGTAGGGTAGCATAAGCTTGCAATGTTCAACTGACAGTTGACAGCTAACTTCAACAACACAAATATTAGGCACAAGTATGATTATTCATGGATTTCAGTTATCATAAGTGTATCTATACTTGAAAAATCTACTAAAAACATCAGGAGTTTGATTCAATAATCCGTTCAGAGATAAATCCACAATTCTGCCGAGCTTTGACAGTTGTCTGATCTGACAGGCGAGGTTAACAAGTGAGGTTCAAGTTGTCTGATCAAACACAAGAGTGCCTCCTGAGAATGCTGGCTACAATGTCAACAAAACATTGCAAATAATGGAAATTCTCCAACAATGGTTCGTTAAATAACCAAAAAGTGTAATTAATTTGGTAAAAACCTATCGAAAAGGTTTGCTTGCATTCCTTTGTAAGTATTCCGGATTTTTGAAGTTGCAAGAACACCTGATTTTGCTTCGAGTGCTATCAGAGCCGAAGCAAACTCCCTGCACATCACGCTGAAGAAGCCTATCACAAACATGAGTGAAACGTACGGAAACTCTAGCTCCGATGGACTGCGGCAACAGATCCTGGAAAATAGTCCTCAAATTCTAACCGCCGGCCGTGAATGCCTAAAGCTACAATCCAAGAGTTGTCCACTGAGTTAGTCAGAAAATAACTAAGTTATAATTGGAAGCAGCAAACAATCTAGAATACTTTTGGTTCAAGGTCAAAGCTGGAAAGATTTAAGTCATTGTATAGTGACCACAAAAAGGCAGACCACTTTACACGGCAAAATTTACATTAATATGAACTGAGTTCCACAATGTATCCTACTAATTGAGAAATACTTTTAGGCGTTTTACATGAAATCTTGTATAACCTGGAGGTCAGTCACTCTATGCACAAGCCAAGTCGAATTTCTGAAGCGAGAAGAATAAAAGAGTGCCCTTAACTGTTATCAATAAAAAATACATTATATACAAAACAAAATGCAATGAAAATATTAATGCAAACAAATATTTACAAGGTTAAAAACAAAAAATTTGATAAAGTAAAAAGCAAATTATAAAATGAAGGGGTCATCCATTTGTCATTATTTTGCCTAATTTTTTCACACACGTCATTTGATTCCTGACTGCAAAATATACAAAGATGCACTGATCTTATGAACATAGTGACAGTTGAGTAAGGCTACTGCTGGGATATTCAGGGCTACCAACCGATAAAATCAAACTGCATCATTATGTTGTTCATGCAAAATACTCCTTTTATAACGGAATTAAATCAATATTATCAAAATATAAAATTAAATCCAAGAGCAAGACAAAGCAGCTAACTTCACAGTTAACTGATAAAATAGAAGTTTTACAAGATGGAAATTTTAGATCTGTTTTCAACCACATTCATTACGATCAGTGCACGACTAAAAAAAAAATCTCTGCATGCAAATTTACATGGATGACCCACAAAGCTCTGTTTCACACTAAATATATGAAGCTTTAAAAAAACCTGCCACTGTTTCTTCACAGAACCTTTAGTACAACTGGCACAAACAAGACACATCAAGAGGAAAGAGAAACATACAGAAGTTTAAATACTTGCAAACGTATGTTAGTGGCTCGAATCCATGATAAAATATTTGTTGATAATATAGATCCAACTTTAGGAATATTATATGTAGGCTAAAAATATCGTATTTACATACTTTGAAATAATTGTAACATTAATACAAGACAGAGTATATACAGGGAGAGGAGTAAAATATTCTGATAAAATAATCTGAATTAATAATTTACAAGGGGATGGTCTTTTAATGTACATACATGCAAGAGTAGAGTTGAACGTTTTTTGCGCGGATCTTTCAAATTAGATTTTTCCTCGGTGGACAAACATCACACGTCAGCAAGTGCAAATGTCTCCCTGTTATGACGCCAACCAGTTAACAATAACATTTACCACAAACATGAGTGTTATGACTTGTGAAGGGCAGTTTCTCATAGTAATGCATGTGCCACAGAAAAAATAGGTACAAAATAAAGAAGAGACAATGACACACACCACAAACATAAGTGGTAAATTTCAAGTCGATTGATCAATGTACAATAAAAAGGTAGCGAGTTTGAGATGTCTCATACTTAATGCATGTGTCACGGAACAAAACAGGTGTACCATGAAGAAGAGGCAATGACAAATACCACAAACATGAGTGGCACGCGTCAAGTTCATCGATCAATTTAGATGGCGTGTTTAAGAGGTTTCTCTTAGTAATGCATGAGGCAAGAAACAAAGAAGGTATATAAAATCAAGTGGAGAGACGAATTAACAGCAATATGTAAAACATAAATGCAAGCAAGAGTGGGAAGGCCCAGAATGAGATGGAGGGATGCGACTCAGCTTTTACAAGTTGCAAACTGGAAATGTCAGAGGACAGGCAGAGTTGAAGGCAGAAATTAAAGGAGGTCAAGGCTGGGATTGGGCTGTAGCGTTATTGGAGAAGAAGAAATGCAATAAGGAAAGTCCTTAAAAAGGTGGTTTCTGAATTGGCGAAGCATCATTCCATACAAATGAGACAATTACAGTTCACATACGTGTAACATTTTCAAACCTAAATAAATGCCAGTAGTTCTGCCTGTACTTACATAATTACAACATCCTGGAGTAGATTTTAACTGATCCAAAATGAATGTGAGCTTCAGAAGACCTTTAAGCACACACATAATTAATTATTTGCTAATAAAATTAATTACTATCTGATCTAGGAACGGGAAAAATCCAAATGGTTGTCTATCCACGCTTGAAATGCAGATCACGTCCCTGATGCTAGCATAAGCAGTTAACAGAGCCAATAATCAACTTATACAAGGTAGAGAACTATTATCATCAATACTCTAAATACTTTTTACTATCTGTCGAAACAAAAGGACATTCATTTTGTGTTGTGAGGATTTTCGGTAGAGTAAATTGAAAAGCATTGCCTGCAAACTTCTATAGATTATTTGCGTTGATAATTTGAATCACCTTACATCTACAAAATGGAAAACTATTTGGAAGATTCTACATTGATGTAGGATTGTTACGTACTTAGTTATTCCTAATTGAGTTGTTTTAAAGATTACATTAGACAATTCATTTTTATAGTGCATATTATATTTTTGTCGTATATCATTTAGACAAAAAGGAGTGTATGAAATCAGTAGGAACAGAAATTTCATTGCATCATTGCAGTCTTACAACAATCTCTCATCGGAATTCTATCGACATCCTTTCAATCTATTAACCGTGTGTAAAAAACATGAATATATTGCAGAAAACATGTTCTGCAATCTTTTGATTATGTGGAAAAATATTGTATCCCCAGATCTAAGGTGACAAAAGCCAAAACTACGCTTTTTCGGGTTCAATATTTCAATTGATAATATTCCGTACGTGTTACATTCTGATAAACTGCCATACCCAAAGAGATTTATATGATAAAACTATACAACAGGAGAAAAATGTAGCACTCTATTCTGTTGAAATTATATGTGTGCAAGAAACTTCAAACTCATTTTTCTGAATTTATAACAATTTGATTTGTGGTACCCTAGACCTGGGGATACGATACATTAAAAGAATACATGAACACAGCAATGTTATTATTTTACATTAAGACCCCATAGAGCGAATACGTCCAAAACGGTGTTCTGGGTTTTAAATGTCCATTACGTTTATTTTTTTTTTTAAATCTGTTGCTGTCAGAATAAAATAAAGAAATGTATACTTTACAGATTGACCGTTTCCAAAAATGATAAAAGTTAATTGAATTCTGTCAAAATGTACACAAACTTATGAAATATTACGAAATAATGCTATCTGGGTTCAATGAATAACTTGAATTTTATGAATGAAAGTATACAAAAAATATATATGAATAGTAAGTTTATTAATCAAACTCAAAGTTGACCGCATTTTTTTTTCGTGATAATGCATGTTAATTTAACAAAATACAATAAAAAAACAGCTCCGAAAATGCCATACAATTTTGCTAGGCGAAAAGCTACAGAATAAAAGCGGCTGTTTATTTCGTTTCAACGACATTCGAGCTTGAGATGCAGAGCTGAGAGCACGTCCCATTGTCTAAGAAATTTTCGGCGCGCGAGCTTACGCATACAACATCCGATTTTGACGTGTGTGTGTGAATCCATTGGCTCACGCACCAGGGTCGCAATCTTTAACTTAATGGGTTTTTTTCTTGATTTAAAAAAAATATATCGATAGTTTTGAAGTTGAACCATTCTTCTTTATAAATAGTTTTGTGAATTAAAATTGTCTTCACCAACTAAATTTGTCTGGATAGACAATAACGCGGCAAGAAGCTTCACTATATGTGTAGCTTAGTTAAGTTGAGTTGATCATATATTTGTGTTCTTTAACTTGTAGGTTGGCATGTGGCTGACCACCCATGCTGTAAAAAATGTTTTTACTTGCCAATGTCACCGCTATTTCAGAGAAAGTAAAAAAAAATGTATGTAGGTACACATGCAACATGTGTAAGCGTGAATTTAGATGTGCCTGCATATTATAGGCGTGCATTAAATATGAATAAGCCTTGAATGTCAATACATCTTTGTAACAGAGATCGAATAAGCTATATTGAAAACGACCAAAGTCCGTCGATATTGAAAATGAGGCAACTCTGCAGAGGCTCTGGCCACCCCTAGCGGAATGGTGACAGAGTTACAGTTACAGTCTGTAATAATCTATAATCGAAGTTGCAAAGCTAAATTAACAATCAAAACTCGTATCAAATGCATGCCCAAAAACACGTGTTAGTTCGCGCTTACAAATGCTGAATGTGAACTTACAAATAAAAACCAAACTAGAAAATGAACAAATAAATAAAGTGGAAATATATCTACAGAGGTACTGGCCACCCCTAGCGGAATAACGACTGGCGGCTAATCTGCAATGTTGATTTCTAATGTTGGTGTATTCATTTGCTACATTTTTTTTTTTTTGCATAGGAAATTTTTGACTTTTTTTGTATAGATTTCTTTGTAAGGTTTTGTTCTTTTTTATATTTAAATGTAATTTATTATTCATATTCCTTGACTTATAGGTTGGTATGAGGCTGACCACCCATACTGTAAAAAATGGTTCACTTTGCCAATGTCACCCCTGTTTCAGGGAAGGTCGGCAAAAGTTGTGGGGCTTATGTTCATTTGAGGTTTGGATTTTATTTGTAAGTACACATTCAGCATTTGTAAGCGCGAACTACACTTGTTGGTTTGTGGGCATACATCTGAGAGCTTTAAATGAATATATCTTTGCAACTTAGATTATAGATTATAGATACAAGTCGTCATCCGAAAAATATTGAGAACTCATGCTGTAGTCATTTAGGGCGTTGCTTAAATTACAATTTGAAAACATTAAATAATTGGTAGATTTCTAATAATGTAGATTGTAGAGTATATGAAACTCTTTTTTTAAATTAGTTTTCGGTGAACGAGGAGTAACCCTGTGCAATAGAAATTTGTGAAAGGGACATCGCCATCCCAGATCTGTACACATATAGTATAATTTCAGGCAATGTAACATTATTAGTCAAAATAAATAACACCAAAAATCATTTTTGCGTGCAAAACTTTTAGTTACCATATCACGTCAAAGTAGAAAGGGACAAAAATATTTCTGTCTCACGGCTCGCATCTACCAGACAGAGGGAAAAGTATTGAACACAAGATGTTGTGACACACAATGCAAAAACTAATCATTTTTTGCCTTGTGTGTCACGACAGTATGTGCTCAAATCTTTAATCCTTAATTTATACATTCATTGTACTGTTTATGTGAGACATGCCTTTTATTTGGATTTCGAGAATGGAGAGCAAACCATAACACTAGGTATATATAGCGCTCAAAACTCACCGGCGTTTGAGGACGGTAGCCTCTTAACTGAGACCTCATTCATTTATCACCGTTGGTTTTAAATTTGAAAAATGTTCTACGTTGAAAATAAATATGTATAATTTACCCCTATATCAGTAGAGTACTAAAAAAATCTAAATATGTGTTAAATTTACTCCTGGATTTGTAATATATATAAAATAATTAACTAATGTATAAATTAACCATTCTAATGTTTGCACATGTACAGAGTGAAAATTAATTTATGAAATATTAACTACAAACTGTTTTTTTTGGATTTTTGTAATGTTTTGAAAGAAAAACCTGTATATTTTGGATATGGTGCACCTAGTATAAAACACTAACGGTGTTATTCTTAGACATTTTCGTCGCCCTTTGAACCCACGTTTTGCTTAATTTTGATTCTTGAACATTTCTGAAGTAGTTAGGCTTGCGTCTCGAGTTCAACGCCCGCCCAAATCTAACCTCCAAATGTATGCGAAGTTAGGCCAAGACAAAACCGCCTCGGAGAGGGTTTTGTGGTACAATCGATTTTGACAACTGCCGTATTTAATATTAAATAGTAAATATTTGCTTTATTACTGTTTTGTTTTGCGATTTTTTTTTGTCATTTTGGTCAAATTGACAGAATTCAGCACTTTTTTGCTAATCAATCGCTTTTTGAGGCACAAAACACACAAAATTAAAAAGCAAAATAAATCATTTGACAGATTGCATCACGGCTCGCGGCAAAATTCTCAATATGAAAAATTTGCCGCGAAACTGAAGTTATGTATATAGTTTAAAATAAGTGAAGAGAATATTTAACACTCTACGAACACATATGAGACACTTTTTCCATCTGAAATAAAATATTTACTTGCATTTCGCGCCGACATGATCTGTGTACAAACAAAACAGTCAGCCGTCCGCCATTGTGACGTCAGCGATATTTGTGTGGTCATCCCAAACGCATATTCCCTACTTTTGGTTTATTTTTCCCGATCCACAAAAAATATACGGATTTTTTTGGCTAATCAATTGTTTTCAAAGTTGTTTTAATTATAAATTGCACAACAAATTTATAAACTGATTATTTGCTTTTATTTTTCATCTTTTTTTTGCGTTATTGTCAATGGTTATTGTTTTAATAATTATTTAAAAACGACTGAAAATTCCCTATTCTTTAAATAATATTTATAAAGTGACATCTCCAGAACATATTTTTTTTTTAAATACGACATTGAACGGACGTAATTTCAGCCGTCCAAATTTGGTCGCAGGCTCAACTGTTCCTACGTTACACTATGAACGAGAATCAATATTTCAAATTTGGTCTAGTCCGGCGTTGTACCCAGATTAAGTAGTCGCCAGTTAGGCCGATGGCGAAATATGACAAGTAAGAATAACACCGTAAGTAAATTCCCCTCTAAGGCGTGAATAGATAAAAAATGTATGAAAACTAAATCACTTGGGGATGCTCTTGTATATCCTATACATTTTTCTATTTACGCGATAGAGGTGAATTTACACCATGTTTAATACAAGAAGCACAGATTTTACATCAACCTGCAAATTGAATTGTACTAAAACCTTCTTTTACTAGATTGAAACAAAAAAACTTTAAATTATTGTAAAATTAAACTAACAAAACAATCATTGGTAAACTCTTCAAAATCATTCTCACATGCTATAAATGTTGAATATTTTCTGTTATGAAACACTCTGGAACAGGGCACAGAGCTCCAGTTTTATATGTTTATATATTTTTTGGTTAGGCGAACTCTCCTCGATGATAATAATTGATTCAGTATGACAAAGAGATAACAGAAGGATAAACATGATTTATAATCCAAGAAATCTGCTTCATGCTGGTTTCAACCAAATTTTATTGTACAGAACTTTTTATATTAAATTGAAATAAAATGGAATTTTTTGAACCATTATTCTGGAGGATATTGAATTCCACAACCTTTCATTTCAGTCGTTTTTAACGTCATCAGGTGTGATTCTTCTGCCTTGATACAGCACTAATCAGGCGGTCAAATGCCTGATTAGCTTTTCACGCACGTCCATATTTTATGGTTTACTATCTACCGATACAACTGCTTAACAAGTCAAGACTGCAGGGACAGTTCTCTCATCCATTGTCTACCCACTTATAAACTTTTTGGACGAACCCTGCGATGCCAATAGTTCTTTTAAATTTAACGGAACTTTTATGATGCACCCCCATAGGATAGCTCATGTACCTACAATCTCCGATCTGGGGAACAATTTCTTTTGATAATTCAATTCATGTTTATGATTCAGTGGACAAGAGAGAAATATTGTATATAACCACGACAACTTGTTGAGAATTTCAACATCATCCAAGATAACAGTCCATAAAATCCATTTTTTAATTGAATATAAAATTTATGCATACCTGTCATTATTACCAATTCCTATTAAAGTGTATCTACAAGACCGTACCCCGAGTACAGAGCATTACTGAAATTCCCCTCGATTGCGTAAATGTATAAAACTAATCACTCAGTAGGAGTGCCTTCGTATATTGCATACACTTAAAATTTACGTAATCGAGGGGAGTTTACGCAAATGTTTTAAGCTCGCGGTACAAACGTTCTAACGCGAGGGTGTTTATAAGATTCTCTCGTAGAAGAGCAGATAGGCCTGTGCCTTCAGCACTCTGTCCTCCGTGATGTCTTGCACCCGGCTGTCTGACACGTAGTACCACTTGCCTGGGGGAGCCTCCACCTCCTCATGGCCCCCGGTGGCCCCTTCCCCCGACTCGTAACCTGACAGAGAGCTGTCTGTATCATTAGAAGTGTCGTTGCCATTGACAGCGCCATTCACCAGTAGCTCTGTAGCCTTTGCCTGGTCACCTTCGTCTTTGCTAACGTTGCCTCCGGTAGGAAGGAAGCTCCATCTCTTGTCGGTGCGGCTGATATTAGGCCGTACTTTAACGTATGCAACGTAATGACCACCATGCATACTTCCAGAATGCTCTACAACTCCGTAAAGGGAATACAGCAGCTTGGACTGGTTGGGCGAAACATTGGGAAGGTTTTTCACTTTCTCTGAGCAAAACGGCGCCAAGTCTAAAATCACAGGGAAGTTGACGTGCTTGGACATCTTGCGGAACATGGATCTGGGGCCGATTTGGAATCTCTTGAGGTGCAGGATGAGGACGGCGGGGGGGCTGGCGATGAGGAACCTCTTGGTGGCGTTGGTGTTGACAGTCTTGCCGGTGTTGAGCCGCTTGGTGCAGGTCTCGCAGCCCACCTTGTTGTTGCCCGTGAGCAGCTCAGACGTGGTGAACTGGTTGAGGCAGGACTGGATGCTGAACTCGCCGTCGTCTCCCTGGTAGCGAGGGGAAATAGTCACCGACTGGTTGATGAAGGGAGAAACATCCTTGCTCCACTTCGGGGAGTCCAGCTCGGGGCTGTTGAAGCCCAGGCCGCTGTTGTCCAGCTGCATGTTAGTAACTCCTTGAGGAGGGAGGCATATTATTTTATTGCCCCCGTACTTCTTGTGGTTCTCAATTTCTTCATTCAGCTTCAGTCTATCAAACTTGGAATTGATAGAAGACAACTTCATGTAACCGTTATCGGCACTGCAGCCGTTGGAGTCATTCATGAGGTCCAGGTTGAGCAGCTTGGAGTTGACTTCCTTCTTCTTGGACAAGCTCAGCAGGAACTGCGGCTCCTCCCCGTCTTGGTTGACAGGAGAGTTGTTGCTCTGCCGTGGACTAGATATGTCCATGTTGATCTCACTAGAAAAGGAGGTGGGGCTTCCCAGCTCCTTGCTAGTGATGGGCGACTCCTGGTTGACGGGATCAGATATGGTGTTCTTGGTGGCCTCTGGGCTGGCAACTCCAGAGTCAGGGTTGGACGCCATAGGGCTCTCTAGCGCACACAGAGGCCTGTAATCAAGTGGGATCGCTGTGGCGGACAAGCAGGGCAGACATCCGGGTTCGTCATCTTTGTCTTTATCTAATCTCTCCGGTGATGCGTCGCTTTTCTCCTTGTTGTCTAGATCCACAGGGCTGGCCCTGACAGAGTTGACCTTCTCGGAGTTGTAGCCGGACTCCATGTGGTAAGCAGCGAAGTTGGCCGCCGTGTCACTGCGGGGCTGGCTGGCCTCCTGCCCCTTGGGGTTTTCCTCTAGGTTGTCTTCGATGTCCGCGTCAGACTGCTCGTTGGTTTTGAGCAGATCCATCAGGTCCTTCCTCAGAGGGGCGTCTGACTGGTTCAGGTCTGTGGCTTCTTCATTTGAACTGTGTCCACTTCCTGTAACACAAACAATAATAATAATAATAATTTATTTATTTATACAAAAACACCTCTTCACATTACATTTGTACACATAAGGACTTTAACTTAATAAGAGAATAATACATGTGCAACAACACAGCAATTAAGTTTCTACACCATGAGCCAACTTATTATAATGTAACTATACAATTAAGCTACACATAAGTAACATCTTGCCGCGCTGTCCCCGAAGGGGCCGCATGCGCCTCTTTATTTTCACAGATAAGAGGGCCCACCTAACCCCTGGGGCTGGTTCTCATTTCTTGTGAAGGCTGAGGAAACGTAAGCGCTCTACCAACTGAGCACTTGACCGGAGTTAAAAGTTCCAAATTTATGTATATTTTTCTTCAGCTAATATATTGGTAAGACTATGCAGTTAGTTTTCAATGGGGCAGTTACTTTTTGTAGAGATTAGTAATAATAATAATATTAGGATGATTTATTTGTCGAGCGCTGTTTTTGTGTGTAACCTATAAGTCAAGGAATAAATTCTTCATCGTCAATAAAATAATCATTTTATACTCTCTCCCAGTTCAAATACAAATTATCCCACTAAACACAGAGATACGATGATGTTTTACCTTTCTTGCTCTTCCTCATCCGCCTGTTCATGATCTTCTCCTTCTGCAGCTGGTACTTGGATGGTTTGTTCTTGTCAGGAGCTCCCAGGCAATTGATCTGCTCCTCTGAAACATCACAACCAGTCAACATCCACACCTAACAAGCAGGAGCAGCACAGCCAGCACACAATCAATAAATTCTCATATATTTTTTTATGGTTTGTGTATTAACACTGTGAAAATTCAGATTGATTTTTTTTTAAGAAACAAATTCTAATAAAACACTGTTTCTATTCACAAGAGATCAATTTATTTTAATTAATATTACAAACGTTTTCAATCTTGTCAATCATCTTCTGTAGATGATGAAGTTCTCATAGTTTTAATATTGACTGCAAAGAGACAAATGTGAGTCGTTTTATGAGTTGCCCTTGTTGTGACGAGAGGAGGAGTAAGTGAGGATATTTCATCAGAACAGACACCGTTATAGTACCAATAGAAGAGGTTGAGCATCATAACCCTCCTTCTAGGATCAAGGCAATGTAGGTAGGCTGTGAGAGTAGGGTCATCGACGTGAGGAGGAGAAATAAGTGAGAACATTTCATCAGAATAGACGCCATTTGCTAACAGCTGTTTCTCGCATGCGACTTACCCTGCAAGGGTCCTTTCCTGCGCGCTATGGCCGGGGGCTGAGGCTTGTCCGCCGTGACGGGCAGGGACAGGTCTAGGAAGTACTCCATCCTGTTGGAGGAGTGGTTGCAGTCCTGGCACTCCAGCGTGGACACCAGGAAGCCCCGGAACACCTGCATCACACCATGCAATCAGCCAACCAATACAGATAAGTTTTCAAGTTTTGTTTATCTAAAGGTAGGGTTCCACCAAAATCGTGTGCAGCACAATTTGTTACGCACAATTTGTACAGAACTTGGAGAGTGCGCGCACTGCGCCATTTGAATGGAAGCGTCTGTGTCCACCAACAAAGCTGTGCGGAACTTGGGTTCGCGCACAGTGCAGCACATTTTGTTCGCAGCTCGCACAACGCACACGGCGGGCTCGTACCAAAAATTGACAGATGTTTTTCAGGTTATGTCTCTCATAATTATGGTCGAAGTAAAGTAAAATTTGAAAAATAAACACGCTTTTTCACATATTTTTCGTTTTATTTGCTGCTTAATATTATGGCAATATATTTTATCCTTTTAATTATAGAATGATACAATGTCTACAAAACGTACATTAATTAATTTCGTTGATGTGTTTGAACAGTTTTCGAGATATCTAAAAAAACCTTCTATATTTTTGTAAACTTATAATTTATGTAATATATAATTAAAATCAATAAACATGCGTGATTATTTTCATTAATGTCACACTTTTACAAAGAAAATAAATACCAGGATTCATTTCCATTGCTTAAAAAATCGATAGTTTTATCATGACTTCAATCCATTGTGCGCGCACAAATCAATGTTTTCGATCGAGAAGCGGAAGCAAAAAGTGAGTTCGCGAACACGAGTGCGGCACGTCGAGACAAGTCCACCGCTGGAGCAGTGCGCGTACACAAGTTCGCAGCTGTGCGCGAACTTTGCTAGAATGTTCACGCACAATTTGTTGCTGTTCGCTTGCGTGAGTCGACCGGAACAAACATTTGTTTTGCACGCTGTGCCGCACTGTGCAGCACAGTGCGGCACACTGGTGGAATTTCACCTTAAGGACGGTCTAAGGACTGAGAGCGTTTGTTGGAAATAAAACAGTGCTGAAATAAAGAATAATTCTTATTCTTTATAGTCATTACTTTAAAAAAATACAAATAGTATGAACATGAATACAGAACAAAGGAGAGAATATAGTATAAACAATCTATAATCTAAGCTGCATAGATATATTGACATTTACTCTCTCACAAGCGGACATGGACAATTACAAAATAAAGACCCAAATCTCAAATTAACATAAGTACTTCAGCTTTTACCACAGGGTGACCTTGGCAAAGTGAATCATATTTTACAGTATTGATGGTCAGGCTTACACCAACCTAGCATGTGTTTTTATTCAACTTATCATATAATAATAATAATATGCCGTTAGTCTCGACGGGCTGCAAGTTCAGATTTACTACTAAAGCAACGCAACTAAACTATACATATAGAGTAACTTCTTGCCGTGCTCTTCCCTAAAGGCTAGTTCGCACAAGGCGACTGATTTAGTCAAGTACCGAGTAATTTAGTGGTGGGCGGGGCGCTACTCGCCCGTGAAGCGTTCGCATTACGGTCCAGTACAGTACACAAGTGCGAAGTTGGCTGCAGAAAGCCCTTTCTATAATGGCGGCAAATTTAAATTGGCTGCAGTTTGAAAATATTAATTGAGTATTAAAATCATGTTATTATAAAGCCCTTTCTATAATGGCGGCAAATTTAAATTGGCTATGGTTTGGTAATATTAACTGATTTATGCCCGGCCACCTAGCTAGGAGCCTGTTTAGCAAACAACTTCGAAACTCGACTTTTGTAAATTCGAAATGTATTTTATGGTTTATAAAATAATATACACATTTTAAATAAAAACAACACATGACTATTTGATGTTTATAATAATATCTACCATTTACCCTGCAAATATTATTTTTTAATTGAATTTTTATCTTTACAATGATGTGTACATAGTATATTTTGATATGCACACACTATAAAAAAATCGTAATGTTGCCGGCTTGCAGTCTGCAGATGCATTTAGATGCGGTTGTTGCGTTTTTTGTTGTTGACAATTCACACTCGACATGTAAAATCGGCATTTTTAAATACACGGCGGTCACTAATCAATCATCAAATTAAAGAAGAAACATGGTTCAACTTTTCAGAGACTGACCGCGAGAAACTTGTTCAATCCTGCTACATTTACGCCTCTCACGTCTGTCACAGATACCAGCTGATGGCTTACAGTGGCATAAAATTGTAATGCCTCTAATCAGTTATCCCCGTGTCTCACTGAATTGTTTCTGTACAAAACAATAAGTAACAATCCATCTGAAGGATATCATAAGGCCTGTGATATGACAAATTTATGGTAGGTACCTATAAACATCGATCAATGTAAAAGATCAATGTTTTTAAATACGTAATAAATTCATGGACGATAATAGTTATTTCCACAACATCTTTACCAAAACTATATTTGTACAGCTCTGTTGTCTGAAAACTTAAAAATTACTACTTTCATCCAGCAAGGAGCTACATGATTGTATTTTTGACAGCTGATATCCGCACCAAAAATCGATATCATACTATTCTTATCGAAAAAAAATTACCTTTCTCAAAACTTTTTGGACGTAGATAAGTCCTAGCAACTTCTATATTCTCAAGAGTTTCTAAAAAAACAAGGATATCGGTGTGCATATCCACTTATTTACAGTTTAAACATGACATAACCTCACTGTCGCTAAGTTTAGGGAGCGGAACATCGGGCTCGCAAATATAAGAAGTTCTTAAGTACTTAAATATTTTTAAACAGCACTTTATCTTTAAATATTCTTGCTGAAAACGGGCATTATCTTTTCAAACTGCAGCCAATTTAAATTGCCGCCATTCATGCATTTCCGTTTCCCCGCCAAGAGTGAGCGGCCAATGGCGCGGCCGCTAATAAACTCGACTCGGACTCGGGCTTTTCCGTGACTATTCGGACTCGGACTTTTCCGTGGCTTCTCGGCAACACTCGCCCACGGACGGTGGGCGGGGCCGCTACTTGCCCGAAAAAATAGAGTGAAATGGATCGGCTTGACTAAACCATTGACTTAACTACTGGACAAATTTTTTGTGGTTCGCACACGTTTAGCCACTAAATTACTCGGTACTTGACTAAATTAGTCGCCTTGTCCGAACTAGCCATAAGTGCTTGTAGGTGGCGAGTGGAAACTATTTATTTTTATAGGTATCAGTTGAAGTGGGAGTTTCCCAGTTCCTGGGGTGGCTGATACTCATTTCTTGTGAAGGCTGAGTAAACCTTGCTGGTAATTTATTTTGGGTTTGAAATAAATACTGAAACGGGAAATCATTTCTGACACCTTTGGTGGGATTCAAACCTGAGCGGTCTCCATGGGATGAAAATACTCAATGGCATAATTAATTACTTTCAATTCCATTCCCATCGATAGTTCAGATGGTAGACTGAGCTATAGACTGGAATGCAATTGAAAGTAATGAATTATGCCATAGAGTGTTTTCAAGAATGGCAATGTGTATTTGTTGGCATCACCTGTTCAGGCCTGAGCATGAGGTCGGACGCCTGCTGGCCGTAGAACTTGACCTTCTGCTTGGTGACATCGTCCACCTCGGTGCGCTTCTCCCTGGACTCCAGGCCCAGCTTCTTCAGGACAACGGCTTGGTAGCGGCGGAGGTCTTCAGATCTGAAAAAGTAACCAAACATGTATTACTACGTACAAATAACTTTATTTTATATAAGTAGCCCGCAGATGAAGGTAACATCTCACATCGCTACCTCCTTTTTCTTCTTTTTATAAATCCAAAGGATCTGTTCATGCCCTTACTTCCATCTCCAATGAGGTGGACTGACAGTCGTCACGTCATCTTTTTTTAAGGTCTTCCCGTGCGTCTTCTTCCAGTTAGACTCACTTGAAGAGCAATTCATGGGATAAAAAAAAAAATGCAACTAAGCTACACATATAGTGCAACTTCTTGCCGTGTTATCCCCGAAGGGTTTCGCATGTGGCGAGTGGACCTATTTATTTTACAGGTAAAGGGGCCGGCTTTACGCCAACCATTTTATTTGAAGTGGGGGTTTCCCAGCTCCCGAGGGGGCTGGTACTCATTTCTTGTGAAGGCTGAGCCTTGCCGGTATTTTATTTTGGGGTTGAAATAAGCACCAAAACGGGAAACTGACACCCTCGGCAGGATTCGAACCCGAGCTCACGGCATGGAATGCAAGCACTCTACAAACTGAGCTATCAACCGGACAAATTATCATCAACTATTCTAATTACATGTTGGCACCAGTATTGTTTTCATTGCCCACCCCATTTTAAAACCTCTTCCGTACTGCACTTATTCCTTATTTCGTATTCTATGGACTACCGCAAAAACAAAGAGAAAACAAGATTGGAAATACCTAAGACAACATGCAAACATTCTCTTGGAATGAGCACATAAGCAACAAGGATTCAAAACAATAGGAAGTATAAACTATTTTACCCAAAATAACTTCTTACAGTGTTATGCATTAGAATTTTTAAACCAGATTTCTTTAGAGATCTGGTTTAATTTTTCTATTTAATCTCAATTTACAAAAAAGGTGATTCATAAAAACTTTATAATTCAGTTTAACACTAAACGTGTTTCAAAACATGATCACATTTGTAAACCACCTCCGAGTAGGTTTATTTTGTTCTAAACTAGATCAACATAAGCAAAATGGCGATCTTCCTCATTTACCAGCTGATCGTAATGTACGAGATAACTTTCAGAATAAAAGATTTATGAATCAAATAAGAGTTTCAGCAATTACAGTAACTTTAAAACATTAGAATTTTACACTATAACAACAAATTGAGGGCATGCAGCAACAAAAAGTGACAGATGCCGCGTCGTGTTATTTTTCAAGTCGCCAATTTTGTAAAACTGTCACTTTTCTTGTAAATGAAGTATGCAGGCCCATCTTTGAGATTTTCTTCGTGATGCCTACAGCCAAAACCTCAAGCCACAATGAAGTCATGCTTTGAAAAATACTTGTTTCCATTTTTAGTTCATTCGAAGTCGCAGCCGACATGAGTTTGACAGCTGGAGTGTCGAGAAACGTTCGGGAGGGGGCGTTTACCCGAATTCTTCCGAGCGTCTTCGAAAGTTGTCAAAAAGCATGCAAAAACCCACAAAAACCTCAAAAAATGTCATAGACACCAAAATACCTACATAAATGTCGAGCATTTCGTATTTTTTCATACAGAAAAAGCTACCGGAAGTCTGTTTAAGTAGGATTCAGTAAACCAAAATAAAAAATGTACGTATTTCGCTAATGAATCACCTTTTTATTTATTTTGGTTTAGCGGGCTGGTACAGATTTAAATTGGTTTCTGAAAATCTCGCACTAAACAGGTATAGGCGGAATCTAATGAATAACACTGATTATGTTTATTTTCAGGTTTTAAATTAAATGCTTTATTTACTCTTTCTACTTTGTGGATACACCCCTCTCTTTGTGTCAGTCCCTCTGCTAGTTGATGCAGATAGAAAGAATGTTGAGTGCATGTATGTGCACATTATCCTTGCTCAGTTGTTTTCAACATTCCCAGTCTCCACATTAAGTTAACTTGACACTGGTGCCCCTGCTCTCTGCGAGAATTCCCCACAAAGGAGAAGAACAAGGATTGTGTACCTGACAGCTTCCAGCAGATGTCGGAGCAGCTCGTGGCTGTCCTGCTGGTCTCCTCCTCCAAATTGTGGCATCCTGTTCACCAGCTCTCTCAGCAGGGCACTGGGAGTGAACACGTCAGACTTGCCTGAAGACATTATACCAGCAACATTAATTTCAAAACAAACTATGGCATTCTGTTCAAAACGTCTTTGAATTTTGATGACTTTAGCATTTTTTTTAGTTCAACAAAATTATCTGACCTTATTAAAAATATATGCGTCTAATTGATAACTTAATGATGGACTCTGAACATATAGACAACAAAATTGTGAAGCCACACGCCCAGGTTACTATGGAAAAAGCAAACTAATATTTTGTGTTGTCAAGGATTCTACCCAAGTAACCTTTTAGGTTTTAAAAAGGTTACAAAAAGGTTTAAAAAGGTTCTGGGACCTTTTTGTAACCTTTTTAAAACCTAAAAGGTTACTTGGGTAGTTACAAACACCGGTTACATTTGTTCACAGAGAGAAAGAGTCCATTGGTCAAGCCTTTGTTTTCAAGTAGGAAAGTTAGGATTCAGATCTGATTCAGTTCAGAAATTATCTTATACTGTTTCACTGATTTTTAGTGGCCTTTCATACCAAAGAAGACATATCGCACGTTTAATAATAAAGAGCAATAACTCAAAAAATGCAAAAATCGAGATTTTGTAATAAAACGCAATAACAATGCGAGAAGAATAGGTAGAATGCGACAGCCGTCAATTTGGACGAATATGACGGAGATAAAACATCGTCGCCTTTTTCATTCCATACGGGTTGTACTGGTTGTCTGAACTTCAAACGTGATTTCCCAACATTCTTATTTTTTGAGTTATTGCTCTTTATTATTAAGCGTGCGATATATGTTAAAAAAAATATATATATTAATACCTTGATAGAAAGAAAAAACATTTCAGGATGATAAGATGTTTAAGTTGCCTATTCCTTTATGTATGGTTATGAAGCCTTGACTAACATTTCAGGATGATAAGATGTTTAAGTTGCCTATTCCTTTATGTATGGTTATGAAGCCTTGACTAACATTTCAGGATGATAAGATGTTTAAGTTGCCTATTCCTTTATGTATGGTTATGAAGCCTTGACTAACATTTCAGGATGATAAGATGTTTAAGTTGCCTATTCCTTTATGTATGGTTATGAAGCCTTGACTAACATTTCAGGATGATAAGATGTTTAAGTTGCCTATTCCTTTATGTATGGTTATGAAGCCTTGACTAACATTTCAGGATGATAAGATGTTTAAGTTGCCTATTCCTTTATGTATGGTTATGAAGCCTTGACTAACATTTCAGGATGATAAGATGTTTAAGTTGCCTATTCCTTTATGTATGGTTATGAAGCCTTGACTAACATTTCAGGATGATAAGATGTTTAAGTTGCCTATTCCTTTATGTATGGTTATGAAGCCTTGACTAACATTTCAGGATGATAAGATGTTTAAGTTGCCTATTCCTTTATGTATGGTTATGAAGCCTTGACGAACATTTGAGAAAAAGAAATATAAAGAATGGACTCTGCACAAATTTGTTTAAGATTTTTTTCTCGGCGGGATAACGTCTATCAATGGGACTACGGACTAGTCTATAAAAACCAATAACAAAATAATTGTTTGCCTTTTCCCTGGGAGCTCGGGAATGTGACATCACAATTTTATCTATGCCAATTAATGTACGGCGTCCGTATTGATGTTGTTGACTCACCAGGAGTTTGCAGTTCCACCAGAGCGCTGGCCAGGGTCTTGGTGAGCGTGCCCCACTCCTGCAACTCTCCCTGTATGGGTGGCAACAGTAGCTCCGTCTCCTGTGGGGCGGGGGCCTCGTCTTCTGAGCCAGCCTCCTCGTCCTCATCCCGTGGGGGAGGGGCGGGAGGAGGCGAGGGCAGGCGGCAGCGCCCCCCAGCCAGCACAAACGTCTCTCCCCCACACGCCATATCCTGGAGCACCTGCACCAAATATGGCGTCTGCACCAGGCATTGGATCACCGAGTTGAAGAAGCAAGTGTTGCCGAGGTTAGACAACCCCCGGACACGGCGCAAAGGAGGCGAGGAGCCCCTACTCCCACTTTCAGTGTTTTCATCGGAGATCGTCAACACGTTCACATGTTGTTCTGTAACCATGTCGGTAGGGAGTTTGTCTTCGTTGGCTGACTTGGAGCTGGCCTGCTTCTTGACGAACTCGATGACCTCTAAGAGCTTCTTGGTGCTGGTGGGGCTGACCTCTGTGTTGCAGCAGTAGCAGAAGATGTCCCAGTGTGAAGTGTTGACGCAGAGCGCGTGGCTGTCGGAGCGCGGCGTCTCGTGGTGCTGCAGCGCGTGCCTGTTGCGCATGCGCCCGCACAGCTGGCTGCCGCAGCGCAGGCACAGCCACAGCGTGCTGTCTAGTTCATAGTCAGGGTCCACGGGCTCCGGGCGCTTGGCGCACTCACTGCACTCCGTGCTGAACCCTGAGGGCTTGATGGCCTTCTTCACGTTGTTCAGGCAGACAGACTTGCTGATGTGCGGACAGGTGGAAGTGACATTCTCATCGCAAGACTCGGTAGAATCGTCACATTGTTCTCCTGGTTCGCACTGTCTCTTTTTCTTCACCATTTTAACGTATTCCTAATGCAGATACAAATCAAAAACCGTCCTTACGCTATAATGCGCTTTAATTTAGTGTCACAACAATCTATTAATAATTCCGATTATCTTTTTTTGTGTGATTTATTCACAATGAAAAATCACCAAATGTCAAGATGTCGTATGGCAACAAGGCTCGGAGAAAACGGCGATTCATTCCTCGGCCGTGTGGCTGTCTCAGCTCTCCGCCATGTCCTCGGAGGTTTGCGTGAAATCTTCCGATGTATTTTATTCTAAAAATAAAAGTACATTGGGCGAGATTAGATATAATTCGCAAACCTCATGGATAGCGAAAAAAGTTACGACAAATTGCACAAAATACAAAAATCACTATGCGCTTCGTTCGCTTCCGTGGATGAAGCACGTTGCAAAATTTACAGCCGAATCAAAAATTTATTGATTGGTCAGAAAATGTCTCAGCTTTAAAACAGCCAATCAGGTTGAGGTTCTTTTATGGAGATGTACATATCGTAAACGAGTTGATACAAAAAAGTGTAAGATGTCAACTACTTTATTTAATAAAAAAAATTAAACTGAATATTTCATCTTCTTGCACGATTTTTACGATGATTTGTTTTCATATTTTGCTCACAAAATAATTTAATACATTCTGTAAACAATAAAAAGAGGTTTATTATTCGATACAAGAACTTCAAGTCGCCTATATGTATTAAAAATTAGCAAGTGACTGTTAAAATTATATGAGGCTTTATCGCAGCTGTAAAAGTTGTACCATTATCATTTTAAAAAAAAAGTATTTGAAAAGTATGCAAAATATTATCTAGATACAATATTAGGTGATTATTTAAATATAATATTTTGTGCCCATCCCTACACCACACAGCTGTCAAAATTATCTATTTACACATTATAAATTATTAGGGATAATTTTATTAGCCTACCTGACAATTAATAATTATAGATCCATTGTCATCACAAAATGCATTCGAAATATGGTCGAAATCATGTCGAAATATAGAGTACAACCATCGATGAGTATAACTACTTCTATGAGTACAACTGATTTAAATATTTTTTTTATAATTTTTAGGCCATGTCAAATGTGTGGACCTTTTTGAAAAAATTCAAGCAACAACTTAAAAAATATTGAGAATGCTTTTGCTCGGCACAAATTTAATTTTAGATTTTTCTTGGCAGGCAAACGTCACACTTGTATAAAACTTGTCTCCTCAGCAACCAATCTCAAATTATTTTGTAGAATGCTTGCATTCAATGTCGATAGCAAGGGTTCAAGCGCCACCGAGGGTGTCAGAAATGGTTTCGGAATTTCAAACCCAAAATCAAATACCAACAAGGTGTACTCAGCCTTCTCAATAAATGAGAACCAGCCCCCTTGGGAGCTGAGAAACCCCCACTGCAGCTGTAGTAGTTGGCGTACAGCCGACCCCCTTACCTGTAAAAATAAATAGGTCCCAATTCGCCACATGCGACCCCTTCTTGGATAATGCAGCAAGTTACAATTCAAAAATGTAGCTCAATTGCATTTCGTTTGTTTGCCAAGAAAAAACATTTCATGTTCAAAAATGTTCCAACCTCATTCCAGAGGATGATTAATCTGTTGAGCGCTGTTTTATGTGAATCATACTAGTCCTCGGCAAGCTTATTTCTCACTAGTTAGCACCAATTTTGTAAGCAAGACCCAGTTGCTGTAAGAATTTTTGTGACCAGTCTTTTGGCAAAGGCAGATGAATTTTCCGACGCAGTGAAGTGCAAATTTCTGTAAAATAAAATGTCTTTTTGCTCTGCTGGAAAAAAACTTACAACCTTTCGTTTAAAATTATATTTTTTATGGTTTGTGTATTAACACTGTGAAAATTCATGTTTTTGATTTGTTATTCAAATAAACAACACTTTTAACTTATAAACACTGTTTAGTAGTAGGTATAATTTAAAATTTAATTTTTATAATTATATTGTATTTGTGAAATTAAAAACAGTGTTTATAAGTTAAGTGTTGTTTATTTGAATAACAAACATTACGTTTACAAGTCTGAAGTGTCGATCACTGGACTACAGACTCGTAAAACTTACTTACCCTCGTATACAACAATCTCACTAATACTGCCTTTAGGTTTCACTAGCATTAATTGTTTTTTATTTCTTCTGCTGTTTTATGTTTTTCTTTGACATATTACTCTTAAGCTTTTACAACACAGCTAACTTCACGTCGAACTATCAAAAGTGACATTTTACACAATGGCGACTGTAGTTCTGATTTTCACCACATTGAATGAATGAATATCTAAAATAATATCTATCTATAATCTAAGTTGCAAAGATATATTAACATTCAAAGCTCATATCAAATGCATGACCACAAACAGACACGTGCAAGTTCGCGCTTACAAATGCTGAATGTGTACTCACAAATTAAAAATTGATCCCTGTAGCAATATAATACTGATGCCTCAGAAAGTGTTAGTAGATTGGTAAATAAGGGCATTGCTTACCTTCATAAAAAATATGTTTTGAATGTCTTTGTATCACTTTTTAAATGTTGTTATCCTGTAACTAGTGTTGAACGGAATGATTAAAACATTGTTTTAAAATATTTTTAGTTTTATTGATTGTAGCAACACCATTAAAGATAACACAATGTTTAGTTTTCTGAAAGCTTCCTTCAGTCTATGAAAATCTAATGTACACAGATAAATAATAATCAACATTCAATAATAACTTACACTTTTTTTACAATAAACATATTTTTTTACCTATTACTTACTTGTATCATAATATGTAAGACATACAACTAATCTAACAGTTTATTATATTTTATTATGACTTACATTATCACCACGTTTGTTGTATAAATTATACAATCTACATTATATGACAGCCCTGCGACGAGATGAATACACAAAGGTGATATATGACTGTTCTAGTCGATGGTCAGCTTGCACTTCTGCTAGAGCGGGGGTGCCCATACTTTTTCTTGAGATCGACCTAGCAAAAATTTATGAATAGGAGATCGACATTTTAACTGCTTAGACCACCAAATATAACTCATATTTAAATATTTATTAAGAAAAAAATTGCGCTCCATATCGCGAAAGGGCAAACGCCAAGCAAATAGTACGTCCTTCATAAAACTTCATATTTCTGTATGTCGCTTTTTTCTTTTGCAAAAAGCTACAGTTTTAAGGTTGATCACTGAAAATTCCTCGGCGATCGACCTTAAAACCTCCCGCGATCGACCGTATGGGCACCTCTGTGCTAGAGGATCCAAGTGTTGTTTGCAAGGTGGAGTTTGACAATCTTATTGGCTGCCAAAAAACATCTATGTGTTTATTGTTCCACGCAATAATAACAAAGTTAAATACAGTACAAAATACCGGGCCTAAGTGCCACATTTCATGTATATAAGTGCCACATTTTATGTATATAAGTGCCACATCTCATGAATACAAGTGCAACATTTCATGAATATAATTGCCACATTTTGGCACACTCTGTTTATGACCAAGCGACATAAATAAACACAGGGCTGTCTGTATGGATTTTGCCAAATAAAAATATATATAAAAGTGGAATGTTAAAACATTAGTAAATAATAAATATTTAAAAATAATTCATAGCATTAATCCCCTTTAAAAAATATGAATGGATCAGAATAGTAGAATTTCTATCTGAACATTTTCAGAATCAAATTTTTATGAGGTTTTATCTCTGTGCCCTTAAGGGTGATTGAGAGGTCAGCGCGCCCAACTTTGATGACCAAAATAGCCCATATTTTTAATGGTAAGGTAGCATTTTTTTTCCAAATTAAATTAACACGTAAAATTAGGTATTTTTTTCCATAAAAAACCAATTCAAAATAATTTTATTTACGGAGATACCTTAAATGGAGATTTCCACTGTTCTTATGAATAAATCCTAACTTTTTTTTATTTCAAAACATTAATTTTGATTAGTTTTATTTTTTCTACTTGTTAGTTGTTTTTTTTTACTTTTCATTGATTTTTTATGATTATTTAAAAAGTACCCAAATTTTGCATACGATATTGTAGCTACATTCGTCTTTTAATGGTTTATTTTCCTTTTAGGATTTGAAGTGATATTTTTTATGTTTGTAATGCCATACTTGTTTTATTTTTTCTCCCCCGATTTCTATTTAACCTGGAAAAATAAAGATTTCAATACAAAAAATGACCCGGTCGCTAGCGTCACCTGCGGCCGGTAGATGAACTGCGGAGAAAAATATTATATCTCCTTAGTTTTATGGAAGCAAGATTTATATAATGCAAAAGAGTACAATCGTTTACGTTACAACTGGACCAACTGGTTTCTCAAAAATGCATGGAAATCAAAACGCCATCTAGAGTTGCTGTTTAAGATTCCATACATTTTTTGGTTGCGCTGTATTTGCTACATTTCATACTTCGGGTACACTCGTGTATCATCGTATATTGCCGAAGATGCTCGAGTCAGCCCTCTCTTATATTGTGTGTGTAAGAGTATATACATAAACGCTATGGTAGTATAATACGTACGTACATAAAAACAGTTTGCAAAGTTTAACGAAATGGCGAAAGACAGCGAAAGATCATTGAAGCGCGATGAAATGAATTGTACGGAGAGCTGCACACGACTTTATAGTATTCTGATAAGTTTTTTTCCATTACATGAATAATATGAAAGTTTGTTTGAATTTCAAAGTGAAATTCATTTAGCTCAATGATTTAGCTGGAAAGAATTCTGCTGGCTGGCCTTTTTTGTTGAATTGAAATCATTTTTTGAACCTAGCGTAGAGCAATTTGAAATTTTCAGGCCTGTAATTTAGTCTAGTGGTTAACGCTGAACTGAACAGATTTCAGTCTGTTTTGAATGCGGCCGCAAGACTGATCTTCGGGATGTCCAAATTCTCTCACATCACTTCGCTGTTGAAAGAACTACATTGGCTTCGTTTCCCTGAGAGGGTTCCGTGTGTGTTTGATGGTATTTAAAGCCCTAAATGGTTTGGCTCCATCATATCTGGCAGACATATTTTCCCCCGTTGAAGTGAGTGTGAGGGGGCGGACACTTAGGTCAGCGGGGTGTCAAGCTGTCAGATTGATGCAGTCTCGCCGTCAAATACGCACTAATTTTGAGGATCGCGCTTTCCGGTTTTCGGGGCCGATGGAGTAGAACAGACTGCCACCCGGAGTGAGGGTTTCGGAATCTGTTGGCATTTTTAAGGGAGCACTGAAACGGCACCCTTTTAAAATATCTAATTCATGATTAGGAGGGCCCTTGAGGTGTGAAACACACAAAAACGGCGCTCTTTGGTCATGTAAAAAATTAATATAATAAATTAACTTCTTGCCTGCGTTATCCCCGAAGGAGTCGCATGTGGCGCTTCGGGACCTATTTTTTTTTACAGGTAAGGGGGCCGTCCTCACACCAACCACTTTTAGTTGAAGTGGGGGTTTCCCAGCTCCCGTGAAGGGCTGGTTCTCATTTCTTATGAAGGCTGAGTCAACCTTTGAGATCGAACCCTTGCTCTCGGCATGGAATGCAAGCATTCTACAAATTGAGCTATCGACCTTTTTACGAGCTTCATCGTCGTCGCTACAAAGCGCCAATTCTCAAGCAAGACCCAGTTGCTGTAAGGCCGGATGGACATTTCGTGACCGGTCATTGGTAAAGGTTTTATGAATTTTTCAACCCAGCGAAGAGCAAATTTGAAAATATAAATGGTATATCTTTTGTGCTGCTTTTATGCTTAGAATATATTCCATCACTTAGTTGAATTATCAGAAAAAAAACTTCATGTTGCTATTTCAATGTACACATCCAATGGTACAAAAAAGTATACTATACAGGCATATATATAGCACTTGGATGCGTTGTCTTCCGTCGCACAGGGTGAAGTCCATGAGCACACACACACTTGCATATTTACTGAACACATACGCAGTCACGGCCTCAACAAACATTCCCTGGCTACGCAGTAATATGAAACCTTTTTTTAACTTTAAAAATTAATATCATTTAGGAGACGAAGATGAAAAGAAAAATGAAAGTTGTATTTTTATAGGTAAGGAAGCCGGCCTTACGCCAACCATTTCAGTTGAAGCGGGGGTGTCCCAGCTCCCGAGGGGGCTGGTTCTCATTTATTGTTAAGGTTGAGAAACCTTGCCGGTATTTTATTATTGAGTTGACATAAACACCGACACGGGAAATCATTTCTGACATCCTCCGTGGGATACGAACCTCAGCTCTCGGCATGGAATGCAAGCACTCTATCAACTGAGTCATTGGGACATAATCACAATGTATAATCTATCATCTAAGTGGCAAAACTATGTTAACATTTAAGGTTCATATTAAGTGCATGCTCACAAAAATACACTTGTAAGTTCGCATTTACAAATCGTGCATGCGCATTTACATATTAAAATCAAATCCACAAATAAACAAAAGCCCTGCAACTTTTACTGATCTTCCCTGAAACAGGGGTGACATTGGTAAAGTAAACCATTTTTTAAAGTTTGGGTGGTGAGCCTCATACCAACCTATAAGTCAAGATAAACAATGAAAATGAAATATATATATTTTTTTTTCATATTTTATTTTAATACACTTGTATAGGTCTGCAACCACTGGAGTCTACACTTTGATAAAATATGCAATGTAAAAATACAGGGCACACACGTGTGTGCTTCTGTGTGACTATAGTGTAAACTGAACTGTAGCGTTTTATTCCAATTCTGTGAAATGTAAAACGCTCTCTAGAGACCTTATGCCAGTTTCTTTGCATTTTTGAGTAATCGGTACAGGGGGAATAATTATTTACTTATATACTTGGATATATCTGTTACCACGAACGAAAGTGAATAGTTGTAAATTTGTTAACAAATAAATGAATACCTTTTTTTGTATTTGTATATAAATAAAATAAAATAAATGCTTGTTTTTAATTAATGTATAACTTCGCTTCGCTTTCGCTTTCATGTTATTTTATTGCTAAAAAAAACACAAAATGGTTCAGATACAATACGATCTCCTACCGACGAACTCTCAAAGCTAAACGCGGGATTTGATGCATTGTCGCGGCTACTGGATAATAGGTGTCCGTGACGGGCAAATAAATTCATATTAAAATGAAATCATACACCCTTAATCTCATAAACTGTCTTGTATGGAGTCAGCAGAAATTTCATAAACAAAAAAATGGCATGTCAGAGCTCGTTCCCACTACTCGGGTGTCGGATCTGTATATTAATCGGAGGTTCCAGTGGCAGAACATTATGTATGAAGCTATTCACACTTATCGGAAACCAATTTTGTCTGAAATGTTCTGCAACTGGAACCTCCGATGAATATACGGATCCGACACCCGACAAGTGGGAACGGGCTCTCACATGGTTGGGTGGCTAGAGAAAAGGCAAACTTACATATTTGTTATTGGTAGCTAAGAATCCAAGTTACTGAGACCTTTGACATTAGCCTGCCGCAAATAAAAAAGTGGAACATCCATTCCACGCCCATTCTGATAATTTTACTTTACTTGTTAAAATTTTTTAGAAAAATAGATTCACTGAAAGTGATATTTAAACAAAAAAATATGAACTATTGTTCTCAAAAAATAGTTTACACCAAAGTAATGACTGCAATCTCAGTTCAGTTTGGTTCAGACGGATCGAGTAATAATGAATTAGGTGGGTGTATGCTTGAGCTTCCATGCTTTGCCAGACGCAGCACACTCACTACTAGTTCAAGCTAACTGGCATGTGCGTATAAGCGGTCACGCATACACCCTCCTACCAATACATTAGTACACAATCTGTGCTAACAGGGTGTTACCTTACGATCAAAAAAATTAACAACCCCAAAAGGAATAAAAAGAAATAGTACAATGACTATATTAAAAAAAAATACACAAAATGTAATTTGGTATAAAGTAGAAAGTTACTGGTCATTTGATAAAAAGTTGTCCCCGAACAGTATTTCAGATCCGGGAGGGATATTTGTAGAATCTGAATAAAAGTATTTAGAAAATGTGAAGAGTCCGGAGGCATCAGTGTTCCCCTCAGCTGTCCGGGCGATACTCTTAATGTTATCACTCGAACCAAACGTGCTTGTTATTTGACTTTGACTATGCATGGGACTGGAGGTAACACTTTGAGATTTCTGCGGCGCTAAAGGACTTGGGAAATTCAAATTGCGATCAAAGCTATTTGTATCCCTTTCAATATTGGCGTTATTCAATTGTGTATGAGTTGGAGTCTCACAGGATATCTTAGGAAGAGGAATATCTGCAACGGGGTTGTAAGGATTTGTTATATATTCCCCGTACAAGGATCCCGGTTGTTGGATATCGGGATTAACAGCCTGCGGCATGACAACATTATCTTCAAGCAATTTAGTTAATTCATTACTTTGATTGGAGTTATCGTGATAGGCTTCTTGTTGTGGACTTATAATTGTAAACTGTGAATTTGTCAAGTGAATGTTTTGGTTTGAAGTCATCAACGATTGACTGCTGATTTGGTTTGATGTTAATAATTGGTTGCTGTTCTGATTTGGCATCAAGGGTTGGTTGTTGTATTGATTTGACATCAATGATGGGCTGTTGTTTTGTTTTGACATTTGTGATTGGCTACTTTGGTTTGACGTCGCGATGTTTTGGTTTGACATTGATGCTGGGGTGGCGCCTGCTTGCAACTGTGTATTGTAATACTTCTGCGGTATTGGGTTTGGACACAAGATGGGGTAATTTGCAGCGACTGGGACAGCTACGCCAATGGGAGTGGAAACCATCTGAAAAAATTTGAATGACATTAGTAAAAAACAGAAACAGTAGGTGATGTGGGATATTGGGGCAAGCATTCCATAAAGGCACATGTACTTATAAGCTGACCAATATATGCTAAACACCGGATTGAATTATACAATTCAAGCTGATGTTTTAATTTGAACCATTGTTCAAATTGATATTCATTTCCAATGAATGTTTCTTTTATTATATTTTTCTTTTATTACTTTATTTTTTAATGTATTTTCCGGTTGTTGTTATCCGTTTGATAGCTCAATTGGTAGAATGCTATCATTCTATGGCGAGGGCTATAGTTTGATTCCCACCAAGGATGTCAGAAACAATTTTTCTATTATGTGTTCTGAGAGATGTCTGGAGTCCATATTATGAGAGAAACAATCACTTTTCCCCTTTTATGTGGTTTTTTAGTCTATTCCTGGGTCTTTGATTTGCACTTTTTTACACTTTAGTCACTTTTCTACTCTATGGTCGCTTTTTCCCCATTTCCTGTTTCCCTATTTCCAGTTCCCCCGTATCCCGGTCACAATTTGTCATAAAGCGTCATTTTCCCCTTGTGGTCACATGTCAGTTGATTCTACCTTCGAAAATTTGAGTGAATTGACAATATTCCTGGGCAAAAACATTTAAAAGAGTGTTATTTTACCATCTTGTCTCCTTGTGAACAATTAAAAACTAAAACAGGTGAAATTGTGGTGGTTAAAAGTTCGCATACGTATTTTTGTTGGTTATGCCACGCTGTCATATTTACGAAAAAGTTTTTCGTTTTTTAACGGAGTTTTTACTTTATATAACATTAAAATCAGTGTTATAATCTATAAATAATAATATAATAATCTATCTATAATCTAAGTTGCAAGGATATATTCATTTAAAGCTCTCAGATGTATGCCCACAAACCAACAAGTGTAGTTCGCGCTTACAAATGCTGAATGTGTACTTACAAATAAAATCCAAACCTCAAATGAACATAAGCCCCACAACTTTTGCCGACCTTCCCTGAAACAGGGGTGACATTGGCAAAGTGAACCATTTTTTACAGTATGGGTGGTCAGCCTCATATCAACCTATAAGTCAAGGAATATGAATAATAAATTACATTTAAATATAAAAAAGAACAAAACCTTACAAAGAAATCTATACAAAAAAAGTTATGAGTTGTGATAACAATAAAGGGCAACCTCTCGCCGAAATCTCACAGGATTCAGGTGATGCGTCACTAAAACGCGGATATGACACTTCGAAATCAGGTTCACCGCCGCGGCGTCAGAAACGGCTGAGGGTTGTCTTGGACCCAAGGATAGATTATCTGGTTTCCTACATCGGGATGCTGACGAACGCAGTTTTCGGCGACTGGCCCGCCAGTTCTATGGGAAATCCCGTTGAATCGGCGGCAGGAAACTCTTCCAGCAACTTCCTCGAACAACCTTCGGGACTGGAAGAGAATGAGGAGGCCCAGGAAGAGCTACTGCTGAGCTTCCAGGAAGCCGCCACAACGGTGGAAGAACCAGCTCACCCCAAGGCCAAGAGCAACAGGGTCGAAGCACTCCAAAGGCTCCAGCACTTCGACGGTGAAAACTGGGCCTGAGTAAGGTACGCCGAGGTACAGAAAAAGTACCTGGCAGAACCGGCGTTCGTCGACCTGGCAGTGAACGATGAACTTCGCCAGTGCGACGTAAGCTCCCCTATTCAGGCGAGCGGTCGTTTGCAGCCATGTCCCACGCCCTCCTCATCCAGAAAAAGGAGTTCCAGTCTGGGCTTCAGACCTTGGTCAACTGGGGAGCCCGGAGCGACACGACCTTGGCGAAGAAAGCCCTTTTCGAAAAGGTCAAAACGCTGTTCGCTCTGGACTCGCCATACCAGAAAGTCTCGGAAGACATCCTCCAGATGGTATGGGGGAGGCGGACAGAGGCCCTCCAGTTCCGCAGGAAAGCTGTGCTGGGGCATGTTAAGGAAGAGCATGTGAGAGAGGGGCTAAACAAATTCCCGCCGAGTACCCACTTGTTTGGCAAAGACAGTCTCACGTCTTTTTTCTCTAGAGTGGGGACTACCGACAAATTGTCAGTGAAGACCCAGTGCCTTCAACCCAGCACCTCATCGAAACCGCACGTTCCAGTACAGAAAAGGAATCAGTTTATTCGAGGGCAGCAACGACCCACTGCGGAAAGCAATCGAGGCCTTAGAGACGCTCCAAATTTCTCTTCAAGAGGAAAAAGGGCAGGGAATAACACACGGTCAGGAAATCTCAAAGGAGACAGAAGGAGGCATCCACGAAAATGACAAGAAACCATTTCGCGGAGGATGCTTGAAGTCCTCTCTACAGGTTTGGACGTCACTCGGAGCACCAAACCACATCCTGAAGATAATAATCGGAGTAAGAATACCTTTCATCTCAATTCCCCCTCTGATATTACCACACAAAAAGACCTTAATGCCATACCAGACGAGTCCTTCACCCGAAATGGACTCTCAAATAAAGGAAATGACCGAATTCGGCATTATAGAGGCCGCGGAGTCATCTCCCAGCTTCTTATCAAAAATGTTCCTAACACCCAAATCGGACCGTTCCTCGAGAATGATTTTCAACCTGAAATCGCTAAACTTCTTCCTGGACCCGGTTCCGTTCAAACTCATAGCCACTACAAAGTGCCAGAGTTTCTGCAGCCAAACAATTGGTTGTCGAAAATAGACCTATCGCAAGCCTTCTTTCATCTCCCAAGTGCACAGAAACATTGGAGATTTTTGCGACTGGTCTATCGAGGAGAATTACTTCAGATGACAAGTCTGCCCTTTGGCCTTTCATCTGCCCCTAGAATGTTTGCAACCCTCACAAATTGGGTAGCCCAACTACTGCGGCGACGAGGTATTCGGACAATCGTTTATCTCGACGACTTCCTCCTTGCGAACCAATCCAAGGAGGATCTTTGTCGGCAATCGCATCTAGCGGTAGATATCCTACAATCTCTGGGGTGGTATGTAAATCTCCAGAAGTCAGTGCTCTTCCCCACTCAACAATTAGAGTACTTGGGAATCGTTCGGGACACGCACAACAATTGCAAATTCCTTTCAGAACGGAAGCAAGAGGCATTGCGCCACTCGCTTTGAGCAATACTGACTTCTCGAAAATGGTCCTTAAAACTGGCGGAAAGTTCCTAGGAAGACTTTTGCCAGCTTCATGGTGAAAAGAGGTCGCCTCCACTGCAGACAATTGCAGATAGCGAGCAAGCCACTGAAGCACCTGTCACCAAGAGGGTCCATACAAATGACCGAGGACAGCTTACAAGAAATAGAGTGGTGGATAGGGAATGCGAACGAATCAAGTTCCATCCACAGGGAAACCTTCGGACATTTCTTGACAACAGATGCGTCAGACTTAGCTTGGGGAGCAACTCTGGACGACTTGATGCTGTCAGGACAGTGGACCGTTCAACAAAAGAAGTAGCACTCCAACCGAAAAGAGTTGTTCGCTGTTTTTGCAACCCTGCAACGCACAGCGCACGACCTTTCCGGCTCCGAAATTCTGGTACAATCAGACAACAAGACAGTAGTCGCCTACATCCGCAAGGAAGGGGGCACCAGATCCAAAACACTCCTAAATCTTACCCGAGATCTGTTGACTCTGGCAGACCAATGGGAAATCTCGCTAACAGCGCAGTACCTACCGGGAAGATACGGAGACGCGGATCACCTATCAAGAGGAAGATCCCCTCCAGAGTGGCATCTCTTACCAACAGCAACGAAGGCCATTTTCAATCATTTCGGAGTACCAGATATAGACCTGTTCGCATCCACCACGGCACACATGAGTTCAACTTACGTGTCCAGATACTCCACAGACTCATGCGCAATCTTTCAAAACGCCTTCAGTCGGCACTGGCTCTACAATGTGGGTCGGATATTTCCTCCGCCAAACCTTATACCGAGGATCCTGAGGCACCTAAACGGGGCGACCGGAACTTACCTACTCGTGGTTCCCGAGGTGGCAGAGGGTCTTCTGGCGACCAGACTTAATTCGTCGATCACTCGTACCTCCGATGCAAATACCGAACCTGGGGTCAGTACTAATCAACACATCAACAGGCAATCCACCACCCAGGATTCAGGATCTAGAAATGGAAGTGTGGAAAATTGGGACTGGGGACAGTATCTTAAATTCCTGGAACGCGGAAGAGAAAAGACTGTTCCTGTCAGGATGGCGAGCTTCCCCACTCAACACATATAAACCTGCTTGGCAAAGATGGTGCCGCTGGATACTGGCGAATAATACCCATCCCAACACACCATCTCCTAATCAATTGGCAAGGTATCTAGCGCAACTGTTCATTAACGAAAAACTATCATACAGGATTATGCTGGTACACAAGTCAGCCATCGTAACCTTCTGCAACGCAATGATGGAAAAGAATCTCAGCTCAGATTTCCTAGTGAAATTAAATTTAAAAACATTAAAAGCACTAGCAATGGTAAAGATCAACCCTCCTAAGTCCCCTGTGTGGAATCCGCAGATAGTGATAGACTGGCTAGTCAGGAACACTCCTCGATCAGATTCTCTCTATGAAGTTGCGTGTAGAACGGCAATCTTACTTCTGTTATCTTCAGGAAGAAGAGTACACAATCTGACCTTGCTAAATATCACAGAAGGAAACATTCTCGACGAAGGCACATCAATTGTGTTAATTCCATTCTTTGGATCAAAAACAGATACCCTCAAACACCGACAATCTAATTGGAGACTTCTGGAATCCAAGGAACACAACGTCAACCCAGTCTTCTGGATAAGGAAGCTGATTGAACTATCACGCGAAAGGAGATCAGGACAAAATCTTTATAACCTGTTCATCAGCACCCGAGTACAAGTGAAGGCAGCTACAAGAACAATCATAGGAGGATGGGTAAAGAACACGCTAAAATCAGCAGGAGTAGAGGCCACTCCCGGCAGGACACGTTCAGCGGTCGCATCACTTAATCCAATAGATAACATACTGGAAAGAGGCAACTGGAAAAAGGAAAACACTTTCAGAAAATACTATCAGAAAGAGATGTTGAAACAAACAGCTCCAGAAGATCCCTCCCTATTTCAACCAGTTAATATCAAATAAAGACGTCCCCGGTCACCAGGAGATAATAGACAGATCTCTCATAATATGGACTCCAGACATCTCTCAGAACACATAATAGGGGAGTTTTACCTACCATTAAAACTCTTATTATGTTTCTATAGATGTCTGGAGTCCAGGTAACCCCTACCTGGTGTATTATGAGCTTTATGACAAATTGCGACCGGGATACGGGGGAACTGGAAATAGGGAAACAGGAAATGGGGAAAAAGCGACCATAGAGTAGAAAAGTGCCTAAAGTGTAAAAAAGTGCAAATCAAAGACCCAGGAATAGACTAAAAAACCACATAAAAGGGGAAAAGTGATTGTTTCTCTCATAATATGGACATCTATAGAAACATAATAAGAGTTTTAATGGTAGGTAAAACTCCCCTATTATTTTTTCTAGTTAACAGCATTACAGTGGCAAAGCGTGCCATACAAGCCGGTTCCCATCGGCTTCCCTTTTAAAATGATGTAACAAAGTAGTTAAAAAATATAGGCACAAAGTAAAAAATACATTTAGAAACAAAGAAACAATACATATTTTTCCCCCACTGAAACCATGCAGTCTACTTTATTATCATTTCTGCCTCATTTTAAACGGGAAACCGATGGAAACCGGCTTGTATGGCACCCTTCGCCACTGCAGCATTGTCAAATTTATGCAGTTGATGGTTATACTAAATGCAGTACAGAGCGCTCTAGTGTCTGTTCTACATTGCATCCCTCTTCACCAATTTATTTAAAAAAAAAAAGAATGAGTCCATTGTAGTTCTAACCTAAAAATCAATGTCGTATTACCTGTCCCAGATGGCTGAAGATTGGAGAATGCACTTGCGAGTATGGAGTAGGTGGTTGCAAAATGATGGATCCTGTTCTTGCAGTGCTTGCTGGCACCGCCTGCTGGTTCTGTACATTGATTCCTGGAGAAGCAGAAGGACCGTGGCCCCCCTGTTGGTTTAGGTTGGCTTGCGGCTCTGCTGTTGACAGAGGAGGTGTAAGGATGTAAGGAAACTGGTTGCCGGAAGGAAGGAACAGACTTCCCGGGGACTGAGCTTGTACATCGGCTGGAACCGTCTGACTAATTTCTTGTTGTTGAAGAACGGTTGCAGTGTTTTGTACTTTTGTATTTTCTGAAAGAAAAAAACAAATTCAAAATGGGAATTTCAAAGTATGAAAAAAAATATATCAATCAGATTATGTATAGAATTTCTATGATTTGAGATTTGGATTTTAAATTGTAAGTACACATACAGCATTTGTAAGTGCAAACTTACAAGTGTCTACTTGTATTTACGATGCATTTAATATACATGTTAAATGTCAAGATATCTCTGCAACTAAGAATATAGCTAGTACTGAAGAGGTGTGGTACATGCCCAGATTAAATGGAATAGAAAATACGCAGATGCATTTGTTCTGGAATGGACAGCAACAACTTTGTCAACGACGTTAGCCATGTTGAAAGCACCGGTTCCCATAGATCACCGAAGTTAAGCAACATTGGGCGTGGTCAGTGCTTGGATGGGTAACCGCTCAGGTACACCGCGTGTCGTTGGCATCTTGGACCGGTCCGTAGTCCGTAGTGGCAACACTTCGGACTCGTAAATGGAAGGTTGTGGATTCGGATCCCGGCGGAGCACAAAAATATACCATTTATATTTCGAATGTGCTCTTCGCTGGGTTGAAAAATTCATAAGCCTTTACCAATGACCGGTCACCAAAGGTCCATCCAGCCTTACAGCAACTGGGTCTTGCTTGAGTATTGGCGCTTTGTAGCGACGACCAAGCTCGTACACCTCTGCGGCACTACAACAAGTGTCATAGACCCCTAGAGTCTTTAGAATCTAGGGAGTCTCCCGCACAGGATTTCTTAAAAAAAAAAAAAAAACTGAAGTTAAGGTTGTCACCTATAGGTTTGAAGAGTTCCTCCTTCAGGTGAGGGATGAAGGTGTTGATCCTCTCCCACGTCATATTCCACAGCTCAGAGTAACCGTCACCACTGTCAAACACCTGTAACAATCAAATAATGATAATTATTGACAAAAGTAGGGAATATTTTTGAGAAACTAGAATCTCCTTACAGAGGCACCAAATACCAAAATATACGGGCCCAGATAGCCTGGCAGATCCATCTACGTCACGGCTTGGCTAGCTGACCACGCTGTGTTTTGGCAGGACTCAAATTCCCGCCATTTTATTTTAAAACATTATCAATGAAATCTTTATTTTTTATTTTTAGTACTTAAAAAAAATATGATTGTGATCCTTGAAATGTACTCCATAGTATTTTTAACCGTATTCCCCAACACTGCAATTACCCTTTTGTGAATGAAGGAAATGTATGAAAAAAGTGATACTTCTGCCGATAACTAAATCTAAATCTAAGTTGCAAAGATATGTATCATTTGAGATTCATATTAAATTCATTCCCACAAGCAGACACACATAATTTCGCGCTCACACATGCCGCATGTGGACCTACAATATAAAAAAAAACAATCTCAAATGAACATAAGCCATGCAACTCTTGCCGACCTTCCCTGAAACAGGGGTGACATTGGCAAAGTGAACCATTTTTTACAGTACGGGTGGTCAGCCTCATACCAAACCCGATAACAGTTTGTAAATATGCATTTTAATTTTTATTAAAATGTCCATTGAAAGTAATTCCAGTTAGGTGTTAGTTGTTACCTTGACGGAGTCCATGACGAGCAGCATGTTCTTGAGGGACTCCAGCGAGCCCTCGTACAGCAGGTCCGTGGTGTGTGGGCCCGTCATCATGCAGCGCATCAGCTCTAGCAGGCTCAGCCACAGCGCAGGGAAGGAGGGCCGGCTCACCAGCGGGGTCAGGTGGTGCAGGAACACCTATAATGGTAAAACACTCTTGTAATATTTTGTTTTGGGGATCAAACTTGTTACCAACTGAGCTATAAACTGGACTTATTCCTTTGTAAATGTTTTTATGTATTTTGTACTTGTGTATATTTTTTTTGAACCTTTTATACTTATATTCCTTGATTAAAAGGATGGTATGAGGCTGACCCCCACGCTGTAAAATTCTTGGTTTGCTTTTGCCAGTACCACCCTGATTTCAGGGAGAGGCGGCAGGAGTTGCAAGGTTTATGTTCATGTGAGGTATGGTTTAGTTTGTAAGTAAACATGCGGCATGTGTAAACTACCTAAGCCAAGTAAGCGAACTACAATTTTTTCAATTGTTTGAGCAAGTTGTTATGAAGATTTGTTCATGGGTCACAGACTCTTAAATCCATTATCTTTTGGTGTTGCCCATCCTAATGGGGCATCCACACGCTTGCGGCAAACGCCTTGAGGCAAGGGCTTGCAAGCGCTTGCAAGCTCTTGGAAAACCAAACAGGGTCATCCACACGCTTGTGCGTGCGTCTGTGTGTGTTTGAATAAGCAAGCATGGTGGACGTCCAGCTTTTAGCTATAAAATTTGGATAAACTTATTTTTATTTAAAAAAAAACAAAACAAAAGGAGAGAAACTAAAAATAAATGAATAATTCGGCAAAGACGATGGTGGATGATCAAAATTCATAGAAACCGTACCGTACCAGAATGCGCGCGCACAAGTATGTGTGTGCCTGGCATGCGCATGCGTGAATTCCCTTTGACTTGCGTCAAAAAACCGACTCTGGTCGGATCGGCGACAAGCTGAGCCAAGGCGGCATAAACCACGCCCCCAGCTGAGCCAAACGGCCGTCCACACGCTTGGCTTGTAATGGGTTGGCAAGCGTGTGGAAGCCCCATAATCAGCTACTTCTATGCAACAATACCCCAGTTAATGGAAAGAGATAAATTGTCCCAAAGACTTTGCATCCTTGACGCATGCACTCTTCGCCGGACAGGATCTGTAGGTCGTGGACCAGCAGGGCTCGCTGCAGGTATCATAAGTCAATGGGTAGTACCTTGCACATGATGGTGTTGGCTCTGAGGCGGAGCTCATCGTGGTGTCGGTGCAGCCTGGCCAGCAGGGGGAACAGCACCCTGTGGAAGCACGCCTCCCACTCCTCGCCAGACAGGATCTGCAGGTCGTGGACCAGCAGGGCTCGCTGCAGGTACGTCACCGCATTGTTGGACACCTGCAAAACAAACAATGAAAATTCACATTGATTTAAATTACAAAATAGATGAGGACAGCTGACGAGTGTCTGTAGCAGGTGGAATGAATGAATCTTAGAATAAACAAGGCTCCTTCTTGATACACAATCACTGACTTATTTTTTCACTTCAGTGCCCTCAGTATAAAGCATTCACATAAACTCCCTTCGATTGCCTTAGTAGAAAAATTAATGGTAACTAAATCACTCTTTAGGAGGTGCTCCTGTATCTTCTATCCATTTTTTTTATTTCAATTGCAATACACAATGGAGGGGAGTTTATTTAAATGTTTTATGTTCGGGGCACTAGTGGCAGTTTGTTCATCTCCTTCTTTTTCTTTTTCAATGGCTTCAGCCCAAATCAAGACATGGCCTCCTTTATCTTCTGCCTGCAACTTCATCTATCCTTCAAAGCCATTCTAGAGTTCACAACTTGAAGAAGTTGAACCACATCCCTTACCACTTCATCCCTCCATTGCAGTCTGGGCTTTCCCACTCTACTTCCTCCTGGGTGTTCTTTCATCATTCTTTGGGAATCCGTGTGCCTGGTATTCTGTGAACACATCCAGCCCACCACAACCTTTGTAGTCTTGTAAAGGTTTGGTATATGCTGGACAGTTCATCATTCTATTGTAGTGTTTTGGTAGATGGTAGGACTCAAATTCTCCGCATTTTATTTTAGAAAATTATCAATGATGTCTTTATTTTTACTACTTAAAAAATATATGGCTGTGATCCTTGAAATGCACTCTACGCAATCATAGTATTTTCAACCGAATTCGCCACCACTGCAATTACCCTATTGACCAATGTGTAAGATTCTTTACCTGTTTTCTGTTGTCAGTGCACAGTCTAGCTATTCCTTGAAGCAAAGGTTGCCACGCCAAATGCCACAGATCACACCAGTCAGAAGCTGTGAATGAACAAATATATTATTGCAATCAAATGACTAAGTACGGTTTAAACAAATATAACAGTATGAAAGTACAAAGGTTTTTTTTAAATAGATTTGTGAAGAGGAATGCAATTCACCAACCTATTTTGCCTGGCCAGAAACAGGTATTAATATTGTCACTTAATAATTCATTGTTGTATATTTTAATGAATTACTAATTAATAATCACCCAATGACATCTGTTGAACCAGTTTCAAAGTTATGGTCAATAGACCCAGGCGGGGAACGAACCGGCGTTATTCTATTCCAAATACGCTAGAAAGATTGACCACTTGACCCCTTGGCCATAACACTGAAGGATGCGTGCATGAAGAGAGTGATGAATGTCGAAGAGATGAAAGAAGTGTGCAAAGACAGAACAAAGTGGAGACACATCTGCATAGATACTGACCCCTTCTAGCTGAATGGCAACTGGATAAAAGTACAGAAGTACAAAGTTTATTGTACCTTTACAATATTTTTTGTTACAAATATAAACGCTCTTACACATATTGTGTTTAACAAAATAAACTTAAACTGAAATTAACAAAACCTTGCCACTTCTGCCGCCTTTTTGAATAGGGTTACATTTGTGTAAATTGAAAAAATGTACAAAAACTAAATTGCTCAGTAAGGGGTTCTGTTGTATGATTCATACATTTTTTTATTTGTTATTATTGAGACGAGTTAATGCAATGTTTTACACTTAAAGTACAAATCCGAAATTTCATATCTGTTATGTTTGCCAGTTGATGAAATGGTAAGTTAGGTTATATTGTGCTATAAAAGAGTTATTTTTGTAGTAGGAAATAAAATTCAGTTTTGAATTGGAACTCATGGCATTTACATTCCTTAATCCATAAAATCCCTGATTGGGTGATAAGGCGTTGAGAGTAGAAGAGATGTGGAAATGGGATTTAGTTACCTGTGGTAGTGGAGTCCTTGTTGTTGGTGAAGTTGGTTTCCTCTCGCCACCACTTGAATATTTGCGCTGTCCTGATGTGCAGCGTGTGCATCAAGTCCAGCAACTGCACAACAAAATAACAATCAACATTCCAAATTCAAAAAGCTTTCATTCAAGATGGAGAATGAGCTCGGAAGGGATGATACATTTCTCGGAAAAAAAATACCACACATCTATAAAGCTAGGGTCTTTAACAACCAATAACAAAATTTTAGTTATTATATTTTACTTAATAATAATAAGACAATATTTATAGTGCCGTTTTGTGATAAATTACTGCAAGGGCACATCTCCGAACAAACATGTCTTCAATCCCGACCTAAATGCACTCACACTCTCTAAGGCTCTAAGCGCATGGGGTAGGGCTTTCCACAGCACAGGGCCGGCTATGCAAGTATTTTTCTTTATTAGATCATTTTGGAAGAATTAATTTACTTGACTGTAACTATTTACGATGTAAAAATTTGTTAACTTTTGACAAACGGACCACATCAACATCTACGTCAAACAGGAAGCATTCTAAGCGCATGTCAGGGCGCCATAATGCCCAGTACTTTGTATTGTTATGCAGCCGGCGTCACTGAGCAACTTGGACCAATATGAGTTGTTGTATTAGTAAAACCTTGTTTTGTAGAAATATTTTCAAGCACTGCTCTTTGTGTCATACAAACACCGGTGTTATTGAACACATTCAATAATTTTTTCAGTAACTATTTTTTGGTATTGACAAATGATAACGCACGGAAAGAAGAAAATTTTATAATAAAATACAACACAACGTCAGTTTGATCGGCTTAAATATGTTCAGTATAACACAGCGTAGCGATAAAGCTTCCTGTTTGAGGAAGCCTTAAAAGAATGAACATTACCTGTATGCTGATGAGCTGGTATCCATCAGGCACTGCCTCACTGTCGTTGTCCGCGCTGCCCTCCTGTGCTCTCTCGGTGACCTGTTGTCTCTGGGTGCGGCGCACATGGCTGGCCTGACGCCTCTTCTTCATGTCTTTCCCCGGAAGATGGGACGGAGTGGTCACCTTGTCTTCGTTTGCTAAAGCGGAATAGTAGTTGCACATTAACTTTCAATGGACTAAGCAAATTTGAAATGTCGGGAATAAATATGCCGTCTGGCCAGCTAAAAACAATACAGAGCATCATACTTGCAATAGAATAATTTTAGGTAGTTTCTTTAGGCTGGTTTTAGTGTCGCGCTGACAACACGCTGACCGTCAGCGCTGACAGCCAAATATATGAACTTGTCACGCTGACAGCTACGCGCCATTCTAAAACGCTTCCTACAAGTTCATATATTTTGAACGGTCAGCGCTGACGGTCAGCGCGTTGTCAGCGCGTTGTCAGCGCGTTGTCAGCGCGACACTAAAACCAGCCTAAGAGATTAAATTACCCCGTACTGCATTTAGCATTACCACCGACCGTATGGGCTCACAGTGCTGTAAGCTAGAAAAAAACCCTAATTATCGGGAATCCATTTATTATTTATTAGGGTTAAGGTCACACAGCCAAGGGATATTTTAAATGTTCAGAGACCTTCAATGAGGCCCACACATGAATAATTGACATAGATGAGATTGTGACGTCATGTGGTCGGGTTGCTAGGAAAAAGATAAACAAATATTTTGTTAGTGGTTGTTCCTTAGCTTAGTTGTCCCATTTAAGTGTGACTTCAGCTCGCAGAGAAAAGTTATAAATTGAAATTTGGTCTGACATCATTTCAAGTTTGGCTACTCTTTAAAGTAACTGAATAAATTCTCAAATTGTTGTATTGTACAAAGAGTTGTGACGTCACAAGGTTGAGTTCTAGAAAAAAGGCTCACTAACAATAATCTGCTACTGGTTGCTAAGGACTCTTGTTAGAAAGCTAACAGAGAAAAAGTCCAATTTTGAACATCCATGCAAAAAACGGCAATAACTCTACTTTTTTGTCTACTCGTATGATGTATCTCAATCTTTCAGTTTTTTTTTAAATAGATTTGTGAAGGGGTATGCAATTCACGAACCTATTTTGCCTGGCCAGTTGTCGTTATACTAAAGCAGAAGCTGTATGCATGCAATGGCATCTGTTGAACCAGGGTCGAAGTTATGGTCAAATGAGCCAGACATGATACGAACTAACGTTATACTTTTTTAGTTGGTTATTTAATAAACAACACCTTTAACTTTATTTAAACACTGTTTTTTATTTCACAAATATAATTATAATTTAAAAAAAAAAAAAAAAAATTCTACGAACGTTTTCGACTATTCAGTCATCATCAGGTAGGAAAATTAACGTTATACTGTTTCAAATACGCTAGTCGAACATGCGACTTAACCCCTTCAGCCAGAACACCAACAATAATTGAGTTAAACAGTATAATTGATAATAAGATGTTCTCACTTCCGTGCAGGCTGGCCTCCACAAATGTCCGGATGCAGTTGATGCAGGCCTCAAAGTTGTAGGGCGTGATGTGCGCCACGTCCCTGACAATGAAGGCCAGGCACTCCCAGCACTTGAGCAGCGCCTGCGGGTCGTGGGGGCGCAGCGCACAAGCGTGCACCAGAGGGTTCTCCTGGGACAGCCCCCCGACTGCCTCTGCATCCTTGCCAACCTAACGCAACACAAAAACATGTTCCACAATCTAAAAAACGTACAAACGACAGCTTAGCGCTCAGCTATGGAGAGCTAAACGTACTGTTATGATTTGACTTTGGGTTCTTTTAATTAAATTGCAATATAAATTTATTTCACAAGATCTATTTTTCACAAAATCGTTTACAATATATACTGTTCACTCTTCACAGGTCCTCGCGTTACAATGGTCCAAGAGATTCTGTCAGTCCCACATAATCTTTGTTCATATTTATAAGTGCGGCATATATGATTCTTGCTCGAGAACATGGTAGATACTTCCATAATGGATTATACTAGAGTTCCACACTATACCAGAGACATCACACACACCAATTAGCGTGCCTGGGCTCACGTCCACACAAACTCATACGTTCGTAATGATTAAAAAACTTAAAAATGACAACTTAGCACTCAGGGTTCTGTATAATACCCATGGACAGATAAACGTACTAATGAGTTCATTTTTAAGGAGCTGTGCTTGGATGGCTTGACTCTGGGCATTCACTATATGTAGTTGAAAAATTATTTAGTCTTTTGAACATATTATCCGTAGCAATGACGATAGCCAAAAATAACTGGTAGTGGTCAGTAGCCTGGACGGGAAGAGAGGAAGAGGGAGATTCCTCACACGATGGATTGATTAAGTGAAGACAACAGCAGGCACCTCGGAGGTTGGAGCACTGTAGGCAGCGCAGTAACTGGAGAACTGGAGAAGAGTAATTACTTCAACAAGGGTCACAACTCAGTAATGAGGATTAAGTCAAAGAAGAAGAAGTATCTCGGCCTCATTTTACACCCAAAGGGTAGAAATAAATAGGATAAACACATGATTATTTACCAGTATCCATCCCTGAGTAGGAGGAGAGTGTGACAGCTCACTGTCTGAGGTGTAGCCGCGGTCCGTACTCACAGAGTCATCCTCAGAACTCACGGCACCATCTGACTTCACTGGAAACCAACAAATATTCACCAAGTTAGCTAGATAACTATACTGCATGTATAGCATTGATTTATTGTATATTTTGCAACGTATTTTTACGTTTTACATTGACTGATGGTAGAGCGCAGGCACGTTGTTTACAGGCTAGCAGTAGAATGCCGGTAAGGCATTGGCGCATAATAAAAGCTGCCCGCATATGTGTCAAAATTTATGAATGCAGTCTACTGATCACAACGTATTGATCTGATTTTGATCACAAGAGATCACAAGAGATCACAAGATGATACTGATCACAAAAGCACGCTGCATATTTTGCCAGCCAATAAACTTTCTCCTATCTACAACACTAGCGCCTTTTAAAGACAAACAGAATGGTAACCAATAAAAACTGTCTACTGTACACACATTATATTATTTACACCTTATATTGATGTTACACAATGGATCTTTAGCAATGACCGATCTCATGGAGAACTCTAACTGTGTTATTCACACACAGCAAATACATAGCTCAACTGCCACCTAACGTGAATTTTCCATACAAAAAAATGGTGATCCATGGATCAGCTACGGATCAAATGTGCTGTAATTAGAGTAGGGATGTAGACAAAATTTCAGTCGTGGGTCGGCATTAAAATAGGATTGTTCCAATTTATTTATTTATTTATTTATTTACGGCATAAGCCTTTTACAAAAAGTACATGTTAAGTGAGTTTATACAAAACTGCGAAAAAATAAAATAAAACAATAAAATACAAGAACAAAAAAAAATATGAAAAACAATAAAAAACAATAAAATACAAAAAAATGTATATATATGAAACATTGCAGTAAAAAACAAAAAAAAATAACCAAGAAAAGAAAAGAAAAAATAAACCTGTATGTATATAAACAGAAGGTTAGAAACAAAGCAAAAACATATTAAAATTAAAACTGCAAAAACCATCAAATATCATTAATAAAATATTTAATAAAATATTTATTAAGTGCCAACTTGTACATATTAATATTATTGCAATGTTGACCGACACTTAGATAGGTATTGCCCAAGCGTTGGATTCGATTTATGGAGCAATTATGATAATGCGTGGTCGATGCAACTACAGGGTGGTAGAGATATCTTTGTCTAGTTTGAATTTTTGGTATAAAAAAATTTATCTGGTCTAACAGAACTGGAGAATCAATTAAAGAGTGGATGATTTTGAAAAGAGTCAATAAATCAATTATATCCCGCCTTTCCGAGAGATCACAAAGGTTCAACAAAGAGTTTAGAAAAGAGTGATCAAAGGCGGACAAAGGAATATGGAGCTTAAAATTAATTAATTTTAAAAACTTTATATGTATTCTTTCGATGCGATCTATATGAACTGAAAAGTAGGGAGTCCATACTGGAGAGCAGTACTCCAAAATGCTGCGCACTAAAGAAGTATACAAGAGTTTGATAGTAAAAATGTTGGTAAAATCTCTAGTTACACGAGAAATGAATCCCAACATTTTCATACTCTTTGAACATATCATATTAATGTGCGGAATAAAAGTCAGTTTCCGGTCAAAGATAATACCCAAGTCAGTAATTTCCGAAACTGTATCGAGTAAAGTGTTATTAATTAAATACGAGAAGGTAACAGGATTAGCAAGACGGTAAAACCTCATTAATTTGCATTTTGAGATATTCAGAGGTAACTTATTGATATTACACCAAATTGACAAATGGTTAAGCGAGTCCTGAATCTTTAAACAGTCATGGTCACTATTAACGGTATTAAAAATCTTTAAGTAATCAGCAAATAAAAGGACTTCACAATTATTAAAAATTTGAACAATATCATCAACGAATAGGAGAAAAAGTAATGGGCCCAGGTGAGAACCTTGAGGAACACCACTTAGTGGTTGAAAGATTGACGACTTATAATTATTAATTTTGACGGTCAGGGACCGATCAGTGAGATAACTCTGTATCCAAGACAACAAGTTACCCATTATACCCAGACCATGTAACTTCGAAAATAGGATTCTATGACATACTTTATCAAAGGCTTTTGAAAAATCTGTGTATATCACATCTACTTGCTGGCGTTTAGAAAGAGCCTTTGAAATGTAATTTTCATATATCATCAAATTAGATAGTGTGGATCTATTAGGAATGAAACCATGTTGCTGGGATGACAAAGATCTAGTGATTAAAAGACCGATTTTGGAGAGAATTAATTTTTCTAAAAGTTTAGGTATAGCTGATAAAACACTTATTGGACGATAATTAGAGACATCGCATTTATTTCCAGATTTAAATATTGGTGAAATATATGCCTGTTTCCAGATAGAAGGAACATAACCTGATGAAATAGAGGCATTGAATATATGACATAGAGGTAGAACTAAGCTTGAAGCACAATGTTGAAGCATTATTGCAGGAACATTATCCGGACCGGGATTAATAATTGGTTTCAATAAATCAAGTTGAGTAGTAACATCAGACACGCCGAAGACAATGGTGGATAACTGAAAATTTATATAAGAAGAGAATTCAAATGGGCTACGGTCAGGGTCCTCAACATACACAGATTTAAAGAAGGATGCAAACAAATTAGTGATATCCTGAGGGTTGTAAGCTGATTGATTATTATAGTAGACAATATGAGGAATAGTATGAGTATTTTTCCTTAATGAGTTGGTGAAAGACCAGAATTTCTTTATGTTACAGTTAATGGATAATTCAATATTTGAAATATAGTTTTTAAAACATAGTTTAGATAAAGATTTACAATCTCTTCGGATATTTCTGAAATTTATGTAATCGTCAGGAGAGTTAGATGACTTGTAATTAAGATGCGCATTTTTTTTATTACGGATTAAATTAATTAGATCTGAGCTAAACCAACTAGGATAACGAGAAGCATAATCTTGTCGTGTAGAAGAAGGAACATATTTATGAATTACTTCATTGAGAATAACGTAAAATTTGTTAATGACAGCGTCTATATTGCCGCTACATCTTTCAAGAAATGACCAGTCCGTTTGACTGAAAAATAAATTCATGCTCACATAGTCTGCTTTATAAAAATTAGGTGTATCATAACGAAAAGGGAGATAAGGTTCAGCACAAGAAGGGAAAGAGATATGTAGAGGAGGGTGGTAGCTGTCTACAGGCACTAGGACTTCCAAAGATTCATGTACATTAAGGTCTTCAACGGTGGACAATACCAAATCAAGTGTGCGGTTATTTTTATTTTTGATCAAATTATGCTGGAAAAAGTTAAGATAACTACAGTGATTGAGTAACACGGTGTCAATGGCTGAAAAGTTGGTACAAAAAGGATGGCATGACGAAGGATCAGTGGTATACCAAATTATATTTGGTAGATTAAAATCACCAGTAATGATGAAATTCGAACTAGGGAATTTCAACTTGATCTGCTCCACCACAAAAGTAAAATCAGTGAATATATTAATACTGGAATTAGGTGGGAAATAAACGCAGCCAAATATTGTAGAAAGTGGTCGCGTGTAAATAAGTACAAATATTTGTTCTACCGATTTAGTTATGCAAGGGATCAATTTAGAGTTAAGTCTTTTTGATACTGCAATCATCACGCCCCCACCACGAGTCTTGTCACTCGTAAAAGTGGATCGGTCTTTACGATAAACATTGTGACCAGAAAAACCAAGTTCAGCAGAACCGATATTATCACTAAGCCAGGTTTCAGTTAATGAATATACATCAAAATTTAGTAATGCCTGGTTAGTGTAGATGGAGTTTAACTTAGTTCTCAGACCACGAACATTTTGATAGTAGATTTTTAAATCTAGTTTTTTGAAGTAGTGTTTACAATTTTTGGTATGCCATTAAAAAACCTTAACGCTATATTCCTTTCTCCACGCTCTCTTCTAGTCTCCAACTCAGTCCACAGTGATTTAAGATGTTCTCTTTGCATTTCAGTGAGGTCTTGTTTAATTTTGAGTTCTTTGGGCAGTTTAAATCGGTTTAAGAAAAATGTTCTTGCATCATCAGCATCATTAAATGTGACCTTTAATGGTCTCAGTTTGTCCTTCCTCTTTATTCCCAGTCTATGGACCTTTAGAATTTGTAAATCTCTTAGGGCGTCAGTGCTAAGTAGCAACTTAGAGGTTTGGTTCAAGTCCTGGGGTATGAGTTCACGTGACTCCTTGTTAGGAGCCACCTCTGGAACATTAAAAATTATTACGTTTTTTGCCCGTGTATTCCTATCCGATAATTCGGAAAGCATCTCAGATATATTAGAACCTTTGTTGGTGACAGTTTCATTCTTTTCCATGCTAATCCTCTCTTTAAGAATCTTGATTTCAGTTTGCTGGCTAGCAATTTTTGCTGTCGCAACACTCATAGCAGCCATAAATTTGATAGCGATAGGGTTAATCTTTGCAATGTGATCTCTTGTAAATTTACTGTCATCGGTGATTAATTTGGAAAGAGCACTTGCGGCTTTCTCTACTAATTCAATTATTTCCTGTGCTTCGATCATCTTTCCTATATTACAAGGTATTATTCCTCTGTATCAATCCCTTTTGTCAATTTCAATTTGTGTCAATTTATTTTCTTTGTCAGTTCAAAACTTTGTAGCAACTCTGTAGTTTCTCTGTTGTCTGTAGTAGTATTTGTATATTATTATTTGCAGCAATTGTTTTGGTAGGGTATGGCAGTAATTTAATATGTAATATCAGTCAGTAAAAAGAGACTTTAATCACGGAATCTGAAGTAAAAAACAAAAACAAATACTCCTCAATCATTAACAAAACTCAACCCTACGATACAAGACACTTTTTTTCACACCAGAGTTATAAAAACAACACAAAAGCAATTAAATGTGACAGAACTATAGAACAGTGTACTCTCACTTGTTGTTGGAATAATATTATGCTTTTTCCAAAGAGCAGATATTAATTTAATGTAAAAAAGCTATGCTAATATCTAATTATGTATATACCTTGCGTCAAGGGCGTCGCCAAGGGGGGGCAGGGAGGGGCAGCTGCCCCCCCCTAGAGATTCTAAAAAAGTTGCCAAATATAATACAACCAAAGTCCTAAGTCTTTGAGTTGATTTGCTTGAAGTTCAAGCCTTGAACAATCATTCCCGTACGTCGAAACTCGTGCTCGTGTAGCTTTAGACATTGGACTCTGTACTGTCACAGAATACATATGTATATAGTACTAAGATACTGTTGTTATTACAATCGCTGTAGATGTAAGGCTCGTAGTAAAAGTGAAAAGTTTCATGTGCTGTCGACTTTACCTACAATTCATACCTACTTTTCTCATTCATAGAGAATGAGAAAAGTATGAATTGTAGTAGGTAAAGTCAACTTGCCCCCCCCCTGCGCCATCGGCTGGCGACGCCCTTGCCTAGCGTGTCAAGGCCTTCTGAAGATAAAATTAATATCAGATAAATTTTAATTGAATATATTTTGTTATTTTTAACCTATGACAACAACTGTTTGCCTTTGTTAAGGCTTCGCCACTTGTTGAGACTCACCGGACATGTTCTCGTCCTGCTTGAGGTGCCTCGCCCCGGCCCCCGTGGTCTCCAGCAGGGTGAACACAATGGCCCAGTCACTGCCGCTGTGGATGTTCTGCGCAGACGTCTTCACCAGCTCAAACAAACCGATGGCAATCTGAAATAATACCAACATGACAATTTCAGTTTACGCCTGATTGATAACATTGAATAGACTCAAAATACAGAGACAAACTCCTGAAGTCCGTCAAGAGACCAAAACCGGTTATTTCGGCCACATAATGAGAAATGAGAAGTATTCACTCCTACACCTTCATTAAACAGGGAAAAATTGAGGAAAGATGATCTCTAGGTCGAAGGAGAAAATCTTGGTTGAAGATCATGAGACAATGGTTTAGCAGAATGATAAGATCCCTCTTTTGTACTGCAATATTGAAGGTGCAGATTGCTATGATGATCGCCAATCTTCACTAAAGAGGCTCAATAAGAAGAAGAAGAGTCTCCTGTAGACTCCTGAAGGTCTTCTCCTTCGTGAGGAGTTTCCACAATGTTTTGTACTTGTCGTACTCGTCTCCTACATGATTGTGTTCTAACCTATGGACTGACACACAGGGTAGGGCAGCTCCAGAAGTGTCTTGAGGGACCTCAGCACATCGTTGGCGCGCTTCTCGCTCCTCATGAGACAGATTGCGTGAGCGCTGCAGGATGGGAACCCTATACATGACTGTGTTCTTACCCGTGTAGCTATGAAGTGATACACAGGATAGGGCAGCTCCAGAAGTGCCTTGAAGGACCTCAGCACATCGTTGGCGCGCTTCTCGCTCCTTATGAGACAGATTGCGTGAGCGCTGCAGGATGGGAACCCTATACATGACTGTGTTCTTACCCGTGTAGCTATGGAGTGATACACAGGATAGGGCAGCTCCAGAAGTGCCTTGAGGGACCTCAGCACATCGCTGGCGCACTCCTCGCTCCTCATGAGGCAGATTGCGTGAGCGCTGCAGGATGGGAACCCTATACATGACTGTGTTCTTACTCGTGTAGCTATGGAGTGATACACAGGATAGGGCAGCTCCAGAAGTGCCTTGAGGGACCTCAGCACATCGCTGGCGCACTCCTCGCTCCTCATGAGGCAGATGGCGAGGCGCAGCAGGGCGGTGCAGGAGCGCTGCAGGCTGGGGGAGGGGGGCGAGCACGAGGCCGACCACTTCATCAGTCCACACACGTGCGACTCTGTGGCGTGCCAGATGCTGGAGACACGGTCCCTGCAACCGCAAAACAATATTCAATATTGTAAGTGAGTTTTGTTTATAAATGGCTTGCTTAGTAAGGAATGCAGATAGAAATATCTTGCCGGCTTAAAAATGAGCAACTAACTTTGAAATGACACTAAGCATGTAATTCATGCCGCGTCATCCCCGAAGGGGTCGCATGTAGCCGAAACCAACCACTTTCAGCTGAAGTGGGGGTTTCCCAGTTCCCAGAAGGCTGGTTCTTATTCATTGACTTTTTACAAGCTTGGTCGTCGCTACAAAGCGTCAATTCTGAAGCAAGACCCTATTTTAAGCATTTGGGGAATCTGCATATGTAAGCTCAAATTTACACATGTCTGCTTGTGGCCTTGCAATTTATATGAATCTGACGTGCAAATATATCCTTGCAACCTAGATTACAGATAGACATTCTATGGGCCCGTGCACCTACCTGTTTTGTATGACAACTTTGATGAGCAGTTCCAGGAAGAATATGGTGGGGTCTTCCCTGACAGCAGCTCCCAGCGGTTTCTGGGCCTCGTGAACTTTGCCAGCCACTATCAGGTACTTGATCAGCTCCTGAAACAAACAATAATTACTTAATCAGTCTGGACTGGAACCTACAGAGGGAGAAAAAGAGAATTGCATGCATTGAGAAGAGAGATAAATGTCGAGGAGATGAAAGAAGTGTGCAAGGACAGAACAAAGTGGGACATCTGCGGAGGTACTGACCACCTCTAGCAGAATGAGAAGCTGTGCAAGTGCAACTCATTCTTGGATTAGGTGCACCTAATCCTCAGCTCTCATTTATACTCAATACAAACTAGCAACTGTATTTAAACCAATATGATTTTTGAACAACCAGAATGCAATAAATCCAGATTAATTAATTCAAGATCAACCAAACCATTTTAACTTAATAGTAATGAGGTCTGCACATGAATTGGCATAGACAATATTTTTACAGCAAGTTTGCCGGGTTGACAGGGGAAAGGTAAACAATTATTTTTTTATATTTTTTAGTGTTTTTTTTTTTTTTTTTTTTTTTTTTTAAGAAAATCCTGTGCGGGAGACTCCCTAGATTCTGAAGACTCTAGGGGTCTATGACACTTGTTGTAGTGCCGCAGAGGTGTACGAGCTTGGTCGTCGCTACAAAGCGCCAATACTCAAGCAAGACCCAGTTGCTGTAAGGCTGGATGGACCCTTGGTGACCGGTCATTGGTAAAGGCTTATGAATTCTTCAACCCAGCGAAGAGCACATTCGAAATATTAATGGTATTTTTGTGTGCTCCGCCGGGATCCGAATCCACAACCTTCCATTTACGAGTCCGAAGTGTTGCCACAACGGACTACGGACCGGTCCGAGATGCCAACGACACGCGGTGTACCTGAGCGGTCACCCATCCAAGTACTGACCACGCCCAATGTTGCTTAACTTCGGTGATCTATGGGAACCGGTGCTTTCAACATGGCTAATGTCGTTGACAATCTGTTGACGATCTGTTAACACAGTGAAAGTCCATTTTTTTTAAATATTTAAAAAATTGAAATGGTAAAACATGGTTTTAATTAGTGAATGTGCAGATTCCCTATGTTTCACCAATATTGCAATAACTTGTTTTTTATTTTGTTATTATTGTTATTTTTATTTAACTCACATTTTATTTCATTTTATTAAAAAAAAAAAAAAATCATTACACCTAACAATAATGCATTTTTGAATCTTACATTTGTGTTTAAAAATTTTTTTTTTTTTTATCTATGAATATTGTTTTTGTTTTGAAAAAAAAAAAAATTTATAAAATTATTTTGTACAAATATATTTGTAACCATTCTGCTCCTGAAGATGCCTCATTAGGCGAAAATGTTCGAGCAAAAACAAAAAGAATAAAGTGAATTAAAACCATGTTTTACCATTTCAATTTTTTAAATATTAAAAAAAAATAAAAAATATATTGGTCGCTAAGGACGGCAGTCCCACACAAGACTGGCATTTGCTTGCCGAAAAAATGTTCCAAGTTCATTATCAATCTATTGAATCCATCCATGATTACGACTTCATCTAGACTTCTTCTTCAAACTTATTTAAATTAAAAAAAAAAATATATATATATATATAATGCATTTCCTGACCTGCAGGCTAGCCATCTCCAGGAACTTGGAGTCTGTGATGAGGATGGTGGGGATGGAGCAGCTGCTGACGCACTCCGCGGCCACCTGCATCAGCTCCGCCTCCTCGGGCGAGGGCTGGCGCAGCACAGAGGAGCTCTCGGAGGACAGCGCAATGTAGGAGTACAGGCTGGACAGCAGGCCCGGCTCCGCGACCTTGGGCTGCAGGGACGGAGAGTACAGCAGGGAGACCTTGCCCGTCGGGGAACAGAAGTCGTCGGCTTCTGTGAGACACTGGAGTAGAGAGAATAAATTAAATGGAGATGAAAACAGGTCAGAATCTTTTTTTTAAGTTTTATAAATTTGTGAAGAAAAATACAATTCTTATCTAATCTAATCTAATCTAAGTTGCAAAGATATGTTATATTGGCGATTCACATTACATGCATTCCCACAACCAGACACGTACAAGTTCGCGCTTGCATGCCTCATGTGAACCTACAACATAAAAACCAAATCTCAAATGGACATACACCCTGCATCTATTGCCGTCCTTTCCTGAAACAGGGGTGACATTGGCAAAGTGAACCATTTTTACAGCATGGGTGGTCAGCCGCATACCAACCTATAAGTCAAGGAACATACACGACAAATTACATTTTATAAAGCAATTTGTTCATTTTATAAATCAATTCACCAAGCTATTCTGCCTGGCCAGAAACAGGTATTAATATCATCAATCATCAAGATTAGATTAGATTAGATTAGAATTACTAATTCATTATTGTTTATTTTAATGAATTATTAATTAATAATTACCCAATGACATATTTTGTTGAAAATTTCAACTACAAATTTTGACCAAAATAAGTCTTGGTGGAGTTGGAGGCAGAAGCGTAATGAGGCCAAGGCTCACATTGGGTTGTAGCACCACTTTTTTGCCAAAATTAGATAAATGTATCAAAAGACAAAAAATGCCATCTTCTGTGTGCCCATATATTTTTATTTGATTTTATGTTTGTCATCTTTGGTCCTATATGACTTATTTGTGAATCTTTAATCCCCCAACCACATTCGTAGAGGAGGTCAGAGCTGCTATCCAACCAGCCTCTAGGGATGCAAACCAGAAGCGCTGTTCTGCTGAATTTCTTACACTTCGGATATCCATACAAGTCCGGAATGCTAGCGCTTGCGAAAGAACTCCATAGATAAAAAATCACAGTACACCTTATTTTTGGACACGAATCGCCAGCTCATCGCCTTAAGGTTGTAAGAAATTTAGGAGAATAGCGCTTCAGCAATGTCTTGGTCAAACATACACTGAAAACATCGCCTTTATATTTAAAATTGTAATCAAAGTAATCACATTGTAATCAATTAAAGCCATACCTCGCTTCCGCTGTATGTGGAATGATAAGTCTACTCATCATCCTCAATAAAATGATCTAAATGTGTTAGTAGGCTTGATTGTCTTACCTTTGGCAGTAACCTCCCCTTGAACAAGGCTGACACCACCTCTAAGATGTGCTTCCACCCCTCCCGCAGGCAGTTGGGATGTCTGTGCACCACGCTGAACACCTTCTTCAGCGCCAACTGGCACTTGGGCGCCTGACCCAGGGACACACCTGAAACAGTAAGAAATCGTCAGCAAAAAAACACATATACTGTACTGTACTGTATCCTGCCGCCGTTCCACTAGGGGTGGCAGGTACCTCTGCAGATGCGTCTCCACTTTGTTTAATCCTTGCATACCTCTTTCATCTCTTCAGCATTCATCACTTTCTTCATACATACTCTTCTCTTATTCTCACTCTGCAGGTTCCATTCTTTCGCAATCTCACCTATTTGGTCTATCCATTCCTTCCTCGGTCTTCCCCTTCCACGCTTTCTTCTGGCAGTTCCTCTGTACACTTTCTTCATTATTCATTCATAATCTGTATATTTTTGATTTTCAACTTCTATTCTATACTTCAGCAATAATTACTTACTTTATGTGCCCAGAACCACTTAACAAGGTATCTCCAGTGACTAGCGGCAGCCACTGCATTGTCGTTTGCTTGAAGCAGGTCCGTAGGGCATTTTTCACCAATTATAGCACACTGATATATGTGCCAAGCCCTAGGTATCCTCGCAGTCACACGGGGTGTCCTGTCCAGTCAAGTAGTCCCCACCTTTAAAGGTTTGTTTTGCACTTTGTCACCCCAGTTCTAAGTCTTGAGGGTACTATATGGCAGGGGTGTGCATTCCATACAGACACATGCGCCTAATAGGTAGGAAATATATGGTAAAAAACATATTTTAGCTTGATATTAACATTTAAGATTAAAGTTTGATTGGAGCCATTGTTAGCACTTCAGTCAAGTTCAAATGAGTTATTTGAAAGGAATGGGAGAAAATATTTGTTCTGAAATGTATCTGCCTATACCCTATGCACGCGTCTGCTATATGGTAGATGGTGGCCTGGTGGGAGGGTCTCAGCTGGTTACATTTTTTATTTACTATGGGTGATGTCACATAGCCGAGGGATATTTTGAGTCCATTTAAAGAGGCCCCCATCCACGGGAGGAAGAGGATAAGTCTGCTCACCTATGGAGATGTGGTTGGCCTGCTCGCTGAGGCTCAGCAGCCCCGTGAACTTGCACAGCCCCAGCAGCAGGGTGTCCAGCTCTGCGTGCAGGCAGTGCTGCCCCACGATGGAGGCGCACTTGTCCAGGCTGTCCAGGGCGCGCGAGTACAGTGCGGCTTCCGATGACTTCTCAAATATCGAAGACAGCGCAGCAATCTGTGGATACATGGAATTTTAAACTAAAGTATGCTTGCGTATGTATGGTAGAAATGGCTTATTTGAGAGGAATGTCTGAAAAGGCTCAGATTCAAAATGACTGGTTTATGAATTAGTGCAGTATAGACGAGATATGAGAGTGAAAGTACAAAAGAATATAATGAGATGGTTCCAGCAAATAAAAGGAATGGACAAAACTGGGGTGGCATCAGCAAAAGTGTACCAAGTTTTTAAAGCATGGGGGCAGCCTCATACTAACCTGTTAGTCAAGGAACAAAAAAAAAGTGAATTTTTGACTTTCCTGAACAGCTGCTTGTGGTAGACCCCGCTGGGCGGCGAGGTGGCACCCCTCCTCAGCAGCACCTTCCACAGTAGAGGTATATTACTTACCGTGGGTCCCCAGGCCAGGAGGAACAGCTGCTCGTGGTAGGCCCCCCTGGGCGCATGCATGTACTGTCCCTCCGAGGTGGCGCCCCTCCTCAGCAGCACCTTCCACAGTAGAGGTATATTACTTACCGTGGGTCCCCAGGCCAGGAGGAACAGCTGCTTGTGGTAGGCCCCGCTGGGCGCATGCATGTACTGTCCCTCCGAGGTGGCGCCCCTCCTCAGCAGCACCTTCCACAGTAGACGTATATTACTTACCGTGGGTCCCCAGGCCAGGAGGAACAGCTGCTTGTGGTAGGCCCCCCTGGGCGCATGCATGTACTGTCCCTCCGAGGTGGCGCCCCTCCTCAGCAGCACCTTCCACAGTAGACGTATATTACTTACCGTGGGTCCCCAGGCAAGGAGGAACAGCTGCTTGTGGTAGGCCCCCCTGGGCGCATGCATGTACTGTCCCTCCGAGGTGGCGTCCCTCCTCAGCAGCACCTTCCACAGTAGACGTATATTACTTACCGTGGGTCCCCAGGCCAGGAGGAACAGCTGCTTGTGGTAGGCCCCGCTGGGCGCATGCACGTACTGTCCCTCCGAGGTGGCGCCCCTCCTCAGCAGCACCTTCCACAGGTAGTCCTCCTTCACCGTGCCCGTGCGCTCTGCTGGCATCACTATCTCCTCATTCCTGGAACAGACATACCCTCATATTTTCTTCTTCTTCAATGACACTTCAGCCCATATCGAGCCTTGGCCTCCGTTTTTTACATCAGGATGGAGATTCTATAAATCTCATTCTGCTACAATTTGGTAGCTTACGCAATACAAAACCTCAAACCAAATCACTTTATATTTCTACAGGTAAAGGTAAAATCTAAACTAGAGTTATGGTTGTATGACATATTTACAATCGTCGTGCAGAAAGGGTGCCTCCTGAAGAGGTTGACTACAATGCCAGCAAAACATTGAGAATAAGGTAAGTTCTGCCACAAGGGTTTATCTAATATCCGAAAAGGGATATTAATTTTTAATTTAATTCTTCTTCTTCTTGTTCTAAACTGTTGATCTGCTATTGGAAGGAATTTGTTCTCTTGGGAAGTAGAGCACCAGCTATTTCTCCATCTCTTTAGCGGTCTTCCTTGCAGGTGATGTCCTACAGGTATACTGCGGCAGCCACATGGGGGATTTTCCAACTGTCCATCATAACTGCCACAAATAAAGTTAATTACAATATGTAACTATCTCCTGACTCTTCTGATGCTCCTGATCTGAAAGATTCCAGTACTGTGATCTTACTTGATGGAGTTAAAGACGGCCTCCAGCATCTTCTGGTCAAAGTCCTCGCTGCCATTGCAGCCCCTGAGGTTCCTCACAAAGTCCTCCGCGTTCATGGGCACGTTGAGCTTCTTGGCGTTGTGGTTGTGCTGGTCCATGTTCAGCATGATGATGGCGTAGGCCAGGCGGAAGGCAGCGTCTGTGTTGGCGAACGGGTTACCATTGCATGCCTGCACAATCAATAAAGATTATCATCCATTTTATATTGTCCATGACATGTTTTAACAAGATATCAACCACGGTCTACCAGTTGTAGTGTTTTGGTAGAGAGGAAATGATATTAATATTGATAACAGTGGATTTCTTTCTATTACTTTTATGTATACTCTGGATTTAGCTGACCGGTTCGTAGTCTAGTGGTTAACATGTCTGACTCCTAAATGAAAGGTGGTGGGTTCGAATCCCGGCGGAGTACAAAAAAAAAATTCCATTTATATTTTTAGATATGCTCTTAGCTGGATAAAAAGTTCATATACCTTTACCAAAGACCGGTCATTAAAAGTTCATCCAGCCTTACAGCAACTGGGTCTTGCTTGAGAATTGGCGCTTTCTACAGTGACGACCAAGCTCGCAGAGTTTTGATACACACAAAAATAGTACTCACCAAATAAATAACTGTAACTGTAACTCTGTCGCCATTCCGCTAGGGGTGGCCAGAGCCTCTGCAGAGTTGCCTCCATTTTTTCCTATCCTTACATACCTCTTTCAATTCATTCATATCCATCACCTTTTTCATGCATTTTCTTATTTTACGCTCACTTTGTATATCCCATTCTTTCACAATCTCCTCAATCTGATCACTCCATACTTTTCTCGGTCGTCCCTAAATCATCTAATATTATTATTATTATTATAAACCATATTGCAATAATACATCACACTGGTTGGCAACTGATTAATAAGTAAAAGAGCGGGATTTAGCTGTTGCAGAGTTAACTGTTTTTTGGTGTTTTTCAAACCATCCTCCTCCATTGAAAATACCCTTAGTTTGCTGCTCAGAAGCAGTGAAACACAGTTCGCCTCCGTTGTCGAACCCGAGCTTCGCCAAATTCATCTCTTGTCTCTGATGACAACCCATAATATAGCAAGTTACAAAAAAATATGTAAAACGACGCAGCATTGACGCAACACAATGCAACACAGTAATGAGGCCTCAGACTAGCCCGAAAATTCCCAACTGTCACTATTTCATTCACGGCTAGACATGAATGTCAAAGCTTAAGAGTTTATTGTACTACAAATTGCTTGGACTCACATGCCAGTGCTCGGCAAAGTGTTCCATGACGAGGAAGATGAGCGGCGCCTCCCCGGGCAGCCTGAAGGTCTCCAGGTAGAGGCGCAGCGCCTGGTCCACCCGCAGGCCCGCCATGTCGAAGCTGGCGGCGTACGTAGCCAGGATGCGAGACTCCACATTCTTCTTCTTCGAAATGTATTCACCTGAAAGTTGACGTTTTTTTTTTCTTCAATAATTATAACTACAGTTAAAATTTATAACTTGGATATTAGACGAGCTGTTATAAGAGAACTTACATTATTCTCGACGTTTTGTTAGCGACGTAGCTAACGTCTTCAGGAGACATTCTGAATATCAGAATATAGTGATATTATTATTATTGTAAATATGTCAAACGACCGTAACTCCAAACAAAACCTGTGGTTAATTTATTAATTGCCAAAGAAAATTGTTATGTATGTATGAGGATATATTTTACTTTTATAAGAGTGACGTTTCTGTGTGTGTCACTCTTCAAGGGCCCTCTCTGTCACAATTGAGACACTTTAAAAAGGTACGCCTTCAGCTCCCCCTCCCAAATTTTCAAACAGTCGGGGTGGCAGTCAGTTCCACTTGATCGGTCCCACAATCCGAAAATCACTATCCCCAAAATTATTGTACATGTGATAGTGATGTTATTTCAACCTGACAGCACCACTCTCTGCTGACCTCAGTGTTCACCCCCTGACCCTCCCCTCAACAGAGGAAAACATGTCTGCCAGATATGACGGAGCTATACCATCAAACACACATGGTAAACTACCCTTTTAGGAATACAAAGTTGATGCAGTTATTCCATGAAGGGTGCACATGCTAACAACAAAAGAAAATTAGAAGACAGTGATGGCATTTTCATTAGTTATTACAATGTCTCACCTATCATTTTCTTGTCCAGGCCAGGATTGTTTCTCAGGAAATGTGCAATCTCCAGTGGATCCAGTGGAGAGCTCAGTATGCCATGTTCCTGCAGGAACTCTATGCCTTTCTCTGGCTTCTGGTTGAAGTGTTCGCTTCCTGTCGCTATCCACTAAAATCATAACAACACGTTCAGTAACTTGAACATTGTTTCATATTCCTATCCTCATCTCCAGTCTGGTAAAACGTCTGATGCATAAAATGTCCATATCAAAATAAGAAAATGCATATTGCATTGCCCAGTCTCCATCGGGTATTTTTAGATGAAATAAGCCTCTTTGCTATTCAAAATTACTGCGTTTAGACATTGTGCTTGTGATGATACCACAATCCCTTATTATAAAACACTAGCTGACTTGGCAGACGTTGTCCTGTCTACATTGCAATCAATTTCAAAGTGAACAATATGTGAAATTGTTGAAAGAAAAAACTGTAAGAAAATGGAACAAATGAGAAGAACACATTCAGCTTTGCCCTAATATGAAAATGTTTCAAGATATTTTTCCATTCCTTTATACCATAACCTTTCCTAGATTACAAACATAGATGAAAAATAGCCAAACCACTTCAGTCCCTTTTGAGTGATGCGGTGACCAACGACTGTCATTTAATTTTTATTACAAAGATAAAAATACCCAGTGATTGTATTGTTAGCTCATAAATATTAAATAAATAATTTAAAATGGAATTCCACAATGTTTCACCAAAACAATTTGAAAAGTCATAAATATTACTTTTCTCACCCGTTTTCTGTTCTTCGTATCCTGCAGTTGCTCCGGAGTGGGTAAGTTGGGAGTAGGCTTGTGCCTTCCCATCTTGCTGCACGAGATGTATTGACTAATATCATGGATAACAGCCTCATCCGAGGGCTCCCAACTCTCATGCATATCAATCGCAACGTGGCCAGATCTCTCCGCATTCACCCCAGCATCTTCCGTCAAAGTCACATCAGATTCCGAAGCTGATTTCGCCTTGATCTGATGGCAGTTACCTTCGATGGATTCAATCAATGTTGTAAGAGCATCCAATGATAAAACGTGGTAGTTGTAAACTCCCGCTGTCACTATAGTTTTTGATAACAGCTTGGTGATATCTTCAAACAAGTTTGTGCAGTATACATCACAGTCGTAGTTCAGATACAGCTCAGTGCAAAAGCCTGGGATTCTCCAGAACTGTCCGATGCTCTCCAAAGCAAGATGAGTAATTTCTTTGAGCTCATAAGTGTTTTTGGCCGAGTCTGATATGATGATTTCCACGAGTTTGGTGAAATACGACTCCATTTGTAATTTAAGATGCGTGCGGAGAGATTCAAACAGTAGAAATGACACTTGGAGGTCCAGAGCGAATATTGAAACGCGTTCAGAGTTCAACAGCTGAAAAAAAATAGATGGTTTAGTAAGAAAATGATAATCAAATATTTCCATGCTTATCTTTGACATTCCCTTTCAACATTTATTTTGTCAATGTTCAACATTTATTTTGTCAATGTTCAACATTTATTCTTTGAAGATGATCAGACCATCAGATTGATTTTTTAAAATTTCATATTCTTTTTTTTATACCACACTAATTCACAACTAAATCACGACTTCATCTTTTTTTAAGTTTTACTCTGGCAACATGTAGTAGCCAATGCTCTATACTGAATACATCATTTTACTGTTATACATTAATCTCGGAGTACATTTTATTTCTCACAGATGATAGTCGCCGATCTTTGATGGATATATCAATGAGAGAAGAAGGACAATAAAGGTTGTGTTGCCTTACCCCGAGCAGGTTCCTGCAGAGCGGATCCTTGACTAGCTGCAGGAAAGAGGGGTACTTGGCCAGATGGTCGGCTCCCACCTCAAGAGCCGTCTCCACCAGGCACAGCCCCAGGTGCACCATGGTGGACGTGTTCTGTGTGGGGTTGCACAGCGATATTAGGAACCTGAAACAGAAGAAATTGTGAAAATCGTTTCCAACATTGTGTCATACTGGCTAGATTGCGGGAGGCTATGAATGTAAAATAACAGATATGAATGGACTGAGAGAAGTATATCAGGATAGGAATAAATGGAGGGGACTCTGCAGAAGTTCTGGCCACAAAGTATTTTAATTAACTTAGTGGAATGTCAACAACATAAGTGTGTGTGTTTTTTCTTGACTTATAGGATGGTATGATGCTGATCATGCTTACAGTAAAAATTAAAAAATTGGTTCACTTAGCCAATGTCACTTCTGTTTCAGGAAAGGGCGGCAAGAGTTGCAAGGTTTATGTTCATTTGAGGCTTGGCTTTTTATTTTATAAGTGCTCGTGCAGCATGCGTAAGGGCAAATTTACACATAGTTGTTTGTCAGCATGCATTAATTGTGATTTTAAATGTTAATACATCTTTGCAACTAAGATTATATGGATATGTGATCCAGTGCATGCTTCATCTAGCATCAATGTTTTGAGCCCTTTGCAGGAAGGTAGTCTAGTGTTTAACGCTTCGGACTCATAATTGGAAGTTAGTGGGTTTGATTCCCAGAAGAGTTTTTTTTCAAACATGAACATTGCCGTACTTCTAAAATATTTCTGAAGACACTTACTTGAAGAGTTCTCTGACACAGACGATGCCATACGGCTGCAGATTGGCACTATCCTCTTGAGAAACAAACCTCACTCCCTGAGGGTTCACATAGTCCTTATCACCGTCCTTCTCCTCCTGGTTCTCCGATATTTCCACCAATTCACTTTTCTCCTCACCGACACCGTCCTTCTCTTCTGTTTCTTCACCTCTCCCGTCGGGCGCAATGATCTCTTCACCTAGCGCACCGGTTTCATTATCACTCTCAATAACGCAGCCTTCATCTGTGGTTTTTTCATTGGTTTGCTGGGTTTTTGGTGGTGTGCTGGTCTCAGCGGAATTTACGCACTTCTCGACAAGTTGACTGATGAATATGTCGTTTGCAGCCAGGTCCATCGAGGAATGCCTGCCATGCTTTTTGGACGGACTCTTCACTTGAGTTTGTGGGGAGGGACTCTGGATGGATATCTCAATGTCAGCTTCATTTGGATTGGAGATTTTCTGCTGTTCTGGAGTTTTCTCTACGTCGGAAATTGACCTGGAAAAATTAAATTCGTTCATTAAAATGGAGTCTGCGCATTCAAAATATCCCTTGGCTGGATGACATCACAGGTGTGTATCTAAGTTGTAAAGAATAGGGTAATTTCACTTTTTTCATTTTTTATTTCATAAAATGATAAGACTACATTTTTAAAAATGAATCTGCGTTTTAAAAACAATAATATCTGGCTTAGTTTTTAAATAATAGCTCTTTAAAATTCGCGCATTTTAGATTTCTGTAAAACAGGACATTTTTTTATTTAAGCAGATGTGACGTCAATGGATCTTCGGCTCTTCGGAGTGTACTGTTGAGCCCAGGTAGTCGTCGGATCCAACTACCTCATTTTGACGTCACAGCGTGGCTAGCCGGCCAATTACTACACAACCATGGTATTTTAAACCGTTTTCCCCACCACTGCAATTACCCTATTGTTGACTATTTGCTCACCTATTGCTGGGAAGATGTCCACCGTCCACCGAGGGGTTGGGAGTCCTGGAGATGCTGCCCTGCATGTCCAGCACCTTGCTGTCTCCCACCACCATCACGGGAGTGGTGCTGAGGTGGCTGCCGGAGATGGAGGTCTTCACCATGGGACTCAGCACTCCTGATGTCTTGGATGAATTATCTGTGACTGGAAATAACAAGTGAGGTTTATGGTGTAGATTTGGTAATTATATATTGTGAGAAACAAGCAAAATATCTAATGCCGGAAACTTAAACAACCTGTCAAAGGCATGTACAAGTAGTTCTCATGATCCACCTATATTAGTACAGTAGGGCGTTGATTATCCAAACTAATTGGGCGACAAGGGTGTTCATAAAATCTTTTTGTATGGATAATCAAACTGTATACTTGTATGTAGCAATCTACCAATAAAACATACATTATAAAAAAAATTACAAACACAGTTTTATTTTCACAAATTGAGTGTTTATTTCACCTCAAGGACTTTCGACTTGTTCACGTCATTATGAAGAGGACACTATTACAAAATTGACAAGACAAAAACCATAGAGAAATGAAAATAATGAGTTACGAAAAAGAGGTACAATTAGGTAATAACAAAGGTGAAGCAGCAGGAATTTGAACATTGATCAAACTTTAAGAATTAGAATTTTTGTGTTTATGGATTTCAAAAGTTTTGAGGGCAATTAGTTGTCTGCCCTTGCATCCGGATTGGAGAACCCTGACACCGTCATTTCATAAGCTAATTTCATAAGCACAAAAGCTTGCAGACTTAGGTATAGGTAGGTAGAGCAGGTGGTAGCGGAGCAGGTAGAGGGGGATTTCCATTAGGGTCAAACAGTAATAGCCCTTTCACAGGTGACTTGCATATAAGTCATAAGCGGACTTGCATACAGTGCAGTTGGCATCTATGCATGCCATCAAAATTTTAAGGTACCTCAGCTATTTACTATGATAAAAATTAGGTGTAATAATGTACCTACTTGTAATAAAGTTTGGAAATCCAGGATTGTTGAAAAAAAATTAAAGATATCCCGTAGTATTATTGCATGCATATTTTATACACTGAGAAAAATTCTCTTGTGAAACAGTTAAAATGAAACAAAAAAAAAAGATTTCCAGTTACCCTGCAGTCTGCTGGTGTCTTCTTTTTGCTTGGCAGCATTCCGGTCCCGTTTACTGGACGCCCGTCGCCTGAGAGAGAGGGTGGAGCCCCCCGCGAGGGCAGTGTCTCCCTCTGCAGAGGACCCGGAAAATTGTGGCAGCCGCATGAACACCAGCTGGGTCATGTCACGTAGACACTGCTCGGCATTGCGACGCAGCAATTCTACAATCATTACATTACCTAGATTATCTAGAGGTACTTTTTCGTACTGATCCTTGACTTATAGGTTGGTATGAGGTTGACCACCCATACTGTAAAAAATGGTTCACTTTGCCAATGTCACCCCTGTTTCAGGGAATGTCGGCAAGAGTTACAGGGCTTATGTTCATTTGAGGTTTGGATTTTATTTGTAAGTACACAATCAGCATTTGTAAGCGCGAACTACATGTGTTTGTTTGTGGGCATACATCTGAGAGCTTTGAATGAATATATCCTTGCAACTTAGATTATAGATTATAGATCCTGAAATAGGGCTCAGATTTATTCAATTATGTTTAGTTTCCTCAGGACAACCAAATAAAATGAGGGTTCAAGCGAGTTTAAGGGAATAAATTGTGAACAAAAAAATGAAAAGAAATTGGTAGTTACTTTGGATTTTTTCACATATTTAGCATCTGACAAGTTTGAAAAGTGATGATGACACCGTTAGTGATAAACACGGTGAGTATTTCCACCAGGATATTTTGCAAGGAAAGTTCAGCAACAAGGCTTGTGAGCCGGAGAAAGTAATGTAAGGAAGAGAAGCAATATTTATTTATTTATTCAATCAAAAGCACATGCTACGGAAGATTTAGGCTAGAGTGAGCTGGGTGGTAAAATGGATGGAAGAAAACTAAAACAGTGGACTTACCACTGAGTCTGGTTTCAAAGCATATCCTGAAGCAACTCAGCATGATCTCACACACACTCTCATCCGTCAGCATGGCTCCTTCGGGACTCAGCACCAGGGTACGCAGCACCTGGACAAACAATAAACAATCGAGGAATAATATAAGTGCGGCATTGAAGCATACTATGTGATAGAACTGTAAGCCGGGCTTGCCAACCACAGCAGAATACTTAATTAAAGACCATGTGTGATCCTGTTTTCTCGCCTTCTGCATCTAGTGTTCAACCACAGCTGCCGCTACCTATCCAAAGCCTTCCTCCTCCAGTCTCATATTCTTACCGCACGGCAGTCTGCCACCATTTCGTCTAGCCATCTTAATTTGGGTCTTCCCACAGCATTAAAGTTGTTTTACAGTTTTTAAAAATATTTTAAGTTGCTGTAAAATAAAAAAAATTATCTATTAACCTCTACAGTACGGACAATTTTCATCCTTCATGCTCCATATATCTCCAAAGATACAAAACATATCTCTCATCCATTTTTTTTATCTCAAAAGTAAAATCAAGTTTTTTACCGCGTAATTTAGTAGAACAACGTGCTTATTTACTGCACTACTTCATATTATTATGTTATGAAAGCATCATGTTCTAAAAATAGACATATAATATTATTCTGAACAGGTAGGTCAGGTACGTACATAAATGTTTATGACTAAGAAAGCTTTGTAATATAAACAAAATCTTTTTTGTTACAAGTGTGTTCTGAGTAAAAAAATTATGCATATCTCATTTTTAGCCCTCAGTTTACAAAGTCGACTTCAAAAATTTTTGAAACAGACTTTTACATGTGGAAATGAATGCTTTGACTTTATTAGTTGGTAGTTTCACCCAAGAGTGTGTTACACGATTGTCGATCTTATTGCTACGTAAAAACTAAAGAAAAATGAAAAAAATATGCAATCGGTGCTATGAGCACGGAGCCGCGTTCCGGCGCACTGGAGGTTAATGCACAGAAGTGTTTACGAAGTAAACAATGAAATAACATCATTATAAAACACTTCTACATTTTTAATGGCGATACAGCCCAATTTGAGCCTTGAACTTGAAATGAAAGAAGTATGCAAGGATCGAAAGAAATAGCGGTTGATCTGTAATGCTGGCGGTTAAAGCTGAGGCTTTTAAATTATTTAAAAAAAAAAATGTTTTGTAGTTTTTTAATTTTTTACTGTTTAATTGTTTAGAGTTTATTTGTTTTATATATTTTAATGTATTCTATAATCTAGATCAGAGGTTCCCAAAGTGGGTGCCGCGGAGAGAGATCAGGGGTGCCGCGAGGCGCCCCTGAAGTCTCTACTAAAAATCAAAATGTTACATTTTTTTTTTTTTTTTTTTTTTAAATTTGTGAAGAGGATTGCAATTCACCAACCTATTTTGCCTGGCCAGATGTCTTCATGCGAAAGCAGAAGCTTGTGTGCATACATGAATACAAACATCGATCGATATTATATGACTAGGGTGCCGTGAGAAAACTCAAAATTTCAAAGGGTGCCGTGACTTGAAAAAGTTTGGGAACCTCTGATCTAGATTCTATAATCTAAGTTGCAAGGATATATTAATTTAAAGCTCTCAGATGTATGCCCACAAACCAACACGTGTAGTTCGCGCTTACAAATGCTGAATGCCGCATTCTGACAGAATGCGTACTTACAAATAAAATCCAAACCGCAAATAACCACATAAGCCCCACAACTTTTGCCGACATTGACTTTGGTGACATAGGCAAAGTGAACCATTTTTTACAGTATGGGTGGTCAGCCTCATACCAACCTATAAGTCAAGGAATTAATTGCTTGTATTCCTTGACTGATAGGTTGGTATGCGGCTGACCACCCATACTGTAAAAAATGCTTCACTTTGCCAATGCCACCCCTGTTTCAGGGAAGGTTGGCAAGAGTTGCAGGGTGTATGTCCATGTGAGATGGAGTTTTTATATTGTAGGTCCACATGCGGCATGTGTAAGCGCGAAATTATGCATGTCTGCTTGTGGGAATGCATTTAATATGAATCTCAAATGATACATATCTTTGCAGCTTAGATTTAGATTTAGATTTAGAACCCAGTTCACAACTTGTTCACTTGTTCAACACAGTTCACAACTGAGCCACATCCCTCCCCACTTCATCTCTTCATTTAAGTCTCGGCATTTTTTTTGGGAATCCGTTAGTCTGGCATTTTGTGAACAAGTCCAGCCTACCCCAACCTTTGCAGTCTTAGAAAGGTTGAAATACTGGTCGTTTGGTATATGCTGGATAGTTCATCATTCCCCCTTATGTGCCACTCTTCTCCATGCTTTACTGGGCCACATATTTCGCAAAGCACTTGCTCAAACATCTCCATTGCTTCAGCTGAAAACTCACCTGCAGTATTTTCATGAGGACTACTCCGTCCGAGGAGTGATCGGTGCCAACAAACCGAGCATGAGTGACGGCATCGGCAATGTTCTCTACTGTAGCCGGGACTGAGACGTGCATGGGGTCTGGAAACATCATGCATTTCAGGTTTCAGTCAAAAGTATTGTATTAACTTAATCAGAAATGGAGAGAACGTGTGTGACAACAGGGAAATAGAGGACAGAGTGAGTTGGAGCAGATCCAAGAGGAGATGTCTCAAGCAATGAAGAAAAAAAACTCCAATATTTCAATTCCAATCAGAGGGTAGCAGAGCTCCAAAGAAGTTACTGTAACTGTAACTCTGTCGTCAATCCGCTAGGGGCAGCCAGAGCCTCTGCAGAGCTGCCTCAATTTCTTCCTATCCTTACTCCTACCTTGTCCAATTCATTCATATCCATCACCTTATTACATTTTCATACATTTTCTTCTTTTACATTCACTTTGTACATCCAGTGCCAGTTTAAGGGGGGTCCGCAGTGCCCGCAGCGGACAGGGCCCCAAGGCCCGAGGGGCCCCGCGGGGCCACCGGAGGGGGCCCCGCGCGCACCCTTTTGGGTAATTTTTTTTACAGTACTTAGCTTCTCTTGAAAAAAAAAAAAAACATGAGATAATTCTTCACTATAAAAAAAAATAGGTAGGTACATAGGTTGTTCAAGACATCGGGGAACCAATGGGGGCGGCAGAGACATACAAATTCATGTTAAAAAACAACCTAGAAGTTGTTTTTCCGAGTACTGCTGCGGCTTTAAAAATTTACCAGACAATAATGGTCAGTAACGCAACGGGAGAAAGGGTGTTTTCAAAATTAAAATTGACTAAAAATGACCTCAGGAGTCAGGACTACAATTTCCCAGCACAAACTGAATCACCTGTCAGTGATGAACATAAATTACGACACCTTATATAATTTAGATTTTTCGACTATACTAGAAAAACTCGTGACTGCGAAATTACGAAAAAAAATCTTTTGAACTGTTACGTTGTGCCTAGCTACCTAATGTAGGTACCTACCTATAATAATGTACCTACCTACTTTTCTAAAAAATTGTCATTAAATTGTGTTTAAAAAAATGTCATTACCTACTTATTTGGGGGGAGGGGGGGGGGCCCCCATGAGCAGCGTTGGACCCTACCCAAAATAGCTTAAAATGCTCCTGTGTACATCCCATTCTTTCACAATCTCCTGAGCAATCTGTTCACTCCATACTTTTCTCGGTCGCCCTTAGCTCTTTTTCTTTTCATGCTCTGTCTGAATTCCGTAGAGCTTTGTTTTGTTGAGGAAAGTAAGTAGAGGTATTTTAATTTGACTGTGCTATTTATGTACTTAATACTAATACTTGAATTATTTTTTTCTCTATTTTAATCATTGTAAATTACTGTGTCATAAATTATGTAAATGGGCAATCATGTCTGTTAATAAAATAAAATTAAAATAAATAAAAAATACTCCATCTGTATACCTTTATACACTTTGTTAGTCTATCATTATTCATTCTTTCCACATGCCCAAACCATCTCATCACTTTCTTTTGTACCTGTGAGTACTTCTGCACACACAGGAGTAACGAACGCAAGCAAGAATAGAATAAAAACTATAGACCACTATCAAAGCCCGAAAGAACAATATCAAGAATCTGAATCCGGCCGTGAAAGCCTCAAAACATGTATTTCTAACTGTTGTAATGTGGTGCAATATTCAGTTTAATAGGTTATATTTACCGATGAGGCCATAGCACAGAAACTTGTTGATAGCGGATAGGGCCAGGCAGGTCACAGGGCCGGTCGTTTTTTCCGATCTGATGACTTCTAAGAATGGACTGAGGAAGACGTTGGGATCCAGGAGACGCAGATCAGCCACCTGGTTCAAGATTTCGCGCAGATCTTGGAAGGCCCTCATCAGAACGTCGTGTTCTTCGTCCTGGCTGGAGTGGGAACCCCAGCGGGAGCCGCGACGCATGGCGGTCACCAGGATTCCCATCTCCCCTTGCACCACGAATATCCCGTTTCCAGGCAGCGACATGATGATGGGAATGATTATTTACCAGATGTTTCCCGATATAACACGATCACGCACATGAAAAATATTTTACGCTAATAGTGTCCAAGCTCCGACATGTGCCAGAGTTTGGGAATCATTATTTATTTTCACAATGATCGATTATTAAATTAGTCAACTATCATGTTGACGTTTCAAGAAGGTATTTTATTTTTTCTTGAATGGATGTGGCGATTTAGTGATGGCATGCGGGAAAAAGTTTTTCCCTGGATGTCAAAATAACTGGGTTAGGTAAAAAGTTTGAAATGGTTGAAGAGAAAAACAGTAGATGGCAGTGCTTACATATTTAGTTTCAAGCGAAGCTCAGAGATGGCAGTAATCAGAGCGATTGGAATTTCTTTAAAAATTAAAAATGACTACTTTTATGAAATAACATTCAAATTTCAAAAAATTATGTCATTAAATTTTCAAAATATTATCTTTGCTGTCTTAAAAAAATAGTTTTCCTTTACTAAATCCTGATCACTGAAAGTCTATCCAGCCTCACAGTAATTGACACTTTTTTAAGCAACGACTAAACTCTCACAGAGCTTTTGAATTGTGATTCACACTAAAACAGCGCTCACTAAATCAGTCATCTTATCATTTTATTTTATATGACTTACTTTTATTTTTACAAGATACTACAATATATATGGCCGTATTAAAGTTTGTACCATGTTTTCACCATCTCCTTCTGCTTTATATATAGAGCTGTGTCCTATTATTCCCCTTGTCTATTTCTAGGATACTATAGATGCCCAGCTTTCCTTGCATCACTCGGGTAGTCTTCCAGGGTATCTGCTATCTGTAATCCCATCGCTGAAATCTTCGTCTCTCAATCTGATCTTCCACATGATCTCTCCAGAAGCATCTTCCTGCCCTTCCCCAGGTTTGAAATCTTCATAATTTTAAGGTTCTAGGGTTTTCCCACGTCATTTAAAGATAAAGGCATAGAAATTTAAAGACTATTTTAACTCAATGATTTTAAAAATATTTATTGTTTATCTTGTTTACATCAATCAATAAAAAAAAAATCAGATATTGTGATATTGATGTGGTCCAGTCAATAAAAATTCAGCTGATTGCATTGACTGGGTGATGGGTCACATGCAGCAAATGGACCAATGGAGCCTGGAAAAGATGGTTGTGATGGAGGATTCAAAGAGGCGTAGGACAGTAGGAAAACACAGATTGAAGTGGCTTGACGGAACGGTGGCAGACTACCATGTGGTGGAAGTGTGGGACTGAAGGAGGAAGGCGCTGGACAGGCAGCGGTGGCTGCGGTTAACCGCTCTTTACCAACCAGTTAGGACTCTATCGATGATTATTATGATGGTGAGACGAAGCATGAGAGACTTTGGTGTGCCAAACAGTACCATAAAGTATCGTCAAAAGCAACCGTCAATGGGTTTATCATAGCTGTTTCTTTTGTGATTTGCCATGACAGAGGATTCTACATGTTTGACATGTTGCACTTATATTGCTGCTATTGTAACATACATAATATGTTTTCTTCATCGTTTACCTTAAAACCACTCAAACACGCAATCTGCTTCTTTTATTGATCAATATTTTTGTATATATAATATTTCACATCATGTTATTGTAAATCTTTATGACAGTTCTCATCAGGTCTTGTTGTTCTACATCTAGGAATGTGTTCATTTCACTCTGCAGGTTGACCAACGTCTGCACATCATTTGTTTTACACGCTGCCAAGACCGACTGGAGATTCAAAAATAATTCTGGATGCAGCTGAGACTCTGAAAGTAATAAAAACATAAATAATTATAAAAAATTATAAAAAAACACAGAGTTTTATTTTCACAAATTGAGTATTTAATTCCACCTCAAGTACTTTCGACTTATTCACGTCATTATCAAGAGTATCCTCTATAATAAGTCGAAAGTACTTGAGGTGGAATTAAATACTCAATTTGTGAAAATAAAACTCTGTATTTTTTTATAATTTTTTATAATTATTTATAAAAATGAATTTTCACTGTGTGAATACACAAACTTTAAAAAGTCTAAAAAAAAAACTGTAATAAAAACACTTAAAAAATATTCATAGTGTCTGCACAATTACAAAATAAATATCCAGGAGTGGATTTTAACCAATATAAATGTTTGTAAGCTTCCGAAAGCCTTTAAACGCAAAACATAGACCTAGCACAGATTTTTCAATTAATTAATATTTGGTCTTCTACGATCCGGAAAAAATCATTATGGCGGTCTACTCATGCGTGAAATGCAATGCACTTGCTTGCATTCAACCAATCACAAGTGTCTGGCAGCCATCCAAGTTATATCACATATTTTCCTTCCAATTTAAATGTGGAACTCTATTTGTTAGCAGCAAATTAAATAAAAACCTTTACCTTCCAGAGCTGTGTCATCTTCAGGGTCAAAATTTTCCAGGGAATATCGATCAATGAGTTTGTCTATGGACGGGACGCTCAGTTTTGGAGAAGGTTGAACAATTAGATAGAGAAGAAACCTGTTTATTTCACATCTAAAAAAGAAAACAAAATTATTCATAATTCATATTCTATCCTAGAATATCAGAATCGTTAATGAAAAGTATTGAAAATTATTCATTGTTTTAAAAGACAAGTATAATTATAAATAACTTTTTGAATTAAAATTCTTTATTTATCCTATATCCTATGAAATATTAAATAAAGTAAACGTAGAGGCTTTTTTTCTATGAATAATTTAATGCAACAAACTTGAAATATTTCGGAATAACCTTTCTCGAGCACTTGTGAAATGATTTTACCTTGTCACTATCAAGAGAAAAGCTTTAGTATGTATATTGAAAATCACCTTTGCATTTGAGATTTATTTACATGTTTACTAGACAATTCATCAATTTTATTGAATGTGTTTAGAGCATTTTGATAATCATCTGTAACAGAAAAAAAATAAGAGTCATATATTTTTGTAATCACAAATTTTTAACTTCATTCCTCCACCCTTTATGAATTTTGCCTCATTAAATATTTTTTCAGTGAGTGTAAGTCACATCTGCTGTTTCCATATATTTTATCTATTTTTTGGGAAAATTTTAGATTGCCGTTTTTGATTCTACCATCATCATGAGTTTGACAGCCCTTGACTGAATCCAGGATTCTTCCATCACTCTTGTCTGTCCATCCCTTTTGCTCGCCAGTTATGTATGTCTGCATTGACAATGTTTATCCATTGTTTTTTGGTCTTCCTGATTTCCTCTAGCCTTGTGGTGTTGAGAGTGCTAGGCGCTTAATAGAGTTTGCATCATCCATTCTAATTATGTAACCAGCCTACTGCAGGCGCCCTATTTTGATGTTGTTGATAACATTGGGCTCTCTGTAGATGTCATTTTCTTGTACCAATTTGATTTTATACGACTCACATATAAAAAGTTTACAACAAAAATCAGTAATTTGACAACAGAAGCGTTTACCCTTGTTTTACATACATCTATGAATCACTTTTGAAACATCTCCATCTTCGGACATTTGTCCATCATTATTAAAATTAAAACTCACTAATACTAACTTTGCTTGAGTTGTATGCTTGCTATTTTGTCCAGGCATGCTAACACGTTGCCATGATTGTCCTCCTGGTTGTCTATGGCGCTCTGATAATAGTTTATGGCTTCTGAGAGGTATCCCAGCCTCTGCAGGTTGTCGGCCAGCTCCAGAAAGACACTAGCTCGTAGGGGAGTACCTTCAGGATATCTGAGACTTGCGTGGGAGTAACAGCTAATGGCGGCCTGTGAAAATAATCATGAAAAAATATCTTAACTAAGAATTTCAAGTCAATCAGAAGTCGGAAAATGCCTTGAATAAGCAAAAATTATGATCATTCTAACTTGGTCCTTAGATACACATAACCAAGCAGATATTAACTCCCCCAGCGTTGATTTCAATCTATCGAGATGAAAAATATACATATGACGAGTCGCAGTCCAGTGGTTAACACTACAGACCTATAATTGGAAGGTAGTATGTTTAAATTTAAAAAATGCTCATCCCTCGGTTGAAAAATTGATGCACCTTTCACAGACAGGGTCACAATAGTACCCCAAGAATAAAACAAACTAGTTGACACTTTACAGACACATTTCCAAGGAAGTAAAAAATGTGCTGCAGTCCGTGGAGCTGTGGGTGTTGGAGAGCTGGCAGTTGACGTTCTGATCCTTGGTAGCAGGGGTGTTAGTTGCATGGTGTTGTGTTGTGTTCCTTTAATAATAATAACTTATTTACATAGTGCCTTTTCGTGAGTAGTCCCTTCAAAGGCGCTTTGTCTTTGTCGTGGCTCATCCATCGCCCAAATTGAACCCTAAATACACAAACACAAAAAACAACAGTTCATGGATGAAATGTTCTGCGAAAAGCGCTGCTTGAATAAATATGTTTTCAGTCCTCTACAAAATTCTGTCTCAGTGTTCAGCTCCCTGAGGGTCACGGGCAGCGAATTCCAGGCCATAGGAGCAGCAACTCCAAAAGCTCGATCGCCAAACACCGTCTTCGTAGCTCTACACGGCAGCTGGAGTAGGCTTTTACTAGCCTCATTGGATCTGAGTGTCTTTCCTCGGGTAGTGGGTTCACTGTTTTTGACAAGTTTGTTTAGTTCCTTTGTTTTGAGACACTGAAAGCAAGTGGGGATTGATATTGGGTTTGAATAAAACAAGATTGAAGTTGTACCTCTAGATTCTCTCTCCCAGGACTGATGCACTTCAAGCACGAGAGTTTCAGCTCGGCTTTGATGAACTGGCGAGCGCTCATGAGCAGGTATTCGGCCTCGCGCGTGGTGTTGCCAGCGCAGTCGGCAAACTTGGCCGCCCCCAGGTAGCAGAAACCCGCGTGGGAGGGCTGCTCGGCCAGCTCAGCTTCCTGCGCCATCGCACACAGCTCCTCAACAGCCTCGGAGACGTTGGGCTTCCGCATGAACCTCCTGGAGAATGGAATCCACCATTGATTATTAAAATGGACTCAGCACATGAATTGACATACACAATATTGTCTCATCCCACGGCCGAGCTGCTAGGGAAAAGGTAAACAAATATTTTGTTTTGCTCTCCTCTTTTTATCAGTGCAAAATTCAGTCATTTGCTATCTCACTTATTTGTTTAATTCATTATTTTTTCGGTCATCCTCTTTCGCGCTTACCTTTGACTTCCCGCATCTACAAATAATGGAGGATAAACGACATGACAAAAAGAGTGTACAAAAGAAGTGCCCTTAGCAACCGATAACAAATTATTAGTTAGCATTTACTCTAGCAATTCGGCTGCGTGAAGTCACAATTTTTTTGTCATTTTGAATTGCTGACCCTTGGCTGACTTCAATACACCACAATCACCTAATATTCTAGTTTGTTGATGGAGCATCATTGAGTTGGAGCATGGATAGTAGATTGAAAAATTTACGTACTTTTTTAGTTTGTTTAAAATAACATTGTATTTTTCCATAAATTCAGGTCCTAAGTCGGTCGACATTGTATCTTTCTATTCCTGTTTTACAGCAGGAAAATTAATTTAGAAAATATGAATTAAGGTTTGACAGATGGCGAATAACAAAATTTGACAGAATATGTTGACAGATCGAAGCGAAGCGTATCCCAAATGGTTGATTCGGATCTTTAAAAAAAGTTTTCTTCTTCTTTGTAGCAAATCCAACAGTAGGCAGAGGTGCCAGTATCAAGTACACAGGTTTTTTTAAATTTGTATTTCTTTTATATTATATTTTTACTTAATTTCTACGTTTAATTTAACTTCAACTTGTTCAATAATTGTTCTTAGTGTTTATTCCAAGTTTTGGATTGTTTCCAAAAAATTCCAAACAAGATTTAATAAATATTGACCACCCTCTCATTTACAGACCGTGCTTTCCGTGCTGCGGGTCCGGTGGAGTGGAACAGACTGCCACTCGGAGTGAAGAACTCCAAATCTATGGGTATATTTCGCGGAGCTCTCAAGACGCACCTTTTAAAAAAGTCTTATCCGTGATCGAAGAGGGCCCTTGAGGTGTGACAGACACAAAAACGGCGCTCTCTTATCATGTGCAATTTAAAATAAATAAGCCTGACATATATATATATATATAACTATCCTCCCATCACTTGCCGCTATCCAATCTGCTGCAATTCTCTCAACATTGGGATTTTCTGTTCCCAAATAATCTGTCTAAAAACACTTCTTTCTCATTGTATAACATCTTTGACATCACAAGTTCTGGTATCCAGATTTCTGAATCCCTTTTAGAAGCATTACGCTTGCAATGTGTTGAAGTCAAAATTTCTGTGGATCTAAGACCTTTTTTTTCTGTTTCCGGCTGTTCTACAGATAGGAGGTGCAATACACCAGGAAGATCTCCTGCATACTGTGATTGAGGGGATGATTTAGGAGACAAACGCCTGTGGACGACCACGATGAGAGTTCTTACGGGATACATTGGCAGATATGTGCAGTTCCTCCTACGATTGCCTTGAATAGGGGGAAACGGCAAGGATGTTTGAACATTGCTGCAAGCCAATTCTAGGATTAAATAATGTTTTAAACTCTCACAGTCACTTTCATGGTTGGTGTGAGATGACAGATTTTCTCAGGTAAGAAAGGTGCCCAGCCGTTTCGAGCCTTGAAAATGTTCCTCGAGGGAAAAAAATGTCGGCAAACAAAATTACTGCAAATGGAACATGGTATAGCCCGAAAAAAAACGATGTCGTAAATTCTAGGATTGACACAGAAAAATAATACTGCTCTAGGACGTCATTTATCCTTCTGTGTTCATATGATTTAGTGAAATGTTCTGCCTGGCTTCATTTTAAGGGAATCAACTAATAAATTAGCTCATTTTCTTGTTTAGTGTTTGGATAACTACAGTGGATCCGCTAAGAGAATGAATTTCTGACAGTTAAAAAAATATGTTGTTTTCTAATTTATTTTACTTTCCATTTGACCCAAAATTATAACAAATATTTCCATTTAACATGATGATTTATTTTTAAAGATAATTATGTGTTAGAACAACATTTTTTATACGGTATAAAATTATATTGTAAATTCTCCAAAGTTACATCGTTCATACTATTATGACCTGTCAGAAATTCATTCTCTCAGGAGCTCCACTGTATGTTATAATGGTAAATTTATGGTTGTTTTAATTTATTATAAGGTTTTATTAAAAGATGCTGCCTATGTTGTAAAAAAAAACATGGATAATATTTATGCAATACTTTATTTACAATGAGTACTTGAAAAAGCATAAAAAATCAACACAGTAATTGTAAAATCTTCATTGAAGACAACCTTATCACCCCACAATAGTAGAGCAGAGTATTCCTTTCTTATTCATACATTCCTATATTATACAGTTAACAATAGTTGTAACCTAGATCATATAGTTAACAATAATTATAATCTTCTTAAGGCACTAATCACTTCTGCCATCACAGATTCAACGCTTAACAATAAATAAAAATAAACAGGATTGATTAATTTCACATAACCAATAAGTAAAACATCAAACAAAGGAAAATTAAACATATTAATCCAAATTATAAAGCAAGAAATTCTCAATAGTTATCAATACCTGACACTCATCTTTTAAACATTTGAACTTGGCAAAAAATATGAAAAATTTGTCCTTAGAAATGCACAACAAAATATTACACGGCCTTTCCCTAGCAACCTGCCATGTGTAGCCAAAATTTTGTCATCAATGAAATTTGTGCGGAGTCTGTTGCTCCACCGTGCACGTAATATTGATTCAGGGATCCAATAGGAAATTTGTCATAAACAAGCATGTGTGACCTTTTAAATTTTATCCTGAACATGTACAATAATTGTCTATAATTTTTTTTTGGATTGCTTTTTTTTTTACAAGTAATATGTACCAATTTATAATCAAAAAGGCTTAATTCATAACTTGACAATGAAGAATGCAACACTATATTTTTGAAAAACTGAGATGAAAATCTTTTACAAAATAATTTTGAAACAATAACTTATGAATGTTCATACATGGGACACATGCACTGGCCTTCCATTGAATGTTCTTTTAGGCATACTCAGTATCACTGGACTGACCACAGAGCCTCTATAGGGCAGATATTTGCTGGGTTTCGGTGAGGGTGGAGCCTTGGTGAAGAGAGAGCCCCAAACTCGACAGGTCTTTCCTGACCACACCCACATACCCGTAGCGACACCTCCAATCAGGGCAAGAAACAATCGTAGAAGGGCAATCTCAACACCTGCGCCCCCTATGGGCAATTGAGGACAGCCTGATTGAAATTGGCACTCCATAGCGGCGAGCAACGAGAGACTCTGCCATCTGGGTTTGTTGAAGGATTCGTAGAGAGAGCAAGCCAAACTGGCTAATGCAGGCACGAGGAAAACTAAACCAAACACTACAAGGCGGAACATAAGGCGCTCCAACTTTACAGTAGGACGTCCTACCATCTTAACGGCTTTCCTCACTTTAACGAGAGCTGCGCCCCCTATGCACGCTAATAAGCAACCAGCGAATAGCAAGCTAGTGTGAGGGACTATGAGAAATGTAACAGCAGCAGTATCAGATATCTGACAGATCCCTGTGAGCTCATCCGCTGACACTTTACGCAGCACAAGAGCAGCAACTGAGAACACCGCTGGTACTGTCCATGCAGAAACGTGGAAGTATGAGCAGATGTTATCCAGAGCTTCCGTTGACCACTTTTTAGCTGCACTGAGATACCAAGATAAAGCCAAATTAACAAACCAAACACTTGAAGCCAAACCAAAGTAGTATAATATTAAAAATACAATGGTGCACGGTGCGCTTTCCAAGCCATCCGTAGCAACGTAGCTATCTTCAGAATCCATGGGGTGTGCACAGCTGAAGATCTGAGGTCCAAATGAGCCCCGCACAATGTAAGCAAGAGATACCAAGTTGTTGCACACAGCCAAGAAAATTATAGGCTTTTCTGGGTACCGAAACCTCGTCGGGTCAACGCAGTACGTCAAGATTGTGAAAAGAGTAGAGAGGAAGCATAACCACGCCCAGCCGGTAAACCAAGCTTCGGTGAATTGTTTATCTTCTGCTCGGTGGTACGCGTCTTTTCCACATTTTGGTGCGCACGTCAGGGAGAAGGCATCTCTAGCTCGGACAAAGTTGGGCGGGCATTGCGCTTGGACTTTTTCATCCAGCCATTTTTTTGTGTCGTCGCCCATCCAGAGTTGCTGTTGTTGTTTTTCGGTGACCTGCTGCTCGGAGATGTTGGGGATCTGCATGCAGAGCTGGTTGTTGCCGGTTATTGGGAAGCGCTGGCAGTTGAACAGCTGCGGCCAGGCGAGCCCCTGCGCCTCCAGGGTCGGCAGGCAGTCACTCTGCACGCGCTCGCAGAGGGACCGGCAGCAGGCGATGGCTCCGCTGACGTCCTCGGAGCACAGCGGGGCGAACACGGAGCACAGGAAGAAGCGGATGTGTGGGGAGCAGCGCGCGTCCACCAGAGGCATGTAGGCCTTCATCTGAAACAACAAGACATGCATCATTAGTCAAAGTTGGTAAGAAGTAGGTAATTAAGCAATATAATGTATGCAGGGAATCCAATAAGGGAAAAGCAAAATTATTCATCACATTTCTTGTGAAGACAACCCTTGAAGAGTAAACCTTGCTGGTGCTATGAGAGCGTTGAGAAATTGAAAATAGGGGCAACATTGACAAATTGAACATTTTTTTACAGTACGGGAAGTCAGCCTCATACCAACCTTTAACCAATTAGTCAAGGAATAAAAGTTATAAAATACGTTATTGCCTACTTATATAAAAGAAAACAGACAACCAATAAACCTCTCGAATACAACATTACAATTTAAAAACCTTGGCCTCCAACATTACAGATCAACTTACATTATTTCGGTCCTTGCATACTTTTTTCTTCATTATTGCATTGAAGTCATAAAAACAAAAACAAAAATGGCTAGAGCCATTATCTGTGGAACGAAAGGATAATGTATAGAGGGGGAATAAATGAAATGCGATTTTATACGTTGGTATTTTATCTGGCGGCGATGATTCCACAGACAATGTCTTCTGCCGGCAGATGATGGCGGCAAAAACTGCATCGCGCTGAGTTGTAATATTGATGGAGACGAAACTAACCAACGGCATTGTAACATATTATGAGGCTTATCTGTCAACCACTGAGTACTTCATATTCATGTGAAACTTTTTTTTTGCTTTCTTTATCTTGTATTTCGACACCCAATAATGAGGTACACATGCTCAAACCCTCCTCGTACCCGTCCTGTATGTATGTGTCAGAAGGACCCACAGAACATGGACGCTCATAAAAAATGTATATGTTTTCTCAAGTAGCGGAAGACCTTCCCGGGAATTAAAAACAACGGCACGACAAAACAAGGATCTCTAGGTCAGACACATGGCATGGTCATACACATGCCGTAAACGCAAACGCAAACGCAAAACGCAACTAAGCTACACATATAGTGTAACTTCTTGCCGCGTTATCCCCGAAGGGGTCGCATGTGGCGAGTTGAGCCTATTTATTTTTACAGGTAAGGGGGCCGGCCTTACGCCAAACACTTCAGTTGAAGTGGAGGTTTCCCAGCTCCCAGTGCTGGTACTCATTTCTTGTGAAGGCTGAGTAAACCTTGCCGGTATTTTATTTTGGGGTTTGAAATAAACACCGAAACGGGAAATCATTTCTGACACCCTCGGTGGGATTCGAACCCGAGCTTTCGGCATGGAATGCAAGCACTCTACCACCTGAGCTATCGACCGGATGCCGTTATGTTTTATAATTCAATTTTTCTTTCATAATTGTAAAATTCCCCAATCACAATAATTAAAACGGGTGTGCATATTTTCCGCGCAGTGAAGACATTCTAGAATGGTCTAATCTAATCTAAGTTGCAGATATATGTAACATTGGAGATTTACATTATAAGCATTAGCTAACAAGCAGACAAGTTCGCGCTTGCACATGCCGCATGTAAGCCCACAACATAAAAACCCAAATCTCAAATGAACATACACCCTGCAACTCTTGCCGATCTTCCCTAAAACAGGGGCGACATTGGCAAAGTGAATTATTTTCTATAGCATGGGTGATCAGCTGCATACCAAAAATGCAGAAAAAATCTAACAACTGCACCTTCTCCTGTGGTGTGGTGACACTCGGAGTATCATTGTTATTTTTCTAACTAACGAAGATTTGTGTTGAAAAGGATATGGTTTCTATTTGTGTGAAAATAGTTTCGACTCCACTACGGTTGTATAACTCAATGTACATCGCAATAGCAGTGGAGGAGGAATACCGGGCAAGGGACGGGTGGAGCAGATCAGCTAAAGAAATGAACGCCTGATGGGAGCTGCGCAGTACTCAGTAGGCATGTGCACAGATTATTACGAATGTGATTTTACAACAATGTTGAAATCATTTCTGACACCCTCGCTGGGAATTGAACCCGAGGTCTCTGCATGGAATGCAAACATTCTACCAACTGAGCTATCGACCGGACGTTCGTTGGTAACTGCATCAATCGAGAAAGGCTGAAGCGATTTGGCTGTTTTACATCATAAAATTATTTTAGTAATCAAGAAAAGGTTTCGGCATAACGAAAAATAAATTCTTGGAATTTTTTTGTATTTTTGAAAAGCCGAACATCCTTTTACATGGTTTCTCCTTATTTGTACCATTTTCCTACAATATAAAAGGGCTGATTTTTAATTTAGACCGGCCAATGTCTGTCGGGTCAGGTAGTTTTACTTTTCACTTTTACTTCAAAATTATTATCAATCTACTGAATCCATCCACTGTGGATTCTTCATCTTGACTACTTCTTCCGACAAATATATATTTTACTCCATAATTATTATACTCGTATAATCCATAGACTATATTTTTACGAATGTATAGGTTCATGCCTGCGTGTTTACTTGCTGTAGACGTTAGTGTTTCGACACTTTGGTTGGTACTCCTGGTACTCTCTGGAAACATCCATTTTAGAGGCGTCTCGTCTGGTTTCGAACACGGAAGAATAGGCCTTCGTCACATATAAATATAGGCTGCAGTTCTGTGGACCTTCAGTGATCAAGCCGTGAAACCGACAAGACAGAAGTTACAAAGTGTACCATATTATGTAATCAACTTGTTAAAAAAATAAATTTAGCTGCAATTTTATTTAAAGTGAACCCGAAATAAAGCATCACAATATTACACCTAATAACCACATTTTCTTTCTGGGAAACTGGCATGCAGCGACTGACGGCCCTTCCCTATCTTATACCTACCTGCACATGCACTGGGTTGTTGTGAGGATGCCGACTCGCCGGTAAAAACCAGTCCGGCGGAGTTAAAAGCATTTTAATGTCGGACACCGCCTGACAGTGTGCGCGGGCAATCATTGCCGATTCCAGCGCTCACTTCTTATCCATCGGCGCAGATAAACAACGGCCGTAATGACGATTGCAAACGCAATGGGCTCCGAACATTTCAAATATCCCTCGGCTGTATGACGTCAACCGTAATTAAGTAAAAAAATAATTCCCGATAATCAGGGATTTTTTTTCTAGTTTACAACATTGAGTAGGTAGTAGGTAGTTGCTCTGCGGGTCAAAGAAAACACTAACAATATGCTATTTTTCATTCAATATCTCTAAGAAATACACATAATTAAGATATTCTACAACTATAATTTATAATCTTAGTTGCACAGTACTGACATTTCAGCTTATATTTGAGTCGTATCGTATAAATGCAAACGCCGTCAACTCATTACGCGATGATTTTGAGAAAAATAAACTTGTAAAACGACAACACCAGTTGGAGATGACGGCGTTTGCACGAAATCATACTTTTTCAATTAAAATTACGAAGGATTAAGTGAGGTTTACATTATATCGCACACAGCAAATTATTATTTGACTTTTTAAAGTTTGTGTATTCACACAGTGAAAATTCATCTTTATAATTTCTTATAAATTATTATTTGTTACACTGCGCAGAATCAAATTCAATCATTATCTCAAAAATCATAAATTTTGGAGATGACGGCGTTTGCAGTTAAGTCACGCTTATACATGCTGCATGTGTACTCACAAAAAAAATCACATGAACATAAACCCTGCCGCCTTTCCCCGAAATCGAGATGAAATTGGCAAAAGTGAACCAAGTTTATATCGCATGGGGGTCAGCCTCATATCAATCAGTTAGTCAAAGAACTTAGCCTTATCTGTGCAACTCTGATTCTAGATCATTAATTGATGAGGCATTTGCTTTGTTACCCTTCAGTTTTTAATAATTAAAAAATCGTATCAAATTCATACTTGGCTACAGAATGATAACAATTTATCAATGTTTAACCTCCTTTATAGGTTGTTATGCGGCTGACCACCCATACTGTAAAAATGGTTCACTTTGCCAATGTCACCCCTGTTTCAGGGAAGGACGGCAAGAGTTGCAAGGCTTATGTTCATTTGAGATTGGGTTTTTATATTGTAGGTCCACATGCGGCATGTGTTAGCGCAAAATTATACATATCTGCTTGCGGGAATGCATTTAATATAAATCTTAAATGATATATATCTTTGCAGCTTAGATTAGATTAGATTAGAACCACTTTCGTGAACAATCTTCACGTCACCAGTCGTTCATTATGTGTTTTCATCTGCTGCGGGTCCATGTTTCCGCCACGATGTGCCGAGTCGCAGATCCCGTGACGGATCCAGGAGATGGACGTATAATAATAATAATAGGGATACAGCAACAGAAGAAACAGCCACACAAAAGATAACAATGCCGGAATGGTGGAGTCGCAGTTGTGGCGAAGCCGGGAGACTAAAAAACAACAGAGCGAGACGAAGCCACAATCCTTTTGTTTACTTTTTTGCCATAATTTATCCGGCGTTCGTGACTTCAGCGCTTTGACGAAACTTCAAACTTTGGAGATGATTTCAGAAGAAGAAATCTGGACAAAGCTTAAAATACATTTTAATGGAGTAGACGCACTCACTAAGCCAGGAAAGCATTTTTCACGCAGAGCTAGGAACATTGATAAATTAATATTTTGTTAATAATGTAAAATTAAACTTTTTTTAGTTTGAGTTGATTTATTTCCTTGAGCGCTTTCGATATTATCACACTATCATTCCTTGACTGATAGATAGGTTGGTATGCGGCTGACCACCCATACTGTAAAAAATGGTTCACTTTGCCAATGTCACCCCTGCTTCAGGGAAGGTCGGCAAGAGTTGCAGGACTTATGTACATTTGAGATTGGGTTTTTATATTGTAGGTCCACATGCGGCATGTGTAAGCGCGAAATTATGCGTGTCTGCTAGTGGGAATGCATTTAATATGAATCTCAAATGATACATACATATCTTTGCAGCTTAGATTTAGATCATCAAGGATCGAGGAAATAAATCAACTCGTGAAGAAAAACTTTGGTTTCATTTTACAAACCCTTCAACTGAATATTCTGTTATTGGTTGCTTAGGACTCTAGTCGCGTAGTTTCATCTATGTAGAACAGGTTAGTGGATAAAAAGAAGTTGGTAAAATACTGCGGAAGATTTCCAAATTCCATACAAGCTGAACGTTGTTTTTGTATCTACATGAATCTGAATCAGCTTTTTTGCAGTTATTTCACGAAGCGATTACTGCAACTTGAACACAACAACGTCTATCGGGTCAGCCTAGTTCCCTATCTGAATCTCTAAAGATGATTTTTCGATTTGAGGAAAAAAAACTAAACTAGATAATAATAATAACATATTATTTTTGATATGCAATCTCTTGATCTGTAATTGAGGTCTGCACATTTGAGAAAAGTTGTGGCGTCACACGACAGAGTTGCTAGTTTTGTTATTGGTTACTGAGGACCCTAGTTGCCGTCGTTTTAACAGACGTGTGATGTTCGCCCGTCAAGAAACATCAAATCTGGAACATCCGTGCCGAAAACGTTTCGAGTCCAAAAATCATCTTATATGGATTATTCCTTTAATAATGTAAGTATAATCGATATTACAAAGTATCAACTATTAATATTCATATTAAATGCATGCCCACAAACAGACACGTGTACGTTCTCTCTCACCTGATGCTTTATACTTACGTAATAAAAAAACAAATCTCAAATGAACATAAACCCAGCAACTTGAATAATAATAAAATAAAATCAAGTAAGTAGATAGGAGTATAAAAATATTTCTTGATTAGATTGATCCAGGCTGGCTTTAATTTTATTCGTCGCCATTTGGTTTTATTTTTAATCGCAAGGATTTAATTTTGTTGTTTACGGCCGCCGACAAAGCGAGCGTCTGAATGAATAAAGCTACGTATACGAAATTCTCCGTCATTATGAAGTCAGAAATAAAAAAATAATGATGGGAGGAAGTGTGTCGATTAGTAAATGCATAAGATAAGCGAACTCCAGGGTTGCCACAAACATTATCTTTAATAATAATTTAAAAAAAAAACTTTTATATGGCGCTTTTACTACGACCTCAGTCACCTCAGAGTTGCTTGGTGTGGACCTACAAACTTCAAGTCCTACCTGTTTGTAGTACAAACAGGTAGGACTTGAAGTTTTATTTTAGCTTTGCCTACCTACTACTACCCCCACTTCAACTGAAAGAGGTTGGTGTGAGGCCGGCCCCCTTACCTGTAAAAATAAATAGGTCCCGAAGCGCCATATGCGACCCCTTCGGGGATAACGCAGGCAAGAAGTTGCACTATATGTGTAGCTTAGTTGCGTTGCCTCACTTTAAGACTCTGACGAAACGTTGAGGAATCTCGGTTCATAACATCAGTTTTTTAAATTCGATAAAAAATATCCGATGAACGTAATCCATAACATTGATAATATCGAATAACTTTGTATGAAGCTGAAAAGCTTCCAAACTTTAAAAATGTTACATGGAGGAGACTGGATCTCATTACTAGCGAAGGTTGAGTAAAACTTGCCGGCACTATGGTTTTTGAATCCGAAAACACCAAAACTATAAAATCACTTCCGACACCCTTGATGGGGATGGGACTACATAGCCTTTTGGCTTTGAATGCAAGCCAGACTGACAGAATCAACTGATCTTTCGACCGGAGAATATTCTTACGTGCCTTATTTAACTTAGTCATTAATTTATTCCTGTAGGATGATATAATTTTTCATCATCATGATCTCGACAGCCCTGGGTGGGCCTTGGCTGAATCCAGGATTCTCCTCCACTCTCCCCTGTCCATCGCCTTTGCTCTCCAGCTACATATGCTCGCATTGGCTTCATCTGCGTTGCCACCGCCCATCCATCGTGATGTTGGCATCCTTGTTTCCAGCGGCAGTTGCATCTTGCATGGCATTCATTATTACCTCTGGCAGACGGACAAAAAGTGGAATTCTGAGCCCTGCCTTGCGCTCGGCCCGTCTCTAGCGGTCTCCAGCCCGCCGCCTGCGAGCCGACGTGAGTTGACCACTAATTTTTTCACCCAAGTCTCGCACCCGCATCCAGAGACAATGCTATGAAAGCTCCAAATGAAAGCTATGCGTGAGTTGGAATAGTATGTATCCATATGTAGTCAAGATGAAGTTTCAATAGTAAATGGATTTGATAGATTTATTGACATTTAAGGCTTGTATTTAATGCATGCCCACAAGCATACACGTGTAAGTTTGCACTTACACATGCTGCATGTGCACATACAAAATAAACCAAACCTCACATGAACATAAACCTTGTAACTCGTTTGCAAGAAGTCCCTGAAACCGGTGAAACCGGGGTGGCATTGACAAAAGTGAACCATTAAGTTTGACAACATGGGGGTCAGCGTCATACCAACTAGTTGGTAGAATTTCAGGGAGCTAGGGTTCGATTCCAACCAAAGGCTTCAGAATAGATTTTCCGTTTCAACCAAGCGAAACACTAAAATATCTCATTTATATTTTCAAATAATACTCCTCGCTGGGTTGAAAAATTCATATACCTTTACCAAAACCGGTCACCAAAGGTCCATCCAGCCTTACAACAACTGGGTCTTGTTTGAACATTGGCGCTTTCTATAGCGACGACCAACTTCGCAGAGAGCTCTTGAAGTGTGATTCCCAAAAATAATAATCATCCTAATATTATTATTATTCATCTTGACTACTTCCTCTGACGTATATGATAATATGCTTAGACTCCCGCATAGCACTGTTAGTTCTCACAGCATTGTCTGTGAATAAGAGCCTTCTCGCTCTGATCTGAGGCGGCGCGGAAGAAGAATAATTAGGCAGCGTTATGCAGCTACGTCTCTAGGCACTCGTGCATCGCAAATCCAGAATTAATTAAACAGAGATCAATTAAACATGCGCATTTCAATTAATGGGTGAATGGATTCATTAATGACTGAATCGATGCACTGAAAGTCAAATGATTTTTTTGGGACTTTTGAAAAATTGACTTCTCATTCATTTTATTTAAAATCTATCGATCTGCTTACCCTCTTCTGATGCCGAAGAACAGCCATTCTTCTATTGTTTGGATGGTCGGCCTTCGGTAGGTCTTACCATGCACCTAGGAGGATGAAGGTAGGATGGAATAAAACATGACGGTGCCTGAACATCTGATCATTGTTTCATATAAATTTGATCAGCTGTCGATACGGCGCCATGCTTTATTTCGTCTTATCTTCAAATATAAACGTCGAGACTTCCACCCCTGGTACACGCTGGCCGTTTAGTATCTCGCGTACAATGATCCGAGTTATCCTAGTCTCATCTATGCGGTCCACGTGGCCCCTCAAGAGCCGCCTTCTCTCCCAACTCCGTTTGAAGATGTCCTCCGTGTCCTGCATGCTTCACGATTTCCATATTCGGTCTCTGAGTGTCTTTCCAGCAATGGCACGGTGCGTTTTAATCTCAGATGTTCTGAGTTGGCTCTTGGTTCCAGAAGTGTTTGCTCTCCATTTTGGTTTTCATGATAGATTTTAAAATGATTTAAATACAGAAGTGCACTTTGCCACTTAGACCGCGATCGCAGGTTTAAAAATGAGGAACCATCTGCGGTTCGGTGAGAGATAAAAATGGTTGGCATCGTTGGTAGTTGGTACCACGGAGGTACAACAAATAGCTCTATGACATCTACGAAGAACCAGATGTGATCAGTCCCATCAAAGGTCTTATCGTTAGGATGGACGATGCATACCCCGTCAAGCACTTTCAGCACCACAAGGCCGAAGATCAGGAAGGAGATCAAAAATGCGATGAATGGCGATGCTAACGAGATACAACCAAGGTAGACGTAGATGGAGAGCAAAGGCGAGAGTGGAGGGGAATCCTGAATTTCGCCAAGACCTACCCAGAAGCGCTATTCTGCTTAATTCCTTACACTTTGGATATCAATCCAAGTCGGAGCTCGCTAGCGCTTGCGAAAGAATTCCACAGCTGATACAAAATCACGATACACTTAATTTTTGCTCACGAATCGCTATGCCGACGCCTTAGGGTCGTAAGGAATTTAGCAGAATAGCGCTTCAGGGCTGTCAAGCTCATGATGATGTCTCTTATTGAGACAGCCTACATTCTAATTATTTTGTCCATGGTTTCTAACTTTACGTCTTCACGTGATGTGTAAATCAGTTGGAGAGTTAATTGTTTTCTCACGCGCAGTCAATGTTCAGTAATTAGTTAGTGAAGTGGCGACTTGTAGCTCACACTGAAACACTCGGTCTGCAGTTTTAGACATGTTAATGAGAGCAATCCAATACGGCGCCCGAAGAGACAACCGTCTGCATTTAACATGTAGGTGCAAGGTGTATCTATCATCTAAGTTGCACAGATTTTATGTCACATTGCGTAAAGCTGAGTAAATCATTGGAAGGTATTTAAAAAAAAAGTTGTACTGGGGAACTATTGCATCAGCACGCTTGCCCAGGGTACACGTTTTCCACCGAGAGATTGAGTTACTCCATTGTTCTTCAGTTCTATAAACGGTGTACGTGCGCCAACAACGAGAGGTATTTACGCAATGTTTTATACTAAGGGCCTGTTGCACCAAACTCCAATAAGACAAAAATCAAAATTACGTGTGATTTCTCCCAACAAATCAAAAATTTGGTTGCATATACGTAAATCAGCTGATGCACATCATCTTTCCTGTTCAAATTCCATCATATTATTACCCACTTCCGAGAAATATGTAACCGAGGTCCTTACTAGAATCAAGCAATCAAACTTGATGTGTCAATCAAATATCGATTGGAAGTGGGTGCAACAGGCCCAAGGGTACATTTCTACTCCTCGCTCTACGATTCCAGCATTTGCCGTGGAAATGGATCTTACTTTCAATACCGAAGCGATCGGTTTTTCGTACAGAAACAATGAAGAGTATGTAAACAATAGAGTCGCTTGTAAATAATGCAAGAGTATTGTGAAGTCTATATGAGTATAACATTATATTGACAAAAGTTTATTGGTTTGAAAGATTCCGTTGCGTTTTGGAAAATAAACAATGCAAGGTTTTTTCCAAGTTCAAAGCGGCCGTCTCGAGAGGCAGGAGGGGAAGATGTGAAACAAGGGGGAGAGGGAAACAGTGAATAGTGAAGGGCAGAGCAGCCAGTCACTAATAAATTTGTTGATACTTCGAAAGTAACTGTTACAAATGAATAAAAAAGCCATGATGTAGAGTAGGGGAAAGAGCAGATGGATTGACGACAATTTTTCTTTACTTGGACCGGTTACAGTGTATTGGTTAACGCTACTGACGTAATCGGAAGGTCGTGGGTTCGTTTTCCGTATCAATTCTCTTTTTAAATATGCTCTTCGAAGTATTGAATTGTTTTATGTGCATTTACTAAAGACTGGCCACGAAAGCTCCATTCAGCTTAAAAGCAAATGTTTCTTACTTGAGTAATTTATGCTTTCTATACCGACAAACATGTTTACAAGAAGGGTCTTCAACGAGATATTACATGCATTCCCATAAGCAAACACGTATAAGTTCGCGCTGACACATGTCGATGTGGACCTATAACATAAAAGACAACAATCTCAAATTAACATCTCTTGCCGACCTTCCCTGAAACAGAGTTTACATTGCCAAAGAATGCCATTTTTACAGTGTGGGTGGTCAGCTTCGTACCAATCTACAAGTCAAAGAATTATGTCATGTGTGATTTACACAACAGAAAAACACGCTATTCTTCGTTAAACGTAATACAGCGTAAGTTACCACTGAAGTGCCCAACGGTCTAGATTCTAGAATTATCTTTTCGTGGTGAGACGATAACGAAAGACACAGCATCAACCTCCTTCAACTGTCACATATTATGTACAGTATAAGTTTATATTCGATATTTTTTTCTCTGGCCATCTCTAGTGCTGGGCTCGGCAGGGCAATATTTGACAACAGGACCATAAACGCAAAGTAAAAGGTTCCAAATAACACGAAACCTATATAATATCACTTAGGCAGATCTGTCGTAAAGTGCTCCCCTTGCATTCTACTTTGTTACACAATATGTCGGCGGAGCAGTGTTTATTAGAAGGCAATAAAACATATTATTCTAGGGCACGTCATATTTCCAGGGAAGAGATATCAAGTTTATGACAGCCAGAGCAATATGGCGGCTTTGTATTGCTGTATTTTTTATTGCGTTCAGGTGGGGTGTGTTACTTACTTGGAAATATATAAATGGAGTAATAATGACTGTGTTATAAAATGAGAAATACGTGGAATCAAAGATAATGTAATTTTTGAGTTCTTTCCGTTGATCATTTCGTTGATATTTCTTTTTATAATGATCGTTTGTTTTTCCCGTTTATTTTTGTTACTTGACATCTGGGATGGTAGACGGCTGACCATTCATGCTGTAAAAAATAGTTCACTTTTGTCAATGTCACCCCTGCTTGAGAAGAAATCGGCAAAAGTTGAGAGGTTATGTTAATTTAAGATTTGTGTTTCTATTTTTTTTTGTGCAAGTGCAGCATGTGCAATAGCATACGTGCACGTGTGGTTCATACATGTTTGCAACTTAGATTATAAATCGAAACACAGAAAATCATCATTTTCGCGATGACACAACAGCTGATCACTGTACCAAACTAAATGTATCAGCTGTTTACACGCCGCCATCTTTTATTTATTTCTGTATTCAAATACCTAATGTAGAACGGCAGTGACAAAACAACACATGACGCAACGTCACATGACAAAACATCACAATTATAAAACCTCACATGACATTACATCACAATGATAGTACATCACATGACAAAACATCACAATGATACAACCTCACAATATGAAATCACAGCACAATGACAGTAAATCCCATGACTAAACAACACAATAATAAAACAACACATAAAATACACCACTATGACCAAACAACACAAGGACAAAACATCATATGACAAAACATCACACGACAAAACATTACATACCTAAAACAGAACATACCATAAACGGCACATGACGTGATGTAATGTTTTGTCATTGTGTTGTTTTAATATTGTGATGTAATGTCATGTGAGGTTTTTATAATGTGATGTTCTGTCATGTGTTGTTTTATCACTGTGCCGTTCTAATCTGTCACCTTCAAATACATACGGGAAGATCTGTCGACGCCCGTTCTAGATTATTATACAAGTAGTTAGCCAGATTCCCAGTTTAGAATTTGGATTATTATTGTACATGTAAATTGGCTGACGTTCCAGTGACCGATTGCCCGTAGCTTTATTTACACGCTAGCTGCGTGTGTGTGTGTGTGTGCACGGTGTAAGCCATGTGTTGCGTGGCTTCCTTTCATCTCTCTCTTGTGTTTATTATTGTACGGAACGGGCGGCGCTTTGTCGCCCTGCCGGCTTCGACCGTACCGCTTCGTTGGACTCACTTGCTTCAAAGTGAAATAAAACGAAACATCAAAGACGATCTGCATCCTAATTTCTCTCGTCTTTCAGCAGATCTATTTCTGGACTAATTTGTGGATTAAAAAAAAAGCTAAAAAATCACACTGTATCATAGTTATAGGTTTATACATATTTTATGTAAGCTCAGTAAATCAAGAAGTGGATTGTGGATTTTAAATAAGGCACTGAATACCAAAATATTTAGATGCAAACGAAGTATGTACTTTGGTTCTATAACTTATAGTTTGAACGTCTTTAAAACTGGTTTATACGCTATTAGGAATTGGATTTCGGAAATTATTATAAAGTTGTTATGGCCGAGCTAACAAGTCGCTAATAAGTATTTTGAATAGAACCAATGCCACCCCGGTTCAGGGAACGGCGGCAGGAGTTGCAGGGTTTATGTTCATGTGAGTTTTGTTTATTTGTATGCACACACGCAGAATGTGTAGGCGCGAACCTACATGTGCCTGTCTGTAAGCATGCATTTCATATGAGCTATAAATGTTAACATATCTTTGCAGCTTAGATTGTAGATAGATAACACTAGTTCGATTCCCGTCTGCCCCCTGACTATATATTTTCCCCAGGTTTAATAAATGTCATTGGGTATTAATTAATCTGACATAAAGATGGCAATACCTGTTTCTGTCTAGGTAAAATAGTTTGGTGAATTGCGCTCCCCTTCACAAATCTGATAAATGTGTCTTACTTGGAAAGAATGGACGATGAACGCTTGACAAATATCATCTACAGGGAAATGTAGGAGGCAATGAAGAAGGAGAAGACCCAAAAAGGAATGGCTTGATCAAATAAGTAAGTGAAATTGTGAAGGTATGTGATATACAAAGTGAATCTAAGAGAAAAAAGTGATGGATATTAATGAACCAAGAGAAGTATGTCAGGATAGGAATAAGTGGAAGAGACTCTGCAGAGGTTCTGGCTACCCTTAGTGGAACGGCGATAGTGTAACAGTTACGCTCTAAATTCAGCCACAAAGAGGATCTTTTGAACGTGGCCGCAACGACAATAATTTGTCCGTCCGTTAGCGTAGCTACGTTAGTTCTGTTATTGTCTACCACCGAGGCGTGAGGCGTTTGGGAACAGAACCCTGCACCACATTTATCCGGATGGATGGAGTTCACGCATGAAGACACTCACGTGTCCCGAAGAACCCGGCAGGCATCTGAACGTACCAGGCGCAGCAAATACATTTTAGAAGATTTTCTTTTTTATCTTTACCATTGAAATAAAACATTTTAAATTACTTTGAATTCTAGCAATGACTGGAATTGAACTATAAAAATTGCAACAAGGTTAGATGCATATTTCACGATAGTATTTTTCGTAGCGTTAATAATAACCATTTTCATATAGATGGTATTAGGTCTATGAAATCTATAATCCAAGTCACAAAGATATTTGGGGCTGTCCATATATTACGTCATTCGCATTAAAGGGGGGGGAGTCTGGTCTGCGGATGATGGCAAATGAAGTACGAGTACCAAAAGTGACGTCGTTCTTGTAAATACTAATTTCTACAAAATATACAAAATATTTTGTAACTAATATAACATTATTAATTATTAAGCTCATCCATTATTACAGAAAGAGGGGGGGGGGTCATTAGATAATAACTATAGGATGATTGTAGGGGGGGGGGGTGGTCGAAAATCGGCCAAAATCGATGACGTAATTTATGGACGGCCCCTATGGACATTTAATGCATGCCAACAAGCCGGCACACGTAAGTTCGCGTTTACACATGCTGCATGTGTACATATAAAATAAACCAAACCTCACATAAACATATACTTTGCAACTCCTGCCGCCATTCCCTGAAACCGGAATGGAATTGACAAAAGTGAACCAAGTTTTTACAGCATGGGGGGTCAGCCTCATTTAGTCAAGAAACACAAATTTTTCAGAAACGGAAGTAATTGAAAAACTTTAAATCGAATATAAAAAATATCAAAGCGATATAACTGCGCTATGTTATATTTAACAAAATAATTGTCGGTTTAAAAGAAAATTAAATTCACACATAATACAAAACCGCAAAAATTTCAGTTAAAATTTTGATCTATTAGTTACTATCGATGTGTTCGTACGAGATGCTCGTCCCCGTTTAGCAACTTAGATTATAGACCGTCAAAATATTGTATGGCTGCAGAGAAAGCTTCGCTAAGGAGCAACTCACTTTTCTACTTTCAAATCATTACCAGCGAGAATCATTTTAATCAGCGGCAAGAAAGTGAATGCCAAATTGCCTAGGCGACTCCCATGCAGAAATATATTGGATGTGTGGTGCTGTGTTGTGTGTCGTGCGGCTTTTAATGATAGAGGCGTTATGAAGAAAGCTGACCCGCAGGAAGTTGAGTGTTTTGTGGAAATTAATCTTAGTAATTATTGTAAACGTAGATTCCCACGATGATGATGGTGATGATGACGCTAATAATGATGTGTCTGCTTGTAGGCATACGTTTAATATGAATACCAAATATGCATACATCGCCACCTTAAAGTTAAAACTGAAGTCTGATTCACTGAATGCAGAAATCGCGGATGATTTTTTTTTGTGGGTAACTTCTCATAGTAAGTGAACTAATTATAAGGAAGTGCTCATAAAAAACGTCTACACTACAGGATTTTCAAACCTTTTTAATGTTTTCTCTCGTAGGAAATAGGAAAAAGGTGCATTTACCTGAGAAAACCATGTTAGCTTAATCGCTTATTCGATTTTACTTATTCCGTTTTACTTTTGAAGTGGCGATATATTGCAACTTTGATGATTAGAATGAGGATGATGGAGACGTTCCTTGGCTAATAGGTTGGTATAAAGCCTAAAAATGATTTAAAACCTTCGTTCATTTTTGCGAATGATACTCCGGCTTCAGGGAAAAGCGTCAGGAGTTGGAGGAACAAGCTTGATGTTCATAATAATATGAGGTTTGGTTTATTTTGTAAGTACCTACACACACAGCATTTATAAGCGCAAACACTTACGCAAAGACTGACGAAGAGAGTGTACGCTGCTACTATGAATGGAAGACGTGGTAGGGGAAGACCGAGGAAAGTATGGATGGATCAAATTTCCGAAATAGCGAATGAATGGGATATTCAGAGTCATAACAAAAGGAGAGAGTGCATGAAAAAGATTATGACTTTGAATGAAATGAAAGAAGTATGTAAGGACCGAAAGGAATGGCGGTTGATTTGCAACAATGGCGGCTAGGGCATTAATTCTAAGTGTAATATTAAGTTTAATTTTAATTTTACTTTATTTTAATTTTAATTTGTAATGTGTCTCATTATGAATTTCTGTATATCATTTATAATTTGTTGTGCTCCTTGACTGATAGGTTGGTACGAGGCTGACCACCCGTGCTGTAAAAATCGGTTCACTTTTGCCAATGCCACCCCGGTTCAGGGAACGGCGGCAGGAGTTGCAAGGTTTATGTCCATGTGAGGTTTTCATTATTTGTATGCACACATGCAGAATGTGTAGGCGCAAACCTACATGTGCCTGTCTTTGGGCATGCATTTCATATGAGCCTTAAATACTTACATATCCTTGCAGCTTAGATTATAGATTATAGACTTAGGTGTGACTGTTAGTGAGTATGGATTTAACATGAATCATATAAACGTCAATAAACCTTTGCAACTTGGATTATAAATAGATCACGATGATTGTAATTATAAAGATGAAAATAATGACAAATTCACCTGCCTTTACCAAAGACCGATGAACACAGATTATTCAGAATTACAGCAACAGTGGTCTTGCTTGAGGGATGGCGTTTTCTTCCGTGAACAACTCATAAAATAAATCATCGATAGTCATATTATGCGTTGTTTGAGTTTGCTCGACCATAGCGTCGATTTTATTACAATTTCATATTCTACGACATCTCCGACCGTCACCTGTGGTTCGAGAGATTGCCCCCACAGCAGTCACTTCAAGAGACGTCTCAACACAGATCTGTTCAGCGAATCTTTTGGTTGCGCCCTTGGAGCGGCAATGCCACGAAACGGCGCCATTGAAAAAGTTAACAGATTCATCATCATCATCATCATCACTCAGGTCTTTTTTCAAATGAAATATTCAAATGCATGCAGGTCTGGAATTGGAGGGACATCAGATAAGCAACAATTAGAAGGGAATTATAAAGTTTAATGGGGATAGAACCTTCTGTTTTATCTGTAAACTTTTACGCTCAAATTCAACCGTAGCGTTTTACGAAAATATATGAAAACATCAAAGGCGCCTCGATTGGGCGTTTCAGCTTCCATTATTTTTTTATTCACGCTATGCTTGAGTTAAAAACGTAATGTTTTTTACTTGTGAGACGTGTGCCCCTGCCCCCTAGTATAAAACTTTGCGTAAACTCACCTTGATATGATATGATGTATGAAAGCTAAATCAATCTCTAGGAGTGCCTTTGCATATTCCATAAATTTGCAATTTACGCAATCGAGGTGAGATTTACTTATGTTTTATACTTGGGGTACTGTACGCCGATAGTAAAGTTGTTACTGTACTCTTACTAGCAAAGAAGTTATCGAGTTTTCTAAATTCTGGTCAAAAGGTTATACTAAGGCGCTATCACGTTTTCATACATATTTTTTTAAAACTCGATGACTTCCTTAAATCGTAAAAGCTTTTATAAAGTGCTGCACACAAACGGGAGTGCATCGATTTAATCAATAATTTATTGATTTCTTTAATCTTAGTATATGTATTAAAACATCGTACCTACAGTTTTAAAACAGTTTTTTTTTAATTTTATTTCCGGCAGTTAATATTTGTACTTGACTGGTTCGTAGTCTAGCGGTTACCGCTGGAATGCTGTGGGTTCGATTTTCGGTAGAGTAACAAACGAATTTCAGTAATGTTTCAGATGTGTTCTCAGCTGGGTTAAAAAAACATTTTTACCAAAGACTGGTCACTTAGGTGTCAATCCAGCCTTAAAAAAAATAGTTTTTGAGAATTGGCGCTTTCTAAAGCGACAACCAAGCTTACAGAGGGCTCTTGATAGCTTGTGTTTTACGCAAAACACCGGGCACCAAATGAATTATCCTAATGATTTAAAAAATATATATATACGCTAGCCAAATTACACTTTGTTAGACTATACTGTCGATTTTATTACCTTTTCACTATTCTTTGATAACTCAGGTCTTTTCTTGATTTTGCTAAGAAAGCTTGCTTACTTTTTAAGCAGATCTCTCAACCTAGATAAACTGTATTCATCGTAATCTAAGAAAAAAAAAAATTAATTTAAGTATGTTAGTTGCTAAAAAATAAATACTGATAGCTAATTTACCGAGCAATTTACTGCATAATAAAACAATACAGAAGAAAAATAAAATCCACTGGTTGTCATCACCTCTGCCAAGAAAATTGCTATTTTGCAAACCTAATCAGAGTTGGTCAATCGTGTAATTTCATTACGAAATCCCAAACGGGTTATTCTTCTTACTTTGTATAATTTTGTCGTGTCTACTTTTATTTCTGTATCAAAGTTTTCTGACTTTAAAATGTGCTGTAAGATGATGATGGCATTTATAGCTTAAAAACCATTAGTGATTCATTCATCGATGTTTAGGTTTCAATTATGTTCAATTGAGTTTGGACTCTTTTTCAGTTTAGATTGAATGTTTGATCACGGGTAGACGAAATAGAAATCGTCGAAGAGTTTCATACTTCCAGGATTAAAAGTGGCTTATGGATGTCGCGCGAACAGCAGAGGCAAATCGCACGTTTAATAATAAAGAGAAATAACTCGAAAATTGGGAAAATCGAGATTTTGTAATAAAACGCAAGAACAATGCGAGAAGAATAGGTAGAATGCGACAGCCGTTCAATTTGGACGAATATGACCGAGATAAAACATCGGCCGCCTTTTTCATCCCATACAAGTTGTACTGGATGTCTGAACTTCAAACGTGATTTCCCAACATTCATGTTTTTTGAGTTATTGCTCTTTATTATTAAACGTGCGAAATGACTATCACAACAAGGCACTGCCTTTACAAGAGCAGGGCAGAGCGACCAGCAGAGACAAATGGCTAGCACAACAAGCCACTGCCTTAAAAAGAGGATGGCGATCAGCAGAGACAAATGGCATAACAAGGTACTGCCTTTACGCTAAATGCATTCTTCCAAGGCAAAGCAGATTATTAGTTTCAAACATCTACCAACTAATTATTCGGCTTTTATACAATACTTGTCTTACAAATCATATATGTGTAGTTAAATTTTAAGGTTTCAACAAAGATTGATGCTTTGAATGAAACTATAGTTTCTCGGTTTCAGTTAAAAAAAAACATTTTTCGTCCCAGCTCTTAAAACGATTCATATGCAAAGTAACTGTTCAAAGATAATTTTAATGGAAATCATTCACAAATCCAAGAACGGGGTATTTTAACATAAACTGCAGAAATTCCAAATATACTTATTATATAGGATGATAGATATTTATGGTGATGAGATTTAATTACAGAATTATTTTAACTTAATGTAAACAGTATTGAAAAGCTTTTAAATACCTGCTGTTCGAGTAAGAAGGCACGTAGGCATATAAGACATAGACCGGTCTGTAGTCTAGTGGTTAACACTACAGACAAAAGATCGTGAGTTCAATTCCCAGTGGAGTACAAAATAGCCCCAGGGTATTAATGATTTGGCACGCCAAAGTCTCTGATGCTCCATCTATTTTTATTACAAGTACCTACAGTGGACATTTTGTCGCGTGGGCATTTTGTCAATGGACATCTTGTCGTAGAACAGGCAAAAAAAGGCTAGTGTCTTGCATTCTTCTTCACGTATTTATTTAAATAAATGTTTTCTGGTCGATAGCTCAGTTGGTAGAATGTTTGTATTCCATGCCGAGATCTAGCGTTCGATCCTCACCAAGGGTGTTTGAAATGATTCCCCGTTTCGGTGTTTAATGTTTCCTTCAAGCCCAGCATAAAATACCAGCAAGCTTTACTCAGCCTTCAGAAAAAAATAATAACCACCCCTTCCGGGAGCTGAGAAAGCTTTCGGGAACAGCGCGGCTAAAAGTAGCTCTAACATGTATTTTTTATTAGCCTGTATACGGTGCACGCCTCTGATAAATGTACACATTATTTTGTGCAGTAATTTGCTGATAAGGCCGCCTGCCGTCCTTTGAAGTGCGGTATTTAGTATTTACAATATTGTCATTTATGCCTCCTACATATCAGCTGAGTACGGCGCGGCGGTGCATGGAGGAAGAGGGGTAGGGGAGATAGCGCCGCCAACTGTCCGCGACTTGAAAGCCGGGCGACCGCCTTATCTATATAAGCCGACACAAACAAACCGCCGATACAGTCGCAAATGAATACCCGAGTGGATGCGTGGATATCGATGACGCTTCTTCTAGTTATCTTCTTCTTTCCTAGTTCGCTTCTTCAGTTCATCCAGGAATCAGGATAGGAGTCAAGAATTCATTGAAAGGACTCACCAAATTCCAGATCTGATCTGCTTCGAGATTCTTTGAATTTCCTGTCGATCGCGCGCGTCGACAATTTACGTTTGTCCGCTGCCATAGATGAATGAACTGAGGTATTTTCTTATGAATTCGGAAAATTTCTGAATTTGGATTTTTTTCTCGGCGAGCAAACGTCAGTGTTGTACTGCCGTCCTTAGCAACCGATAACAAAATATTTGTTTGCCTTTTCCCTAGCAATCCGGCCGGGGACGATACAATGTTGTTTATGTCAATTCACGTGCGGACCTCATTGTTGCATAGACACATGTGACATGGAGGTACAAGGCTAATAAAAGGCGAAAAGATACAGAATATCCTGTGACCCATAGACAATCTAACCATCAACTCGGTCAAACAGGTTGAAATCTAGGATTTTTTATACGAAATTTTGCACGTTTTTTCACACGCCTTGGTGAGTGTGTACTTACAAAATATGAAGACTCACACACCTACCCACCTACTAATGCATTAATACTCCAGTGTGAATGCCCTTTATAATTATTGTTAGGAATATGTGATTGTGTGTTTTGTTTGTCTTTGAAGTCTCTAGATATAGGTACTTGTATTGATAATTATAATAGTCGAGATAGCTCGAGTTCTTTGATGTTCTAGTACAGTCTCGCAAGCAACAATTCTCGATGATTCGAGAATAATTCTTATTCTCTCTATAAATAAAAAGGGCCAAGGTTGTCTGTAGTGGGAGAGAAGCGAACTGACCGTTTAAATGTGAAGGTGTACCTATAAATGTGACTCGTATGTGAAATAAATTGTGTAAAAATAAAAAAATTAACCTGGTAAAATCATAACACGAAATTAATGCTACCAAGGTCGCCCCATATATTCTTCTTCTTCTTGTTGTGCTATCACAAGCGCGGTTATCTCCTTTGATCGTCGCGCGGTGCTTCAGGTGTCGAGTCCACATAGCGCAATACTACAGCTGATAGCAATGTGATGGATGGGACATGAAACGATACAGATATCGGCCTGCCTACTCCGCACTATCTGTCTCCTTATCAAACTTATTAATGTGAGGCATACGTGTAATAATAACCTACATACAAATATATATAGTTGAATGATCTGCATTCGCGTATCTACGAATTTACGCAAAATACTAAAATATTTCAAAATACTTTACTGGCAATCCCTAGAACAAGTTTTCGTGATATTACTGACTACTGAGTAATAATAAGAATATTAGGATGATCTATTTGGTGAGCGCTGTTTTTGTGTGTATCACGCCTCAAGGGCGCTCTGTGAGCTTGGTAGTCGCTATTGGAAGCGGCAGCTCCCAAGCACGACCCAGCTGCTAGGGTAGGATAGGATGGACCTTTGGTGACCGGTCTTTCGTAAAGGTATATGATTTTTTCAACCCAGCGAAGAGCATATTTGAAAATATAAATGATCTATTTTTTGTGCTCCGCCAGGATTCGAACACACAACCTTCCATTTACGAGTCCGAAACGTTACCACTAGCGACTAGACTACGGACCGGTCAAGTACTAGGTATATATATAGTCCAGTGGGCAGTGGGTAGAGTTGGTAGAGTGCTTGCATTCCATGCCGAGAGCTACGTTTCGATTCACATCGAGGGAGTCAGAAATGATTTTTCGTTTCGGTGCTCATTTCAAATCTAAAATCAAAATGCAGGCACGGTCGCCTTTGAAAGAAATTAGAATCAGTCAAGCCTCAAGCCTCCCGATTTTTTAATGGAGGCTGAGTAAACCTTGCCGGTATTTTATTTTGGACTTAAAATAAATACCAAAACAAGGAATCGTTGGTACAGGGACACCCTCGATGGGAATAGAACCCTAGCATGGAATGCAAGCGTAAAACTGAGCTATCGACCGCACCATAGCATGGGCAATAAATAATGATTGAGTTTAATGAGAGAATAAAAGTCTTCATTGGTGTTGCATGCTGCACAAGTCATGTGATCGCCGGGGGGGCAGCATTACAGGGACTTAACATATGTAGCGCCGCAGGGGGCGCCTGTAGGGGGCAGACAGGGGCGTGCGTAGCGTTTCAAGCGCGAACAGGCAACACAATGGAATTTTTCCGGTTCAGATGTTAACGCAACACAACTACGCAACTAATCTACACATATAGTGTAACTTCTTGTTGCGCTATCCCCGAAAGGTTTCGTATGTGGCGAGTGGAACCTATTTATATTTACAGGTAAGGGTACGGCCTTACGCCAAGCCACTTCAGTTGAAGTGGGGGTTTCTTGGGCCGGTTCGTAGTCCAGTTCGGAATTGTAAATGGAAGGTTGTGGATTCGAATCCCGGCGAAGCACAAAAAAAATATACCATGTATATTTCTAAATGTGCTCTTCGATGGGTTGAAAAATTCATAAACCTTTACCAAAGACCGGTCACTGAAAGGTCCATCCAACCTTACAACAACTGGGTCTTGCTTGAGAATTGGCGTTTTCTACAGCGACGACCAAGCTCGCAGAGGGCTCTTGAGGTGTGATACACATAAAAACAGCGCTCACCAAATAAATCATCCTAATATTATTATTACTATTTGAAATAGCATTCTACAAACACCTAAACGGGAAATAATTTCTGACACCCTCGGTGGGATTCGGACCCGAGCTCACGGGGTGGAATGCAAGCACTCTACCAACTGCGCTATCGACCGGACAAGTTAGTTTCTTGTAAAACACTTCGCTATTACATAAATAAATATAAGGACATTTTTTTGGCATGTGATATTTTTAGTGAATCATACCTCAAGGGTTTGTCCAGTTTGTAATCTAATGGGAGCTCAAATAAAAAAGTGTCGCTCGTGGCGAGTGAACTTATTTATTTTCATAGGCAAAGGGGGCGGCCTTACGCCAACCACTTCACTTAAATTGAAAATTTCCCAGCTCCCAGGGGTGCTCATTCTCATTTCTTGTGAAAGCTGAGTAAATCTCGCCGGTATCTTGATTTTGGGTCTGACATAACCACCGAAACGGGAAATCATTTCTGACATTCTTGACAATGATAGAACTTTAGCCCTCTGGCATGGAACGCAAGCATTCTACCAACTGAGCTATCGGCCGGACAAGCTAACACAATAAATTTAAATTTGTTAGATGTACAATGGTACGCGTTATATATAGGTAGATTACATTTGGAGATTAATATCTAGATTTTAGACCAGTGATTTCTGGATTGTGTTATATCGATTCTAGCTTCAACTACTCGAGAGCGAAACGATTCGAGTCCGAAGTAATACCTATTCATAAATTTATAATACCTAGCCAAGGCTTTATGAGGCTGTGAGCCACTAGAGATGGACCTCTGACTGGAATATCAGATACTTTACTCAACAACGAATACTGCTATGGATTTTGGATTCGATTTTTATAGCAATCTTTCCCGAAACTATGAACTACAATTCGACTTGACATTTTTACTTGTTTGATCGATTACCAATCATCCTTCCTGTTACCGTTACTGTATCTAGACGTCATTCTGCTAGGGATGGTCAGTACCTCCACAGATGTGTTTCTACTTTGATCTGTCCTTGCACATTTGTTTCATCTCCTCAATATTCATCACATCACTTTTTTAACTCAGCAGATCCCAGTAAAATCGCAATGTATATTATTTGATCAATCCATTCTTTCTTACTTGAGGTTATAAAGTCAACGAGTTCATTTAACTTAAAAATAAGAATAAAATACAGATCAGTCCGTAGTCTAGTGATTAACGCTACAGGCTCGTAATTCGAAGGACATAGTTTCGCATTCCGGCTGAGCACTTCATAGTATCTGATACTTGGTAAAAGTATCAGATACTATCACTGTTCAGTTACTATATGGCTCCGGCTGTATTACTGTGAGGCTCTCGGTTTATGGACATAAAAGAATGATCGTACCGGATGTTTTAGCCGTTTTTGATTGGCCCGGGTCCCGCCATTGGATTTGCGGGCCACATCATTATTCTCTATTCATCGATATGTTCTTTTATTGTGCGACTTGAAAGGCCGTCTGGAACCGGTATAAAAAAAACACTCATGGTTTATTGCTTTATTAGTTATAATTAGTCGAGTCATGTACAACACTATTATAATACAAAAATCGCATACGATATATTCTTAAAGCCCGTCCAGAAAAAAATATTTAAAATGGAGTCCGCACATTTAAACCGATGCAAAAATGTGACGTTGCATGGCCGGGTAGCGTGTTCCCATTCCTAGACCTAAAAGGAATGTTTACTCAGACAAGCACACGGAAAAAATTTAATTCATCAAGTAGTTTCAGTTTTTCCATATTTACTCAAAAACTATTGACATTATAAAAAAACGGTTTCGATACTACACAATACAATGTATAGTTCTATAAATAGAATGAAAAAAAATATTTCCAAAACATAGCACACACGAGAAAGTAGCTACAGAAGTGAAAAAAACGTATTTTTTTTAAATATTTTTTTGTGGTCGCAATTTTTAAGTTATATATTTTGTTTAAACTTTATAATTAAGATAAAAAATTAATAAACATGCTTGATTTTTTTCATTACTGTCACTTTTTTGCTAAGACCATAAAGTGTAAGAAACAATAACGGCAGATTTAGGGTATGATACTTCCGTGTGCATTTCTGAGTGAACATTCCTTTTAGGTCTAGGAATGGGAACACGCGGCCGGGTAGGTACCGGAATGTTATTATTACTGAAATGATTTATTGACTTACAGGTAACATAGGTACTGTAAAATTGATTCACTTTGTCAATGTCACCTCAGTTTGAGTGAAGAGCGTCGATAAATGAGGTTTTATGTTAATTTGAGAATTGAGCTTTAATTATGTAAGTGCACATGCAGCATGTATAATCGCGAACTTACAAATATCTGCGTGTAGGAATAGATACATTTAATAAGAATTTGAATGTTAAATAAATATGTTCCACACGCCACATGCTACCCTTTCAGCAGACAACGCGTTGGGAAGTTTCACAATATATGCAGCTTATTTGCGTTTCACGCGCCAATGCTACCATCTTGATGTGGGATTTAGAATTGTTATACCAACTAAATGTGCGACTTACGTACGGACAGGACATTAAGAAAAGAGCTGCGAGGCGGGCGTCCATTAAAGCGAGATTATTCTAATTGTATAATTTTGATATTTCAAGTTCGGAGATTACCAACGGCCAACCAGTTCCCAATTAAGGGGTAATGGTGCCCCGGGCATCATCCGTCTACAGACTGAGACAGGGCGCAAGCTCTTTAGGACAGCTGCTTAGTGGTCAATCAGCTGGAATGTTTAGTAAACCACTCAGTGAGTTTCATAAATTGATTTTGTAGACATATTCTGAATCTAAATACATATTAGAATTTCGAACGATTATGATTCTGAAGATGCCTTATTAGAAGAAAGCGTTTGAGCGAAAAAATAAATAAAAATGGATTGAAACTGTGTTTTTTCAATTCAATTTCTAAAAATACAATGGACTTTCACTGTGTGAACCAGAAAACCCTTAAAAATATAATAGATGCCAGTATGGCTAACAAAATCTGGTGATATAAAAAACATAATAGGATTATATTAATTTGGTAAGCGTTGTTTTGTGTAAATCCCACCTTAAGAGCCCTCTATGAGAATGGTCGCTGTAGAAAGCGCCAGTTTTTAAGCAATAACTAGTTGCTATAACGCTGGATGGAACATTGGTGACTAGTCTTTCGTATTTTTTTTTATTCTCCGAGGCATCTCTGTAGAGGCTTTTGCCAACTCTAGCAAAATGGCGACAGAGTTACAGTTACAATGCATACACCAGTGACAAGAATATCAAATGAGGTCCGCACGTGAACTGACATGGAAAGAATATTGTGTCGTCGCTCAACCGAGTTGCTAGGGACAAGGCTAACAAACATTTTGTTACTGGTTATCAAGGACGGCAGTCGCATACAAGATTTAAGTTTTCTTATCCAGACAAAAGTTCCAAATTTAAAAAAATGTTTCGAGTTTATCGCTTATTGAAACCAATCCTACCTTACAAAAAATGTAACTAAACACTTGCAGACTGAGCTTATCTGTTGAGCCTGTAAAAGCGGAGTCTCTCGGAGTCGTATGGGGGGCAGGAGGGGCGCGGAGGGATAATTAGGGAGACTCCGCCCCCCTTGAGAGAGGTGTCGGACAAAGGGGCGCAGCGCTCGCATCACTCGAGCCTTTACACTCACAAAAAACACATGTTGTGTAACCCGAAGCTGTAATTTGGATAGATTACGTCTGCGCGCTGCAGTCTAGTGGTTGGCACCGTGGGCTGGTGATCAGAAGGTGCACGCTGCAGTCTAGTGGTTGGCACCGTGGGCTGGTGATCAGAAGGTGCACGCTGCAGTCTAGTGGTTGGCACCGTGGCCTGGTGATCAGAAGGTGCACGGTGCTGTTCCGAATAAGCACGAAGTTAATTCATGAAACTTCGGCATGGGATTTTTTTTTAAAGGTTTTCATAGAATGATTATTTAATTGTAAAGTAGTTACTACAGTGCGCCGATCCAAGCAACGCAAACACAACTAATCTGCATATATTGTGTAACTTCTTACCGCGTTGTCCAGGAAGGAGTCGCATGGAACATATTTATTTTTATAGATTAGTGATTAGTAGTCTTGTCGCTGGCGCCAATGGCGACGCGCTGTATCTCGAGAGCTCCGCGCTTTTTATTATTATAAATAATTTTTGCAGTCGGACTATTATTAATTCTGTGTTCTTGTGTTTTTAAAATCATTGTAATGTTTTAATTTTTAAATGAATTATGTGAATCATGTTTTATTAAATAAAATAATAGAGTGACAAGTACCAAGTGAGCAATAGTTATCCAAATTAAACTACCCACTCGAACTTAAAACAATAATAAGTGTCATTTGATTTAAAATTGAATAAAGCAAATTTAACGATTCAAATCTACTCGACAAAAGAACTCTCTGCACTTAAAGACTCAAAATATTTAATAAGTGATTCAACATTTAAAACTATCCGTGAGAATAACTTGTGCAGAGGAGTTAAAAGAAGACCAAGAGGCAGACGAGGCGGCCGCAATGACCGCAGAAACCCGGGGACAGCTGCAGACAAGGAGGGGCCCGTGGAAGCTGACAATGTCCACCGCCCGGAATCGAAGGAAGTGTCAAATGGCCTCTGCGGAGGTGTTGAAGCTGACAATTCTGTCAGGAATGGAAGTGTGTGTAAAAGGAAGTATGTGAAACAGGAAGAATGGATATTTGCAACGTGGAATGTTAGAGAATGGAATGACTGTAAAGAGAATGAAATTACTGATATTATGGAAAAGAGAAGAATACAAGTGATGTGCGTGACTGAAATAAAAATGATCGGGTATGGAGAAAAGGTATTGAAGAATGAGGAGTATTTTATTTGGAGTGGAATTAAGGATGGATATAAGAGACAAGGCGTGGGAGTAATTTTGAGCGAACGGGCTAAAATGTGTGTAAGTAATTATGATAGAATATGTCCTAGGATTCTGTTGGTAAGAATGAGATTAGGACGTGTGAAAATTCTAATGGTAGCGTGTTATGCTCCAGTAGAATCTGATAGCAGAGAAGAAAGAGATGAATTCTGGGAGAGTGTAAATAATGTACTAAGAATGAAAGATGAGAATGAACGAATTATCTTATTAGGAGATATGAACGGATGGATTGGTATGAAACGAGATGATTGCGGAATGGTTGTGGGTCCGAGTGGTAGAGGAAGGATGAATAATAATGGACGAAAGCTTGTCAATACATGTATAGAACACAGACTTTTTGCAACAAACACCTGGTTTAAACACCAAGACTTGCATCTCTATACATGGCAAAATAGGGCAGGCAATCGAACAATTATTGATTATATATGCGTAGATGAAAGAATGAGAGGATATGTGAGAGATGCAAGAGTGTACCGTGGAGCTGAACTCAGCACAGACCACTATTTGTTATGCGCGAGAATAATGGTAGGGGATTGTAAGAAAGGAAAGAAAAAAATATTGTTAAGAATGAAAAGAATAAAAGTGGAAAATTTGAACGATGACAATGTGCAAGATGAATATCAAAGTGATATTGCCAAAAGATTAAATATGGATGAACTACAAAAAATGAAAGATGAAGGATGTGTGGAAAAAGTGTGGCAAATGATGAAGAAAGAACTGACCGAATCTGCTAGGATGACATGCGGAGAAACAAATGTTGGTAAGAAAAAAGGTGATGCCTGGTGGAATGATGGAGTGAAAGAAGCAGTAGAGCAAAAGAAGGAAGCGTATATGAGATGGTTGAAAGATAAAGGTAATTTAAATTTGGAAATGATGTATAAAAGGGCAAAAATGAATACTAAAAAGCTTGTGTATGAAAGTAAGATGGAATTAGAGAAGAAAAATAATGAAAAGGCACAGCAGGACTTCCACACCAACAAAAAAATGTTCTGGAGTTGGGTTCGGAATAATAACGAAAGTGTGGGAGCAACAACTCCGGGCATAAAGAATGCGCAGGGAGTCTTGCTGTGGGATGAAGATGATGTATGTAATAGATGGAAAGAATACTTTGAAGAAATATTAGGACAGGGTGAAAGAAATTTATATGAATGTGACCCTACAAATGAAAGTAATGAGGATATTTTGAAAGAGGAAATAAAAGCAAGCATAAAAGAGCTGAAGAATGGAAAGGCTGCAAGTATGGATGGATTGAATGCTGAGATGTTAAAGGCAGGAGGAGAATATGTGGTAGAGTGGATGTTTGAATTATGCAAGATGTGTATGAAAGACAGGGTAGTACCGATGGACTGGAGAAAGGCGGTCATTGTCCCTATTTACAAGGGTAAAGGGGACAAGAAAGACTGCCGTAACTTCAGGCCCATTAGTCTCCTTAGTATACCTGGGAAAGTCTTATGCAAAATTGTCATAAAAAAAGTGAGAATGGCCACCGATCACAGGGTCTCTGATATTCAATCTGGCTTTATGCCAGGACGAGGTTGTGTGGACCAAATCTTTACTCTCAGACAGATTGTTGAAAAACATCTGGCTGTGGGGAGGGTGGTCTACGCAGCATTCGTAGATCTTGAGAGGGCCTTTGACTCGGTGGACAGATGTATGCTGTGGAATGTTCTCAGGAAGTACGGTGTGAATGATAATCTTCTGAATGTGATACGTGCCATCTATGAAAATAGTTCGGCATGTGTAAGAGTGGATGGGAGATATAGTGACTGGTTTGATGTATATAAGGGAGTGAGGCAAGGCTGCGTGATGAGTCCATGGTTGTTTAATATAATCATGGACAGTTGCATAAAAGAAGCTGGAATATCAGAGAGCGGAGTGAAAGTGGGTGAAACAAGAGTTGGAGTACTTCTTTATGCTGATGATGCTATAGTTTTAGCTGACTCGGCGGAGGAACTCCAAACGATGTTAACCAAACTAAATGATGCATTTTGTAAGAATAGCTTGAAAGTAAATGCGAATAAGACAAAAGTATTAGTTTTTGACAGGAATGAAGTATGTGAGGAACTTACAATTAATTTGAATGGAATAAAAGTTGAAGTAGTGAATGAGTTTGACTATTTAGGAAGTAAGTTTGAGGCGAATGGTAAGATGACGAAAGAATTAGAGAAGCGTGCCAGCAAAGGAAGATGCGTGATAGGAGCGTTTGGTAGAATAGCGAAGAATAAAAGGATACCAAAGAAAATGAAAATGGCGGTACACAATTGTATTTTGTTGCCGACCCTGATGTATGGAAGCGAGTCATGGACGTTGAATGAAAGAGAAGTAAATAAGGTATGCACCGTAGAAATGGCCCATCTGAGAAGTATGACAGGAAAAACACTGAAAGATAGAGTGAGAAACGAATGGGTTCTAAATGAATGCGGAGTAAAAGAAAGCGTGAAAGTGAAAGTTCAAAGAAGTGTGATGCGATGGTTTGGACATATTGAAAGGATGAATGAAGACCGACTGACAAAAAGAGTGTATAAAGGGAATGTAACAGGTAAGCGTGGAAGGGGAAGACCTAGGAAACAATGGATTGATCAGATAAATGAGATTGCGAATGAATGGAATCTACAGAGTGGAAACAAGAGAAGAGCATGCATGAAAAGAGTGATGAAATTAGATGAGATGAAAGAAGTATGCAAGGACAGAGTCAAGTGGAGGCACTTGTGTGGAGGTACTGGCCACCCCTAGAGGAAAGGCGGCAGGATACAAGACAAGACAAGTGAAAAGGAGGTTTCTCAGCTCAAGAGGTGGCTGGTTTTCGTTTCTTGTGAAACTTGCCGGTATTTTTATTTTGGGCTTCAAATAAACACCGGTACATTATTTAGCCTAAAAACTATCCCTTTGTTCCTTGACTTATAGGTTGGTATGCGGCTGACCACCCATGCTGTAAAAATGGTTCACTTTGCTAATGTCACCCCTGTTTCAGGGAAGGACGGCAAGAGTTGCAAGGTGTATGTCCATTTGAGATTTGGTTTTTATGTTGTAGGTTCACATGAGGCATGTGCAAGAGCCAACTTGTACGTGTCTGGTTGTGGGAATGCATGTATCTCTAAAATATATTCGTTCACTTTTAAAAAAACGGGATGAAGTAGTATGCGATATTGCACGTCAGAAGCCTTGCTTGATACCGGGTTGGAATCCCTGTATTTCGATTAGTGCCGCTTGATCGCTCCTCTAGAGTCTGGGGTCCATTCGCTGCGCCCTCGGGGCCTCCGCTTCGTCTCTACAGGGCCTCACTTCTTCACACAGGTCCCCGCAACACCGACCCTAATGGGATTTTGATTTCCAAACCGCTCAGCCAAATGTATCTTCAATAAAATGTGTATAAATGTATTGAAGAGGTAATACACATTTGTATGTACTTTTAAGATTATAGTGATACAATCATTAGTTGTTAAGTAGTTACATAAGAAAATATATATCATGTATATTTGTAAAAAATGAAACAAATTTCCCTTTTTCTCTATGGCGCTATGCTACTGAAATGTCACTCTTAAAGGTTCCTTGACTTATAGGTTGGTTGGCTGACCACCCATATTATAAAAAATGGTTCATTTTGCCAATGTCACCTCTCTTTCAGAGAAGGTCGGCAAGAGTTGCAGTGCTTATGTTGTAAAATAAATGCCTATCTACAATTTGATATCCTCCATCAACTGCTTCTTTAATGACTCATATTTTAAAATTGAATAAAAAACACCATAAAAATTAATGATTGAAAGCTGCTCAAAGTTGCTCTACCTTTCCGAGAAAATGAAATAAAAAACTACATTGTCTTGCAAAGCAAATTATATTTGTAACTATTGCCTTTTCCATATTTTTTGCTGCATTTGGAGGTAGGTACAAAACAATAAAACTATGCAGTGTGCTGCTCAGTTATTATGTTAGGTATAATAAAACAACATAATTGCCGGTAGGTAGAAAAAAAAATCTTTTGTGGTGTGGATAGCCAGAAAGTTTGAAACAATACAACATGTCGGCGAGCGCCTGTCAAACGAAAATTGTCGACGAAAAAACAACCGTCAAAGTGTGCTATTAAAGTTTATTATGTCCATGTCAAAACCAAAATTAGTGTGTAGGTGATAATGGTGAAATCAATAATGCTAGATGCCATACATATGAAGCTACGATGGTTCAATAGAGCTACAAACTTTCGGGTAGATTGTGTTTCTTCTCCTCAAAAATCTCTTCACCATCATCTTCTAAACTCTAAAGGCATGTGTCTTGTTGTGCCAGCCATCTGTCTCTGTTGGTTGTCATCCTCTGGAGCTGCGAATAGGACTTAACATCTATGAGCCGCTTCAAATCCTGGAAGTATGAAGTTCTTGGGCGACCTCTCCCAAGATTTTTCCTTCAAAGATGTTGCTTAGAGAGGTGCTTTGTCTAATGGAGTCTCTTATTACCATTGTCCAGAATCTCTTCTTAGGTAAAAATTGTAAGCTATAATTCTGTTAAAATTTTTACTAGAGGTGGCCAAAAGTTCAGCAGATATCTATTTTAACTCATTTTCACAACCACATGCAACGCAACTGTGAAGGGCTATCATCACAGTTCAATCAATATCACATTTAAGAAGCCCATCGCAGACATGGGCAAACGTTCTCGTGTATAGGATTTCTTACTGCATTGTCCCCGAAGCGCTTGTAAATGGCAAATGGAACATAGTTATTCATTCGAAGAGGATGTTTCCCTGTTTCCGAGAGGACAGTTTTTGATTTCTTTGGAGACTGAGTAAAATCTGCCGGTACTATAATTTTTGGTTTGAAATAAACAACAACGTGAAATCGTTGCTGACATTATGATGGAGATCGAACCTTCAGCCCTGACCGTTTCATTATAACGATTTAAATTGGTTGGAAAGAAACGGAAAACTACCAAATTGTCGAAGACTCCAGTGGCATCCCATAAACTGGCAAAATGAACCGATCTTGATATTTTTGCTGGTTTTTTAATTATTTCAATTATGCTTTTTGTACCAAGATGTATCATGTTAAAACTGTTTGTTTGCTATTTAAATAAAATATACCGATCCTCTTACGTCGCGATCAAAAGGGTTGGCTTGAATAGGGTGAAATTGCGATACCATGATGGATTAAAACCAACTCTAAGATAGAAACAGAAGAAGAAGAATGGAAGAAACAAAGTTGAAAAGTATCAATAACCATATTGTCATGATAATAATCTACGTTTCACAAGTTTCATCATAGAACGACATGTCAGTCCAAATGCTGTATTCTCTGGTATCTGTTAGCCTTAAAATATTGTTATCTAAAGATCTTTATGAGGTACTATTTGTTTTAATCAATCATTCTTATTTTTAAAACACAATGATAAAAATGTAAATCGTTCTTAGACCGAGACCTACCCTAGTTAATATATACATGTGACGTTTGCCTGGTGGAATATGGAACATTTGATCGGTATATAGTCTAGTGGTTAACGCTAAATTGACTTGTGAATGGATTCAAATTCCGTGGTATCAAACATGGTCCTCGCTAGATTAAATATTAATTACAGCAACTAAGTCTTGCTTAAAAATTGGCAATTTATATTGCGATGACCAACTCCGTAAAGGGCTCTTGAGGTGTAATTCATACAAAAAACAACGCTTGTACAGCATGGCCAGACATGTAACTGTTCTAACTGAGATTCTATGCAGAGGACTCCAGGATAATAAGAAATGTCTTGGATGGTGCTACACCACTCGGACGTCTCAGGATGCGGTTGGCAGACAATGTCGAGGCTGACTCGGAAGTCCTGAGAGTAAGCGGACCATGGACGGAAGCAGCACAAGACAGAGAGTCCTGGGGGATTTGCGGGAGGGTCCGAGCCTTAAACGTTTGAGAGCCTGATTAAGTCAGTTATATTTTACATTTATCTGTTTCATTGATGTTTGAAAGCCATACTCAAAGACATAAATAGTAATAAAATAATAATAATAAATGCGTGATAAACATCATATTATTATGTTTCATAAAGTAAAGCTAGATAGCCGATAATAACGTCTAATTTAAGTTCCTCTTCTGATAACGACAATGTGCCGCCATACGTGACTTATCAGTCGTAAAAATAATACTTAATTTCGTTTTATTGATGTGCATAGTCCAAAACATCAAAAACATAGCTTGTATTTTGTTGCATATAAGGGTAACGCCGTTTAAATTTGTACCATAACTGTCGACCGGCAAGATTCAAGAAAACGAAAACATCGTGAGTTAAATTAAGGTCTATTCAAAATGACGGACAGGTTCGAAAAAATAGGTTTTTTTACAATTCGATATCTCATTTCTTTTTTCGACGACGAATACAAGATTTTATAGCAGTTCGTAAACACTGTTCAGTAAAAAATATAAGAGCACCATTTTGAATGTCTATAAATATGAATGTTGTTTGTCTATGAATGTTTAATAAAAATATGAATACGCACATTTAATAACTACCTAAAATCGTTCGTTTATTGTATTTCAATAAGTTTCCTTGACTTATAGGTTAGTATGAAGCTGACCACTCATACTGTAAAAAATGGTTCACTTTACCAATGTTACCATTGTGTCAGGTAAGGTCGGCAAGAGTTGCAGGGTTTATGTTCATTTGAGATTGGGTTTTATATTTTATTTTAGGTTCACATGCAGCATGTTTAAGTACGAACTTAAAGTCTTAAATGCAATATATTTTTGTAACTTAGATTATAGATTATCATAGATTTAGATAGATAGGCAATGTTTTTTTTTGCGTACATTTTTCACAGTATCCAGCACCGATATAAAAATTAGGTACCTCTGTGGTCCAAATTTCATTTAATCGTTTAGCCCACAGATCACGGAATAAACCTTTTTGCTATTTTGAATAACAAACATCAAACGGTGCATTTAAAATATTAATAGCATGTAGTAAGGTTGATTAGATAGTTTTATGTTTCAATTAGGTACGTAAATGTTATTTGTTAGTCAACCATAAATTAAAGGTAAGTAGGTGTATTTTTTTAAACCTACGTGAATACACCTTAATACTGGTAACATACGGTAAAGATTGTAAATAAAAAACCGCCCGACATTACCTTAAACTTGTGCCATTTGAAAAATAATACTGTCAGCAATGATAAAAACATACAATCATTAGAAGAATTAATGGATCTAAGTAAAAAATATACAACTGACAAAATATTCGAATACATACCTTAATAATGCCAAGCTAACTTCCACTCAAAACACGCACGACAAATTCCCGAGTTTGATGTAAACGTTCTCAAAAGAAAATGAAGGTATCGAATGAGTTTTTTTGTGTTGTCCACACTACATCAAAGAGTTACCATACGTGAATAAATACTTAAGATTGCAAGATTTTTGTCAGTTCCAATGGAATTGGTAACATACTAAAAGAAAAAATTCGGAGCCAAAAATGGAGACAACCCTTAGCAATCAATATTTCGTGTTTAAATAAGTAAATATTATTGTGGCTAGTACAGAAAATGAAAGATACGTTACTAAGGTATATGCAAAAATACTCAACTTTAAAAACGTTTGACTATTTTGATCGTATCATGCCATCAAAGGGTCAAAACCGGGTTGCGGACATGTAAAATTTGTATGGGAATGGAAAAAAGGCGTTTTTGTTTTATTTTTTAATTACATCGCCACTTAATGCTTTTTGCAGTTTTTTTTTGTATTTCGATACGCTTTTTATTTACTTTACTCTGATAATTTTAGAATTCAGTAGAGTTCACCAGTTTTTATGAAAAAGCTGAAAATCATTAGGGGACACACGCACAAGACAAAAGGTACAAATTTCGACGGCGATACCCATAAATGGTAGGTTATTAAATATTAAATACCTGCCTTCAAATTATTATCCCATAACAAAATTAAGCTGTGATAACACTTAATTATTTTAATTCAAAATTGGAACATCTTGTTAGGTACTACCTACAGAAAACTTCACCAGGGAGAAATACCTAACTATGTTTGTTTACATTTAAGTAGGTATTTGTATGAAAATAAATAATGAAATATTTACCGCCAGCTCGGCTTGCTCTTGGTCCGAATTATCCATGAAATTGGGCATCACGGTGAGATTGTATCCCAGGTTTTTGCACATCGGTATTGTAATCTTTTCACAACGATTTTTATTGGGGGCCCACTGGCTTTCACCTTCGCCGCCGCAGCCGTCCATCGACAGAGACCCCATTAAAATTAAAGTCAACAAAAAACCACAAAACTTTTCCATAATTACTTAAATCAATAAACAAATCACAATATTAAGAATTGCTCTAAATCCGCGTTACATTTCCAAAGTGTCGGAACAAGTTCACATTTTTTCGCTGAAGCTGTCAAATGTTTCGGGTCCGTAAACACATCGTTCTAGTAAAACCATAACTAAATAAGTAGAATTCACTGGGTGAAACAGTTTATAAGTATTTTAAACACATATAACAACGTAAAACCACATTATTTGAGTCATATTACGGCACAAAAATAGTTTTAAAGTTTGTAAAAAGTTTTTGATGAATAATATTTACACTCCGTCCGCAACGGCACAACCACACGCTGACAAGTTCTCATGTGAAGTAACGGGGATGTGATCTCATAACATAGAATATTCCGCATTGTATTTATCAAATACCCCCATTTATTCTTTACCCAACAGTTTTAACGTCATAGTTAGTGTCCGACCGAAAGTGTACTTTCACTTTCGGCCGAAAGCCGTAGCCGAATTTCGGCAAAATTCTACTTTCGGCAGAAAGCCGAAAGCCGAAGCCGAAAGCCGAAAGCCGAAAGCCGTAGCCGAAAGTATGTATATTATTTAAGTGCCTAGTTAGTTATGCATTATTTAGTTAGAAGGATATGCAAGTAACAATAAAAGGTGTTTACAATTCTGGGAACTTTTTTATTTAATGCAAAACTATATGCAATTTTTTTTTAAATTACTAATAGGTACAATTATTAATAATTAAAAATCAAACAAATTAAAAACTTTAAAAACTTTTCATGTTTCTTTCATCGCCTAATTAAGTTAAACAAATGCAACAAAAATACTTTATATAAGAAATTAAATGAAATGAAAATAAAACAATTATAAAAAACGGTAATAAAAAAAACTTTTCATGTTTAAGTCAACGCCCAATTAGTTATACAGGGCGTAACCGACCGTCAAGTCAGTCAATCTTCTTATTTTAAACTACATATGTTCTCCATATGTTGTGTATGTGTAGTACACGAATATGAAAGAATTTTTCAATTTATTTAAGATTTTTTAAACTTTTATTCGTCTAAAGGCCGCCAATCGCGTCGCGGCGTTCGCGTCGCGTTGCGTGCGCGCGGGTGGTCGGTTTGTCTGCCTAACTTTCGGTTGGGCCGAAAGTGACCACTGCTTTCGGCCGAAACCGTAAGTTTGCCGAATGTGGCAAATATTGGCCGAAAGGCCGAAAGCCGAAACCGAATATTCGGTCGGACACTAGTCATAGTACATTGTTTTTCAGCACCCTAAAGAATGATATAATTTGTAAAAATAATTAAACATATTTCAAGATAGGAATTCCACACGTTTGACTTAAACAAAAAATTGTGCCACTATGCGGCTGGGGTTTTTAAAGTAAACAACTATTTTGTTAATGCTTACTCATGGCCCCATTAACGTTCAGAGCTCATATTTTTATTAAAATTCAGATCAAACTAAAGCTAAAATACCATTTTTCTTAATATGATGAATTTTAAACTTGTTTCTCGTCAAGCAACGTCAGTCTTGTGTGGGACTGCCGTCGAATAACAAAATATTAGTTTGCGGTTTCTCTAGTAACTTTTTACTTTAGCACCTTTTTCAATGTTCCGACCTCTTTATCGTTTTTACTTTTTTCATTAATTAAAAAAAAAAGCGAAAATTGAGATATTAAGTATTCAAGGTAAAACTTGGCACACAAATTAAGTGAAAAAAAAGAATACAAATATAATTTTCAATATTATTTTAAATTTTCCTTGCACTTAGGGATTATTTTGTAGTATCACAGCACTGATTCGGCACGGCTTCAAAGAAACCAGCCGGCTAGGAAAGATCTTCCATTTGGAAATGAATGCAATATTTTATCCTGCTCTGGCACAGCACAATCTTACCGCACGAGAAGGAGAGATACAAACGAACCGATAAAAAGTTGTAAGCTCTTCGGACAGTGGCGTTACAAAAAGATAACGACAGTACAATAATATAAATTTTATTATTTTATAGTTTATTATGTTTCTGATAAAAGCACAAGCGGTGTTGTTTTAGAACCAAAAGTGCGAACTTTTGCTAAGGAGGAATATAAGTGATTTATCCTCATTTTGAAGTATAAAAAAATATCGTGTAACTCGAAGAAAGTATCAAAAATGTAACAAAACCCCTCATGATTGATTCAGTTTTCATACAATTTTTAAATTTGCTCGATCGAGAGGAGGGAGTTTCTTGAGAAATAGGCTGGTATAAAACCTGACCCCAATGCTGTAAAAACTTGGCCCACTTTTGCCAATGCCCTTCTATTTTCAGGGAAATGCGGCTGGAGTAGCAAGGCGTGGAGTAGCAACTCATGTGAAGTTTGGTTTATTTTGTGAGTACTCATGCAGGCTATGAAAGACAGACCTTACATGTTGTGGGTGCTTGTGAGCGTGCATTTAATGTAAGCCTTAAATGTCAATTCATACTTGCAACTTAGATTATAGAAAAATAACGTAAGATTTTGAATGCAAAAAAGGAACAAACATTTTGGATTTTTTGCGCCTATGAAGAGATGGAATGTCCACCAATAGAGGATCATTGGTTACGGATATGATATCCATACCTACCTGCGTGCTTTGTACTGTCTCTTTCCATCTTACCAGTACCCCAAGTACGTTTAAACTCAACTGCAAAATATATATATTTGAAAACTGAATCAGCGTCTCAAACGAGCGTTTTACTTTTCACACATATTTTTGAAAGACTGCTACAGTTGAATGTAAAAGTAATGTTTTATACTTGGGGTACATTATATCTTACGTTTTATACCTGTAGTTGTTATAATAATAACAGAGGCATATAACAAAGACTCGCCGACAACTATCCAAGTATAAAACTTGTCTAACTCACATCTTAGCGTTTACCAAAAAATGTATGGAAACTAAAACAGCGGCTGTAGTGAGCGTTTTTGTTTCTATAAATTATTATATGTTTTTTTTAAAGACAATTCAAAGACAAGCAAAAACTAAATGACATTTTTATTGTGCGCAGTTTACTCCCCCATATAATGTGAAAATTATTGCCGTTCATTGTTTCATATTTCGTCGAACCTATAGTTTATTACTGAACTGCTAACATAAAATAATAAAACATTTCCTGAAGCAATATGGGTTTTGTTTTGCGTCCAGTTTGTTTTGATTGTTTGATCTTTTATTGCGTTAGTCTTTTTCAATGCAGGCGAAACGAAGGTTCAAAATTTGATTACTTTCTCGGCGGGCAAACGCCACAGGTCTATTACTTATTAGTACTATTCACAAAACATATTTTTATTCATAGCTGATTCATGGATCATCACTTTTTGTATGGAAATTTAATTCAGGCTACGGATGAGCAAGCGCCCTTGCAATGACGTCACGAAACGGCGCTCTACAAATCATCGTCATCATCATAATCATTTTACAGTGTATTATTTTGCTTTTTTTCGTGTACATTTTATGAAAGTTTGCAACTAAGTACCAACTCAACATAATATTCCAATTAATGTTCACTTGCCGCGTCGCGCATTTTAATCGCGTTTAATATTTTTAATTGTTAACCACCAGACGCCATTTTGCTGTGTTTTATTTTATTTTTGACGTATTACTCCGACAGGATAAAGCAATAAATATTATGCGAGTAGCGTGTGGATCAATACGTTTTTTCAGTTTTATTTTTGGGTCGTTCAAGAAAAAAAATATGTTTTTGTTCCACGATTTTTGGTATGCTGATGTCTTGTAAGTTCGTTCTCAGATCGTTCAGAGTCATCTGTGATTCTATGTCCACAACGAAAGTAAAAAAAAATGTTTATATAATATGATCTATAGTCCAGATCCTCAATGGTCCAGATGATACTTATCTAACTTGGTTTTGGAATGATTTGTTGATTTACATGTTGAAATAAGTAGTGTTTAATTACAAAAAGAAACTGCGTTTTTTTTAATTAAAAATATCATATTCTCGTAGGTAAATAGGTTGGTTGCTGTTTACAGTTAAATGCGTCAACATAAATGGCTGAATTTTTTACAAACGTGTGGTGAGAAATGTAGCTTTCCATGGATGCATTAAATTTTTGAATGCCAACGTTTATTATAGGATTACAAGGTAAGCTTATAGGTTGGCATAATGCAGTCAGACCACACACACAGTAAAAAATGGTTTACTTTGTCAGTGTCACCCCTGTTTCAGGGAAGATCGGCAAGAGTTGCAGTTCATTTCGACTGCTCCAAGAAAGATGGAAGTAACTCCGAAATTTAGGTTTTTGACTTATTTCCATTTCTGAAGGTAACAAATCATTATCTTCATTCCAAGATGACAGGTGTGTCTCTATCTCTTTTAAATTCGTTAATAAATTAATTAAAAAAATAGTTTATGCATTGTACTCCATGGAATAAATAACATTCAATTGGCTTTCCTGCCAAATTATCTTTTTTGACTTAATGCTGTCTTCCTTGGAGCAGTCGATTTGCTATTGGGTATTTATTTTGACGGTCCACATGCGGCACGTGTAAGCGCAAACTTACTCGTATCTACACGCGTCTGCTTGTGGGAATGCATGTTATTTGAATCTTAAATGTATCCACTATATCTTTACACCTAATTAGATTTTAGATTTTTCCAGACTTATTGATCCACCCAGTATAATAAATTTTGGCGCCCATCGCGTTTGAGGGACCGCCAAAATTATACGGTCCGTAAGACAAAACTACAACACGCAGAATCTCATTAGGGCCTAATTGCGCTACCTACCCGCTTAAATTGTTCCTCTGTGGCAGAAACCCACACAGATATAAGGAAAGAAAGCTGTCGAGTGAATGGTGCAAATTTTGTATGAAAGAGTGATAGTGCCTTAGGGGCTGTCCATATATTACGTCATTCGCATTAAGGGGGGGGGAGTCTGGTCTGCGGATGATGGCAAATGATTTCCGAGTACCAAAAGTGAGTCGTTCTTGTAAATACCAATTTCTACAAAATATACAAAATATTATGTAAGTAATATAACATTATTAATTATTAAGCTCATCCATCATTACAGCAAGAGGGGGAGGGGGGGTCATTAGATAATGACTATAGGATGATTGTAGGGGGGGGGGGGGTCGTAATTTATGGACGGCCCCTTACCTCTTTTATAATGTATTGTATCTATTTCATCTATAATCCGTCACTAATCGGTTACTAAAGGTTCATCCAGCCTTGCAGCAACTGGTTCTTGCTTGATATTGGCGCGTTGTGGCGACGACCAAGCTCGTAAACACCTCTGCGGCACTACAACAAGTGTCATAGACCCCTTGAGTCTCTGCAATCTAGGGAGTCTCCCACACAGGATGTCTTTAAAAAAAATCAAAGATAAAACTGAAAAAAAGTTGAGACACTGATTTGAGAAATCGTGGATAAAATATTTAATTGGGAGTAACTTCTCATAGTAAGTGAACTAATTATAAGGAAGTGCTCATGAACAACTTCTACACTATAGGATTTTCACGTTCGTTAGTGTTTTCTCTCATAGAAATGAGAAAAAAGTGCGTTCATCTGAAAAACCCAAGTGATAAACCTTTTACTTGTTACATCTATTTCGCTTCCACACATATAGCATTATATTGAATGCATGCTCACAAAAAGACGCGCGTAATTTTGTGCTTACACATGCTGCATGACCATGAGTACCTACCTACCTAAAAAATTAAAACCCGTACCTGAGAACAACATTAAAACCCTGCAACTGTTACCGCCATTCCGTGAAACAGGGGTGACATTGGCATACCGCATGAGTAAATCAGTATGGGTAATCACTGATCAGCCATATAAAAAACACAGAGTATAAGTACCTATGTATTTTGTTATTTACTATTTGTTATATACTTATAAAAAATGGTTACTTTTACCATTGTACCCCGTTTCTTTTATAAGCACGTTTGCATGTGTAAGCGTTGACTTAAATGGGCTCGCATTAAATTTGAATCTTAAATTTTAATATTTTCTTCGCAACTTAGATTACAGACCTGCGCGTTTTAATGATCGTCTGTAGCGGAAATGATGGTCGTGATTTTCCGACACGACTCGGAAAGTGGCGCCAAAATTTGTGAATGTAATCAACATTTGAAATTCATTTTATTCCTTTTGTTTAATTGCGAAAGAATGAAAGCAATTAAATTAAAACGTTTATTTAGCGCAAGATTACAACGAAAACATTAATTTAACCAATTTAAAAAAATCTGTAGACCGTAATAGTACGTCCCTTCAGTGCATGTTTGGCTTATCTACCATTGGATTCGAATATGACCTTTCAATGAAATTGTCTTAAAAATCTTCTTCAACATGATGACGATGTGACGTTGATGAAACTGTAACTAGAGAAAAGTATAGATGAGACAAAAGCCCCTTTAGTGAATGTTTTAGTTTTCATATATTTATTATGTTCACGTGATGGTTACGTACCCATTTACGGAATGTTATATATACCTACCTACTCTTCTTGAGAGCATGCATTCAATACGAATCTTAAATGTTAGTTTGCAACTTAGATTATACATAACCTTTAGCGTGTACATCCTTGTACCTACTGGCAAGGTTTAATCAGTGTTCACCACAAGAAATCAGTGTCTGCCCTCTCATTGGCGGGAAAACACCCATTTCAAAATAACGTGGCTGAAAATAAATAGGTTCCACTTGCCACATGCGATTCTTTTGGGAAAATTGAAGTAAAAAGTTGAATTTATACGTAGCTTAGTTTCGTTTTACTATGATTTCGAGTAAGACGAAAACATCGTAATTATAAATGGGAAATAATATGACACCCTTGGTGGGAATCGAACCCTAGGCTATGCATGCAAGCATTACACCAACTGATTTACTGACCGGACATTTACCTGGGTGTGAATCGCATACCTTCAGAATAACAATAGGCCACGGTTCCACATAGCATTAGACAATGGATTAAAATCTGTAATAAAAAATGTATGGACAAAGAGAAGATTTTTTTATCTTGTCCATCTAAAAAGAAGTGTGAACTGTGCACCAATGGGCAATATTCATGTATACATATGAGTCATGTAGAATCAAAACCGACAATCTAGGATTGTTTTATAACCGAGATAAATATATGGGACCACTGGAAATGATTTTCTTATCATTTCCATACATTTATCTTATTTACAAAAAAACCTAGATTGCTGCCTTTGGTTTTGTGTGGTTGATGTATAGTATAGTGGACTAGACATACGAGTTATGAGATCGTGTCGAATTTCATGAGCGCATGTTGGTGTGTTACTTTTTACATATCATTCAAATTAAATTATCTCGGAGCATTAAAAAATAAATGAATAATTCTATTCGGCAGGGGCGCTCAACTAAGTGAGCATTATCTTTGGTCGTGACAATGGGAGATTTACATAAATAATCTTCATCTCCTTCCTTTATTAGATCGAATGAAATTGTTTGTGCTTCGTTTGGTGATTCAGACCAAAGATGCCAAGCTGTTTTTCCATCGCTTTCCTTTTTCTTTTCACTACCATCGCATGCCAATACGTCACCATTTCGTAAAGCCACTTCACTCCAAATATTCACAATTTTTTGCGAATTTCATAAAGTTCTTTCCAAATATCATGAAATTCAAGATCAAAAAGTATTAAGGTAGGTACTATCGTTCTTTCTAATCGTAATAGGTACTCATCTGTGTTAATTTGGGAATCTTTTAACTAAAAAAGCATTACACCATTGCGAACTTCACTTGTACATTGTAGTATGTACAGGAAGTTCTTATTTTTATTCTTGTGTCTTGTCCGGTCCTCCCGACGTTGACTATCACCTGAGGGTAAGAGCCTATTCACACACAACGCAGTCTGGCAGATTCTGTCCGGTTATTTTTTATGACATACGTATAGTGAAAGCTTTCATCCATCCCCATATATCTACTAATAGACTTCCAATCCTACACCGGATAGAAAATACATGGACAAACCGAACAGCATGCGTGCTGTGGGAAAGGGGCGTAAGTTTCTCAGTCCCGGGCATCTCTAAACACCTCCTCCACAGTCCACAGCCCTTAGTCCCATCCAGTTCCGGATGTTTCTCAGCAATAAAACTATTCGCTTCCTAACACCTCGTCGATTCTGTGTTTTCCTATAAGGATCAATCAGGTGCAACAATACGCACTTCTCTCCTTTTTGCACATAGGTACCTGACATTGGCCAGTAACTCCCTATCTCTTCGGGCTTTGTGAAGAACATTTGTGTTGTCGACCATGTCCGTCCAAGGAATGCGTTGTCGCCTTCGGTGCATAGGTGCACCCACATTTCGAAAACATCAAACCAGACAGGAAGCTGGTGAACAAGTTCTAAATAATCATCATAAGTTTAAGAAAATATAGTTTTTTTTTTTTTTTTTTTTTAAATAGTTTATTCAACAAAACAGGAAAATACATTAAAATATATAAAACAATAATAAAAATATATACAATTGATGTTGTACCTTCCCAATTACAATGTTGACATTAAATATAAGTATTAAAAATAAAAAGAATATAAAAAAGAATATAAATATAAATACTAATGACAATAAGATATTTTTTCATACAATGTTGACATTAAATATAAGTATTAAAATAAAAAAAAAGAATATAAATATAAATACTAATGATAGTAAGATATTTTTCCTTTTTTTTTTCAAACACAAAATATAAAATATAAAAACCTATTAAAATAATCATGATAACCGTAATGACACCAAACAATAAAAGATAAAAACAGAATTACATATATCAAATCAGCCTTACATTCACTTGAACATGCCAATATTTTTAATTATAATTTTAATTTTTCCCACTCACTAATACCTACACACTGAAATTCTAGTCAAAATTCATTATATCATGAACACGTTTCTATTATTATTACAATTACAATTATTATTATTATTATTATTTTACATCATTAATCAAGAATTAAGGGCAAAGTATGGCCGTCGTTAACTTTTTCAAAGTATTGGTCGATTGGTAAAAAATATCCAGTTCACTAAACTTTTCATTGAACAACCGCGAAGCTCTCAAGAGGAATGAGTTTCCGTATGAATTTGTTCTGTGAGACGGAATATAGAGCTGGATTTTGGTGTTTCTTGACGTCATCCTAGGCACTCGGATTCCCACTTCAGACAGGAGTTCGGAGCAAGACACGTTACCCCGGATGAAAGTTTACAACAGAGTTTACAACAGAATTAAGAAAAAGATGAGAGTTTCTGTGTGATGGTGGTGTGGCATCTTCTGGGATTAGCTTTACCATATCCGAGATCCAACAATCGCCCCTCCCGAGCTGTGGCCTGCCCAGATAACAAATTATAAAATACAAAAAAACACACACACACAAGTGGAGTCGGTATAAAACGTATCGTGGAAGAGACGATCTAATAATAATAATAATAATATTAAAGAGAGACTGAACCGCCGCGGACCCAGACGGGCATGAGAGACAGGGACGAATCTACGTTTAAAAAAAAACTAAATATCTTCTTGATTTTTAATGAGTAAAAAAATATCAAAAATTTAATTAATTGTTATTCGAGTACATTTCACGCACAGAACAAATTAAAGATAAAATGTAACAGAAAGCTTATTCTCCAAAAAACTTTTGTTGTAATTAATTGGCGTTTTATGTGACGGAACTGTCTGTGGACCTATATTCTATGTAACCGAAATATCGTGTTGAAGAACTGTCGTGTGACCGATTTGTTCATGGCCGAGCTGTCTGTGGACGAGTTATCTTTCGCCGATTTTTCGTGACAAGAACGCAGATACAAAAGCAGACACGCTATGTAACTGTAACATACAGAGTAAGAATAAAGGAAGAGCATGTATGAAAGGAATGATGAATGTCGTGGAGATGAAAGAAGTGTGCCAGGGCAGAACAAAATGGAGACCCATCAGTGGAGGTACTGGCCACAACTAGCCGAATGACGGTTGAATACAAGACAAAAACAAAGGTGATGAACAGGCGTGAGTGCAGAAGAGTACTGGATTCCATTCCATTCAGGACTGTCGAGCCCACGATGGTGATGATGACGATGATGATGATGATGAGTTGATGATTTCTTTATAGCGCCGTTTCGTGATGTAGTCACTCCAAGGGCGCTGCATGGTGGATGGTATCTAATCTAATCTAAGTTGCAAAGATATGTAACATTGGGCATTCACATTACATGCATTCTCACAAGCAGACACGGACAAGTACGCGCTTGCGCATGCCGCATATGTAAACCTACAACATAAAAAAACAAATCTCAAATGGACATACACCCTGCAACTCCTGCCGACCTTCCCTTAAACAGGGGTGACATGGTCAAAGTGAAGCATTTTTTTACAGTACGAGTAGTCAGCCTCATACACCAGGCTATAAGTCAAGGAATACCTTTAAGCCCATGAAAATACAAATAAAGTGATTTTGTTGCAATTAGTCCGGTTGATTAGTCCGGTCGATAGCTCAGTTGGTAGAGTGCTTGCATTCTACCCCGTGAGCTCGGGTTCGAATCCCACCGAGGAGGGTTTCAGAAATGATTTCCAATTTCGGTGTGTATTTAAAACCCCATTATATAAATACCGGCGAGGTTTACTCAGCCTTTACAAGAAATGAGTACCAGCCCCCTCGGGAGCTGGGAAATTCCCACTTCAACTGAAGTGGTTGGCGTAAGGCCGGCCCCCTTACCTGTAAAAATAAATAGGTTCAACTCGCCACATGCGACCCCTTCGGGGATAACGCGGCAAGAAGTTACACTATATGTGTAGCTTAGTTGCGTTTGCGTTTGCGTTGCGTTGCAACTTCGGCTCTGTACGTTCTGTCGGTGTCTGCGTCGATAGGAGTAGTGTTGCTATAGCACAACATAATAGCGGCCGGGCGTAATTACCCATCATTAGCGCACCTCCGGGGGCGTGGGGGGGGCGGAGACCCCGCGCCTCACAACTGCCAGGGGACCATGGACTCCACGGACCACGATACGGACCATGGACTCCACGGACCACAATACTCGTATGGAGTCCACGAGGGGCTTGGAGGAGACCGCGGGGTGCCGGCCCGCTCGCATTCCTCCATACGCTGCACGGACCGCCCAGCAGAGATGGATGGAGAAGCGAATAGGTACCTGATACACAAATACGTATTGATTGTTGAAGAAATTCGAGTATCTGATACTTTTGTTTGCAATCAGGGATATGCAATTCAATAATCCATTTTACTTGGAATGGAAGCCTCATCACCACGGTAATTCTTACCTACCGAATATCGGTAATATTTGTATGAATACTAATCAGCTGTACACTTGCGGCCATCTTGGATTGACAGATCTGCATACAAATATTACCGATATTCGGTAGGTAAGAATTACCGTGGCGATGAGAGTAATCTCGGCGGGCAAATTTGTCTTGTATGGGATTGACGTCTTTAGCAAGAAATAACAAAATATTAGTTTACCTTTTCCCTAACAAACCGGACGTGCAACGGCACAATTTTGGCTTTATCAATTCACGTGCGGACCTCATTATTTTTTTAAATTATTACTCGATGATATATGTTGCACCAGGGTCGAAGTTATCATAAAAATGCTTTGTTTCTTTGAATAATGGAGTCTGCGCAAAGGAATTCGCATATTCAATAAAAAATTAGGCTTTTTTTGCCGGCCAGCTGTCACTGTCTACGACTAAGGTCCTCAGCGACCAATAACAAAATATTAGTTATCCTTCACCCTGGCAAGTAGCAACCCGACCGTGTGATCTTTCAGCTTTGTATATATGTCAACTAATAATGGTGGATCTCTCTTCCAAAGTACTAAAGTATTTATAAAGGAAGTCTCTTATACAGACGCACATATGTGAAATGTATTCTTGTATCTGATACAGGTATTAGTAGGTAATTATTATGACTTTACAATACTTCTAACACCCCAACTCTATTAAAAGCTCTCTTATGGGGCATCCACACGCTTGCCAAGTCGAGCCAAGTCGAGCGTGTGGACGGCCGTTTGGCTCAGCTGGGGGCGTGGCTTAAGCCGCCTTGGCTCAGCTTGTCGCCGATCCGACCAGAGTCGGTTTTTTGACGCAAGTCAAAGGGAATTCACGCATGCGCATGCCAGGCACACACATACTTGTGCGCGCGCATTCTGGTGCGGTACGGTTTCTATGAATTTTGATCATCCACCATCGTCTTTGCCGAATTATTCGTTTCTTTTTAGTTTCTCTCTTTTTGTTTTGTTTTTTTTTTAAATAAAAATAAGTTTATCCAAATGTTATAGCTAAAAGCTGGACGTCCGCCATGCTTGCTTATTCTAACACACACAGACGCACGCACAAGCGTGTGGATGACCCTGTTTGGTTTTCCAAGAGCTTGCAAGCGCTTGCAAGCCCTTGACTCAAGGCGTTTGAGGCAAGCGTGTGGAAGCCCCATGATGGTTCGTCTTTCTACCTTAGGTACTTTAATAATATCTTCAAAATATTGTATGATTAGGGTGACCACACATTTATAAAAAAACAGATATAAAAAAACCTGAGGAATTCTAAAAAAATACATACATGTTAATAGCGAAATAATTAAAAATGGTTAAAAGTGTCTACTCTGTCTGAATAAACTAAAGCGACGACTATAACTTTTTATTTTTTATATAGAATCAATTTCGGAAATCAGAGACGTGCCCAGGATTTCAGCTGTGGATAGGCAAAAATATGAAATTATACTGATTTCCGAAAAAAGAAGTACATAAGTACATTTGTACTTATATAACTTCAAATGCATCTAATGCGTTATGGTCTTCTTAAGCTAAAATTCATTTCAAGCAACTTAGGATGGAAATGGAATTCATTTTGTCTTAAAGTGCGGCAACAACTATTTGCCTATATTTAGGTTTGAGCACTGCCTTCATAAGAAATTAGAACCTTCGGGAGCAGAAAAAAAAGTTACTTTAATAACGAAATTGGCGGAAGGCCCAGGTCCAAGGCCCTTTACTTGTAAAAAAATATGCATTGTGCAAATATGTGTCGATGCATATGTATGTATATGTCAAACGTCGTAAAGTCCATTGAATGCTAAACTGAGAAAAATTACAAAAAATGTTATTTTGAAACGTAGAAAAATAATTCTGAGACGCTCGCAATAATATCACGAAGGTGGCCATGACAGGCCACTTTCTTGTCTCTGATTGGCCGAGATGTTTGATTATGATAAAAATCTCTCTATACCTCGACTTTCTGGGGTTAAAAAAAGCTTATTTTTCTTGAATTCTTATGAAAATACAAGACTTTTTTGTGTGTTTGAAATACATGAATGTATGCAGAATTCAATTCTGCAACAAATGCTTTTCGCTGGGTTGAAACCACGATGATTATTTTATTTATGGTTGAAACATTATTCCTTTCGGTTGGTCACCTCAGTCAGACTATAAAGGTAATATGGTACATGAAAAATGAACATTCATCTTTATTACTGGCTCGGCGCTTGTCTCAAATCTGACGGACGCCTCTGACGTAATGAGAGCGCCTTCCTTATTAAATTACCTGTAATTCACTTACAATACACTCACCTGTCCGGCCGAGAGCTCAGCTGTTAGAATACTTGCATTCCATGCAGAGAACTCGGGCTCGATTCCCACCGAGGGTACCTGACAAGATTTCTCGTTTCGGTGTTTCTTTCGCACCTAAAATAAACTGTCGGCATGGTTTACGTGGTACCTACTCAGCCTTCACGAGAAACTAAAGGGGTTTTCACTTGTCGTAACGCTGGCTTCCTTGAACAAAAAATTTGTAGCCCCTGTCGTCTTTCCATGAAACAGGGGTGGCATTGGCAAAAGTGAACCTAGTCATTAGAGCATGGAGTCAGCCACAAACCAACCACTAATAACAACAACATACTAATTACGCAACGCATCTAAGCTACACGTATAGTATAACTTCTTGCCGGCGAATTATGCCCGAAGGGGTCGCATGTGGCGATTGGGGACCTATTTATTGTTACGGGTAAGGGGGTAAGTTTCCCAGCTCCCGAGACGGCTGGTTTTTATTCCTTATGCAGGCTGACTACACCTTGTCGGTATTTATTTTGGGTTTGAAATATATTACACACCGAAACGGGAATACATTTCTCACACTCTCGGTGGGGATCGAATCTTTGTTTTAGCATGGAATGCAAGCATTCTACGAATTGAGCCATCGACCAAACTTTTTACGAGCTTGGTCGTCCCAAACAAGACACAATTGCTGTAAGACTGGATGGACCTTTTGTGACCGGTCTTTGGTAAAGGCAATGAATTTTCCAACCCAGCGAAGAGCACGTCTCTAATCTAATCTTATCTAAATTGCAAAGATATGTTATGCATTTTCACAACCAGACACGTACAAGTTCGCGCTTGCACATGCCGCATGTGAACCTACAACAAAAAAACCAAATCTCAAATGGACATACACCCTGCAACTTTTGCCGTCCTTCCCTGAGACAGGGGTGACATTGGCAAAGTGAACCATTTTTACAGCATGGGTGGTCAGCCGCATACCAACCTATAGGCTATAAGTCAAGGAACATACACGCACGTTTGAAAACATAAATAGTATTTTTTTGTGCTCCGCCGGGATTTAAGCCCACAACCTTTAGCCGGTCCGTAGTCCAGGTGGTAACACTTCGGACTCGTAACTGGAAGGTCGTGGGTTCGAATCCCGGTGGAGCACAAAAAATATACCATTTATATTTTCAAATTTGCTCTTCGCTGGGTTGAAAAATTCATACACCTTTACCAAAGACCGGTCATCAAAAGGTCCATCCAGCCTTACAACAACTGGGTCTTGCTTGAGAATTGGCGCTTTCTACAGCGACGACCAAGCTCGCAGAGGGCTCTTGAGGTGTGATACACACAAAAACAGCGCTCACCAAATAAATCAGCCTAATTTAATTTTTTTTTCCTTTCATTTACGAATCCGAAGCGTTATCGCTAGACTACGGACCGGTCGGACAATAATAATATTAAAAAATACGCATCCATTTTTGTGTAGTTTTTTAGGAGCGTACGTTTATTTTTCTGTCCATAGGTGTACTATTATACATATTCTTCATGTAGGTAGGTACGAGGTACCTGAAGAGAATAAGAGGTCATTATGGTCTCGGGCGATGCGTACAGAATCAGCAGTTCACGGTATAATGCTGAGATTGTGGTCCTGGACGCGCGGAGGTCCCGCCTTCATATTTACGACCAACATTTTGTGACCGGTCCGTAGTCTGATGGTTAGCGCTTCCGACTCGTAAATGGAAGGTTTTGGGCTCGAATCCCGTCAGAGCAAAAAAAATACCATGTATATTTTCAACTATGCTCTTCGCTGGGGTGAAAAATTCATTTACCTTTACCAAAGGCCGGTCACCAAAGATCCATCCAGCCTTACAGCAACTGGGTCTTGTTTGAGAATTGGCGCTTTCGATAGCGACGACCAAGCTCGCAAAGGGCTCTTGAGGTGTGACTCACAGAAAAACAGCGCTCATATATTTATTATCATCATTCAGACTCATCCTTTAAAACTTTCACTCACTTGAGTTTAACTATGAATTTCAACAAAACATAAAATAAAATATTGAAAAGGAATTTGAAGGTTTTTAAAATGAATCATAACTCGTCCCCCCAGCGCTTGTTAGGCTTATCTTCCATTTGATTAAAAAATAACCTTCAATTAAATTGTCTTAAGAATCACATTCATCAAAACCTGAGCTAAGGAAAAAATATAAAACCTGATAATGTGAGAGTTGTTCAAAATATTTTTGAAATCAATTTCGAGTTTTCATAAGACACATTGGTCCACTACACAGTAGGTACACACACAAACATTGTTTTATTTTTTTATTTTCAATATAATAATACATATTTTTATTTAATGACTACTTCAGCCAAACTGCATAGCAGTTTGTTGGCCGATTGTACTTTTTGTGCATATCTTTTTAATTAAATTAAGTAATATTTTAATTAAATTAAATTAAGGGCATATTGAGAGCAAGTACTTTTTCAGTTCCACTTTCAGTTCCACTCACTTTTTCAGTTCGACTCTTGTTATCTCTGATGAACATAGGACAAACAATCACTAATGCAACGAATTGATTTTGTGAATGGATTCGGAACATTTTTCTCAGCGAGCTAACGCCCGTCTTTTGTGGGACTGCCATCCTTGGCAACCAGTAATGAAATATCTGTCTGCCTTTTCCCTGGCAACTCGGTCGGGTTACTTAACCATATTGTTTACGTCAATTCATGTGCGGCCCTCATTCATAAACTATTTGTAAAAAATGTACTTTTTTGAAAAGTTCTCAAAAGGTCGACCAAGATTTTTTTTCCGAAAAGTGAAATCTTCATGACTCGGAAAAGCTGTTCTTATTCTAAGGTAATTTGTGTGAATGTATGCATGCATGTCATGTATGGACTCAATCCGGTCCTGTTCCAGACGACTTGAAAGAATACCTACCTAAAGCATTCCCTGTTTGGCTACTTACTTCCTGAAAATTATTTACCTAGATATTACTTCTTCTCCTAGCATTTAGTGCTCGAGTGAAGTCTATTTATTTTTACAGGTAAGTTACTACTTGGCTTGAAATGGGTGTTTTTCTGTTCTCGAGGAATCAGGATTTATTTCTTGTGAACCTTGCTTGTATCTTTCAATCTTTTGAACCACAGTTGGCAGTCGGTTCCATGCTCTTGGAGCCGCCACTGCAAAAGCACGCTCACCAAATACTGTTGCAGACTTGGGCTGCAGCGCATCGACCAATACTCCAGCTGTCATTTCTGCAGAGCAAACTGTTAATTGTCTGCCATTCATATATATAAGACTTTGATTAATGGCCATAGATTAGTTCAGGGCTTCCCAAACTGTGTGTTGACATTGTCCCAGGGGCGACAATGTTGATGCGACCGAGTTAAAATAGTTTTTTTCTGATAACCTGGAGGCTAGTACTACAATTGGTAAGTATTTTTGGGGACTGGGTTGAGGGGTATTGTAAAAAAAATAGCAGTCTCAAGGGTGTCACAATACAAATAAGTTTGGGAAGGCCTGGATTCATTGATTTAGTACAACTAAAATAAAAACATTATTTTTCATAAAATATGCTTGTTTATTTTCAATAATAAATTATAAAGAAATTGATTAACATTACCAGAACAATCAAAATGCTTTACATTTGCATTCATGCACTTGACATAAAAAGTTAAAGTACTTCTTCTTCAATGGCCCTACAGCTCACATCGGGCGTTGGCCTCCATCAGCCTTCGCCCCCAAACTCCTCCTGTCTTAAAGCTAAAAAGTTGGAGAACAGCTTTCAGTAATTCGGTGTCCACTACTCCGAGACATACAATAGTCATGAAGTCATCCAGTGATCATTATCAATAGCCATCCAGTAACCCAGCAGGTTTAATTCTAAGCCCCCGATTACACACCATGTTTTCTTTCCGGGATCTGTTGCTGTGGTCTATCATTACAGATTCATGAGTTCAACATCGCTCTGAAAAAGGTCCATGCAGCCTTAGAGCAACTGGGTTTTGCTTGAGTAATTGGCTTTTTCTATAGTGACAACCAGTTAGCAAAGGATTCTTGAGGTGTGATTCACACAAAAACAGGGCTTACCAAAGAAATCATCCTAATATTTATTTAATTACGTATTTCCTTGACTTATGGGCTGGTATGAGGCTGACCACACATACTGTAAAAAAATGGTTCACTTTGCCAATGTCACCCCTGTTTCCGGGAAGGTTGGCAAGAGTTGCAGATGTTCATTTGAGATTGGGTTTTTATATTGTAAGTCCACATGCGGCATATGTAAGCGCGAACTTATACATGTCTGCTTGTGGGAATGCATTTAATATGAAACTCAAATATAATATATCTTTGCAACTTAGATTATCGACGTACATAAAGCTTCAGAGATTGGGTTGGACATGTACCAAGGATGCCAAACTCACGGGTCTCCAAACGCATCATGAATGGGCACGGAGAAGGAAAGAGAAGATTTGGAAGACCAAGGTAGAGGTGGGAGGTAATACGGCGCGGCCGCTGCAGGTGCCAAACTAGAGGACACCAGGATCTAACTGAAGACAGTGGCATATTCATTGATTTATTTTATATTCGGAGTACTGTACTTATACTTTTCTTCATCAAATATTTGATTCACAACCTTGGCACTGTTAGACCACTGGTGTTCATGAGGGCAACATTCCCTGTCCTCTCTTCCACTGCGCCCCCGTCCTCCTGTTATGATTGGCTCCGGTTCCCTTGTTTGCCGCCTTTTTCTGACGATTCAGGAGCACGTCCTTGTCCTGACCTTGACCCTTCGCTTTACCAACAACGTCCCTGAAAATGGAAAAAGAATTTAAATTTAAAATATGGAGAGACAAAGCTATTTAATGTGCTATAAAAAGCTTTTTTATTTCATCTCGTAGGCTTGGGTTGTGGAGGTGAGAAGAGGTGGGTTTTCAGCTGCCTCCTAGAGATCCCCTCAGCTTCTTTCCTCTGCAGCCTGTCAGGCAGTCCAAGCCACGGGCGCAGCGACATGGAAAGCGCGTTCCCCAATTACCATACTGGGATTCTCCTCATGAAGGTTGCAGCTGTTTTTTGCAAATCTCATGACAGTGCTCTTGTGCTGATTCCTACTATTGTGATGAGCTCTCGGACGTATTGTGGAGCTTCTCTGTACAAAACTTCATCCACCATCATCCACCATCACATAGCTTAAATTTGACTTATCAGAGCTTTGACTTATTATTGTTGGTTTATTAGTTTGCTACATTTTTTGCATAAGAAATTTTCGTTTTTTTTTGTATCGATTTATTTTTAAGGTTTTGTTGTTGTTTTTTTTTTTTATACTTAAATGTTATTTATTACTCCTATTCCTTGACTTATAGGTTGGTATGAGGCTGACCACCCATACTGTAAAAAATGGTTCACTTTGCCAATGTCACCCCTGTTTCAGGGAATGTCGGCAAGAGTTGTAGGGCTTATGTTCATTTGAGGTTTGGATTTTATTTGTAAGTACACAATCAGCATTTGTAAGCGCGAACTACACGTGTTTGTTTGTGGGCATACATCTGAGAGCTTTGAATGAATATATCCTTGCAACTTAGATTATAGATTATAGATAGAGCCAGTAAAGCCTCTACAGTAGTGGCTATATGTGACAGAATTTGGAGGAGTCGTATATTAATCTCGCTGCTAACTAATACACTTATACCTCCGAACCCTCAAAACAAAAATCCTGTGAAATGGAGGACATAGTGTAACGGAGCAGATCCAGAAGCTTTTGAGAGGTCATGTCTCCAGAATGAGTGAAAGACTCGCATACATCGTAGTCAATAAAATGGCAATAGGTCTACGTCTAGCAAGAATACCTCCTAAAGGTGAAAAGATACGGACATCCTGTAAACAGTAACTATTACTCCGTCATCATTCCGCTAGGGGCGACCACAACAAAACGCCAGTGTGCCTTCATACTCAAATCCATTCAGCCGCTTGTTTCTTGCAATTCTTTCTATAGCAGCTATCTCTTGTACAGCCTATTCTCAATTTCTCTTGTCATTTTTCCATTCTTCTAAAACGTACTCTATAGATATTTAAAGTCATCCACTCATCTCAGGATTTTTTGTCAATCACATATCAAAAGATTACAACCAAATTGGAGAAGAAAAGCCCTGTCATTGAGATGAATGGTTCACCTTTCAGCAGGAGGTTTGAAGGTGGCAGTCTTGGCTCCGTACTTCATATCTCTTCTGGCCTGGTAGCGCGCCCTCATGTCTTCAGGGTTATCACAGAAGGCGTCCTTGGGACGAGTGGCTTGCGAAGTGCTCGCCTCTTCCTCCTCCTGAAAATATAAAAAGCATAAATGAAGAAAAAAATATATATAAAAATCATAAGATCAGAATATAATGTCTTGTCCGGCTGCTGTTTTTCATTTCTAAGAATGCTTTCAAGTATATTTCAATGGATGAAACATAATTGAGAAATCCTAACATACAGTTGCTGCATTGGCTTTGCATTCCGCAGCGCATGGAGTACAAACTGTGCTCAGGACATTGGTCAAGTCTCCACAGTAGCCCATTACAGTATGACTTCACTATAAACAGAGAAGTGTGAGGGAAGCTAGAAAATTTCTCCGCAATGTTGGCACTACTGAACGTAACTTCTGCGTGGAAATTGTGCACGCACTTTTTAATTGTTTTGGTGGATAAATTTTTCAATTTTAAAAGTAAACATCATGGCATGGGTGTCGAAACACAAGATGGAGAACGCAAGAAAACATAGGATTTCACATGATTATTAAGTATTCTGTTGCGTTTGACAGGTCCGGCTGACAGCTTTGTCCAGTATGCTTCGATGCTTACGGCTAATTTCGGCTCCACTTATATTACATCTAAATGGGTCATCACTCCTACCTCACTCTCAGCCAAACAAGTGTCTGCAGCATTGAGAGGCCTGCTCTTGAAGAGCTTCCTGTCTGCTTCCGTTGAAGGTTCTCCCACAAGGTCGGGGGCACTGCCATCATATGTGTCATCGTACTCATCATCGTATAAGTCCACTTCATCAGACACCAGGCTGGAAACATTGAACATTAAATATAAATTAGTTAAAATTATATTTGTTAGGGTTTGGTGGTTCACACAGTGAAAGTCCATTGCATTTATTTAAAAAAAACAATTAAAATTAGATTATTAATTTAATGTGAATTATAACAGTTCTGATTGACATTACTTCTACATACATCTTTAATCTTGTTGTTGCAAAGATATATTAACATTAATTTTTAATGGTTTTTGTATTACATTCATTATTCTTTTAAAGAGAAAAACAAGTTTTTCTTTACTTGTAACACTGTTTTTTTGCAATATTTTGTATGTAAACAATGAGGTCCGCATGTGAATCCACATAGAAAAAATTGTGTCGTCATCTAGCCGAGTTGCTAGGTAAAAGGAAAACAAATACTTTGCTATTGGTTGCTAAGGACGGCAGGCTGGCTGAATAAAAAAATCCAAATTAAAAAAAGTCCATTATAAAAGTATTTTTTTACATACAAAATAGTGCAAATAAAAACAAACTTGTCATTGTTTTTGAAATTTAAGATTTATGTTAAAAGCATGTCCACAAGCAGTCATGTGTGACTTCAGGCTTACACATGCTGCATGTGTATTTACAAAATCAAATCCAAACCTCAAATGAACATAAACTCTGATAATCCCTAGAATAGGGGTGATATTGGCACAGTAATCTAATTTTTACATTCTGGATGGCCAGCCTGATACCAGCATATTAGTGCAAGAAATTTCTGCAAGAAATCCGAGATTGTCTTCTTTGGTCCTAGACAACTCAAAAGCAAATTGGCTGTGTAAGAAATTGTAGATTTAATTTTACAAATAAATTCATTTACCTGAACTTTGTGTACATGTCTTTCATCTCTCTCACATGACTCTTGTCATTCAGCATCTCCGACAGATTTCTATGCTTCGACTTCTTCTTTCCCTTATGCACCCTGCTCGTATCAATATTGTCTCTGGTCATCACGTCAAACTCGTCATTATCAAACACATTCAATCTATCAATACCCGTCTCCAGATATTGCTGATCCAAAACATCCATCGGAATAATGGGAAGTGAAGGATCCAACTCTTGCAATTCCGGATCTAAGTTACCTTCCAAGACACTGTTGATAACTCTTTCTGAGTTGAAGCCGTAATGTTCTAGGCATTTTAAGATGAATCCATCCCCCAAATGAGGTAGAATGTCTTTGACTTCACTGATTAGAGAGCTTGTTTTGGCTTCTTCGGGTATTTCGTTGCTATAATTGTTTTCTACGGGAATGTTGTCGGTGGTTGAGTGTCCGTTGCTGATTGGGCCGTTGGCGGCCATGTTTGTTGCTTGGCTGTCATTGCTGTGGACAATATCAGGGTTGTCATCGTAAGCCGATATTATGGCTTGAATTATAAAGGCGTATTTTAATGGATCTCTGCAGGAAGAAAGTTAAGGTAAATTGTATTTTTCTCCCTGTTCATAAATAAAAGATAGAATATGTATCAAGGCGTTGATGTGGTCCTGTCAATTAACTTCCAGGGTGCCGGAACGCATACTTATCGTGTTTTTTTTTGTTTTACTTTAGTAGTTACACAGAAATAAGATAAAAAAATATCACTTAAAATTCCCTTATAGGATATACCTAACTACTCGTCAAAAAACTCACATCATTAATTTTCATTGGTGAATATTGAAAAAAAAATTGTAGTTGACCTTGAAAAATTATGTGATAAAAATGAAAAAAACGGATTTTACTGACCGTGCAAAAGAGAAGAACGATTTTCTCTACGTTTCGTCGGAGTCATATCCGACGTCCTCAGGAGACGTGTGTCCTCTATAAGGAGGAACCACGAACTGTTGAATTATTGTTGTTTGATCGAGGCCGAAGGTTGTAGGTATTTTTATTAACCTTCGGAGACACATCCATAGATGTCGCTATAGCTCCAGTTGTACAGAAAATACCGTCGACAGGATTTTTACGGACAAAATGAACCTTTGAAAATTGCGTGCCTACCCCCCTGTCGATGGTAGATTATGGTAATAATCTTGCCCCCCCCTAGATTTGATCCTGGGTACGCCCATTGCAAAGGGGCGCAAGACAGTGGGAAGATCCAGATTGAGGTGGCTAGACGGAGTGGTGGCAGACTGTTGTGCGGTAGGAGTGTAGGACTGGAGGAGGAAGACGTAGGACAGGCAGCTGCGGCTGCAGTTGATCAATGAGGCCAAGACCCAATCCGTGTTGGTTGAGAATCTGTAAAAAATGAATTTAAAAGGATACAGATCACTGTAGACATTGCACAAGAACTCCAAGTCTTGGTCCACTGGGTACATGGAGTTGTAGTCCTTGATGAAGGCTATCTCCGACAGAGTGTCACTGATGATGCTCAGGTAGATGTTCACGTTATTCTCGATGTCGGGACTGCAAACAAAAAGACAAATGGACTCAGCACAAATGTGAAAATATTTATATTTTTCTCCACAGGCAGTTTTTTCATTTTGTTTTGGGACAATATGACACTTAGCAACCAATAACAAAATATTTGTAAGACTTTTCCTTTGAAATCCGGCCATGTGACACCACAATTTTGATGTCTATGGAAGTTTCTCCAAGTTCATCGTGTAATTTGGACAACAAATTAATTTAAATATAAAACAATGAATTATTATTAATCCCAGTTTCTATAAAAAAGACACACACATATAAGTAAAGTCATTTTGAAGACCTTTAGTGGGGCTTGAACCCTAGCCCACTAGCATGGAATGCAAGCATTCTACCAACTGAGATATCGACCGAACTTAAAGTAAGAGACAGAGAAACTCTCAGTGTCCATAGGATGGGCTTTAGCCGGTAGAAATCTGGGATTCTTCTTCTTCTTTCAATGCTGCTTGTAATGAAGATCATCATGAGTATTTACACTTTGGATGCCGAGGCTGGAATTTCTTTTTTCATCTGAGATTGCCCAGATGAAAACAAATTGCCTGGACGTCCGTGCTTTCTTTTTATTTTCTCATCAATAAAAAAGGACAAAATTGAGAAGATCAGATGCAGAGCTTTTCTGTGAATTAGAGAAAACAGAGCTTGTGGTGAATTACCTTGAAGAGCTGATGTCATCTAGAGTGGTGGCTATGATGAACCTGAATGTGTTGACGAGCTCGGCCCTTATCAAGTCTAGCTGGGCGTATATGTTGTCACACACTTCACCGTCAGAGCTGCCCAGCTCTAGAGCTTTCTCATACATCATGGGGATGGTGTTCTCATACAGGTTTACAATACTGAAACAAGGAATTCATTATCTAGCAACCCTTTCACTTTTACATTACATGCATAAAATGTATATTCAGAATGGATGGGTTTGTTAGGTTAGCTTGGTATTTAGTGCCTTTTTTATGTTTCCGAAATCCAACTTGCAGTGTTTGAAACAGTTTTAAAACATAAACAGCTGTTTTAGGGGCCACATTTAAGTTATTTGTCTTGGTATATTGAACGAAAATGGATATTTTGTTTAAAATTTTATATTTTGTAACTTATTGTCATTTTTAAACCAACTATTCAAATTATGAAAGACCGACAAAGACACTGCAAAAGTGTACCATATTTTTCACCAAGAGTGGCTAGCTTCACTTCAAACTATTACTTAGGCTTCTTTTCAGGTCCTCCGACATTTAAGATCACTTTTAACAAAGCCTCTCTATTTCAGCAACTCCAAAACATCTCTCCCATAGGTCTGTACTTGTAATTAGTTAATAACCTTACCTAGTATGGAAGTCCTCATTCCTAAGCACTTTCCTCACAGGAGGATGAAGCTCCAAGAGTACTTTGATGGTCACAGAACAGTCCAGCAGATGAAGAGTTAAGTCCTGCATGGCCGTCAAAGTTAGAGTCACCCGTTTGTTGGTGCTCTTTGACTGCAGGCCCCCAAAGGTCTGAGAGAATCCTTTGAACACATCGGGCAAGGTTGGAAGGTCCACATTCACATTGTTGCGGCTGTCAATTTGTAGACCAACAAAAGTAAATACCTGGAAAAATGTGATGTAAGTACTTATTGTTTACGAAAAGAAGAAGTAAAATTGTGTTATTTAGTCAAAGTTGTACAAATGAATATTTTGTAATGATTATTTCATACATATTACAATAATTAATGTTAAATGATTACTTTGTAAGTAGAAATAATAATGCAGCAATATACTGGAAGAATCTCTAGGCAAATGTATCTTTCCGGTAGAACAAAAAAACCTATACAAGGACAAATTTTGCATGGGAGAGAGAGTCTGTTGGTACAGAGCGCCAGTCAGTGTGTGTGAGACTGAAGTGACCAAATGTACAATAAATATTAATTCTAATGAAAAAAAGAAAAAAAAGACAAGGAGGCTTCATAGAAGGAAATACAAACAAGAATGGTCGGTAATAGGCTGGTCGCAAATCCTATGCAAATCCCATTGAGCGCTTAACACTCTCAGCATCACAAAGCCAAAAATGCGATGGATGGACGGTGTTAACGTGTATGCAGCCAAAGCAGACATATGTAGCGGGAGAACAAAGGCAATGGACAGGCGAGAGTGAAGGAGAATCCTGGATTCAGCCAAGGCCCACGCAGGGCTGTTGAGCTCATTATGATAATGGTGATGATTGACAAATTAAACCAGTTTTGATAAAAAATGAAAGTAGACAAATATCACACACCTGTTTTAGAAAGCTAGCGGCCGTTCTGAGGTCATTGTAATATTTGGGTTGGACTTGGAAGACAATGCTCAGCATCTTGGTGATCAAGGCTTTGTTGTTTGTCCCGTACAAGAGACAGATATCACATATTATAGGAATTGTGAAGATAAAATTGTCATATATTAATTTGCCTAAGTGCTCGGCGTTCATCCATTCTTGCTGAAAATGTTTAAACAAAACAATACATCAGAGATAAACAAATAACAGCACTAGGCCATTTATCCATCAAAATATAAATCAAATTAAAATGAACAATAGTAAACATCTTTGAAAAGTTTTTTGACAAGTACGGATTCTCTAAGAAATGACAGCTGACAGAGGAAAACAAATTTACACGACTCGACACATTCAAATGTAAGGGAAAAATGTAAATCACTTCGCTGGGTTTGATGCAGGGCAAGAGTCATGACTTCAACAAAATTCAATTTCAATACAAAATAATGTAGGTAGTTTGCAAAGACACTAAAGCGTTACACACTGCATTAAGCATAACTGACAACTGTACCCCGAGTACGAGTTGCATGTTTAGCAAAACTTGAGTAAAGTAAAAGTTTACGACAATATTTAAACTTCGGTTTCAGTACCCTGAGTACGAGTTGCATGTTTAAAGTTGGAAAGTTGTTAAAAGTTGTGTGTTGGAAAGTATTTAAACGTATGCTAAACATGCAACTCGTTCTCGGGGTACTGAAACTGAAGTTTAAATATTTCCGTTAACTTTTACTTTACTCAAGTTTTGCTAAACATGCAACTCGTTCTCGGGGTACTGAAACTGAAGTTTAAATATTTCCGTTAACTTTTACTTTACTCAAGTTTTGCTAAACATGGAACTCGTTCTCGGGGTACTGAAACTGAAGTTTAAATATTTCCGTTAACTTTTACTTTACTCAAGTTTTGCTAAACATGCAACTCGTACTCGAGGTACTGCATATGTTTCACAATGCTGTTAACATTGTGGTTTTGCTTGCACTATGGTCAAACGAATCAAGATGTAATATCAGCTAGCTTGTATGAAATAAGGCAACGCATGGATGCCATTGGGTTATTACTAATTTAATAATCCATTAAAAAAAAGCATTATTTCTTGTTAATGTTTTTGGCCAGACAAAATAGGTTAGTGAATTGAAGTCCTCTTCAAAAATTTATTTAAAATATAGAAAAAAACCCGTTATTGACGAGAATTTATTTTTTATTTACTTTTAGTGAATGAGTGAAGGTGGGATTTTTTTTTATTGTGCTGAGTTTATTTGAAAATGGTTTCCTGTTTACCGCAGATTCCTTGTTAGTGACGATGCGCGAGAAGATAACGAGGACCTTCCTGTAGGCCTGGTGGTAGAGCTCTCTCACTGCGGGGTCGGAGTGCGGAGGCAGGTACGGAGGACTGGCCTCTTGCAGAAAGGAAACCAGCATATCCATGCAGGGCGGGTAGTGCAGGATGTGAGACCAGAACCTAGACAACACATAACAATGATAAAATCAATGTTTCAGGCTTACGCGGTAGTCACTGGAGAGTTGCTTTTCGGGATCTGTTGTCGTTGTCTGTCGGAGCGGAAGCTTCCAGACGTTTCGCCCACATCTGCTATGAAGAGGGTTAACACTGAATCACACCATCTTCAAGCTGAAGACACCCATTGTAGACGGGTAATAATAATAATTAATAATAATCTAAGTTGCAAAGATATATAAACATTTAAAGTAGAGATGCAACGAATATTCGGCAACTATTCGGTATTCGGCCACTTTTTTAGGTATTCGGTATTCGGCCTAATAGTGACCAGTATTCGGCCAAATACCTAATACCAAAAATTATTAAAATAAAAACGCAATTTCAGTCAAAAAGCATTTATTTGGAAATTTAGTTAAGTAGTTTTAATATTTAAAATTAATTAGAGGCAGATTGTGATGAATAAATACCAGTTTCTCTGCATTAGCTGGTAAAAGCCGATTCCGTTTTTCTTCATACACAAGACCTGCCTCTGAAAATAGTCTCTCACTGTACACACTACTGCAAGGTGACGACAAATACATTTTAACAAATTTTGTTAGCTTGGGATACTGTTTGGCGTTTGCAGACCACCACTTGTAAGGGTCTGCCCTACGATCGATACGAGCGCATTTCAAATAAAAGTCAATCTCGCCAGCGATATCACTTTTTTCCATCCCCTCAGTTGCCATATTGGCTGTAGCGACTTCATCGAAGCATTCCCAGAAATTGTCATGGATTTCTTCTAGCGTAGTTGCACTTGCATTCTGATCAGTGTTACGTCTCTTACTAGGTGGCGCAAAATCATCATCGCTTTCGCAACTACTAGACTCATCACAACTTTGCTTCAAATTATCCAAAATAATTTTTTGTCTTGCTCTCTCTGTCTGAACAGTTCCCAAGAAACTAGATTTGAGCCTCGGGTCAAGAAAAGTGGCGACCAAGTACTTGTCGTTATCTTCAAAGTCTAACCGCTTTTTAAGCTCAGTTCTCAGTGTCAATCTCATTGTCAATAAATCTGTTGTCTTTGCTGTAGTTTCTTCCTTTTCCAGGTATTTCAACAATATTGCAACATGTGGTATCACTTCAGAGACGCAAGACAGACCAGAACTGGTTATTTTCGTTATCTCTTCGAACGGTTTCAGAAGTCTAATGCATTGTTCCATCAGCTCCCACTGCGATGGTGACAAATTGGTCAATATATCGTGATCTGTTATGTACAAGGACACAGCTCTTTTCTGTTCCAGTAATTGCTCCATCAAGTAATAAGTCGAGTTCCATCGAGTGAAAATATCTTGCAATAGTTGGTGGTCTGGAAAGTTGAGTTCTTGACGAATCGATTTAAGTTTTTGTTGAGCTGTACCAGAGTGGTTAAAGTGGGTGACAATCCATCTTGCGGCAGCTACCATCTCAGCCGAATATTAGGCCAACAGCCGAATATTAGGCCAAGAGCCTCGCCGAATATTAGGTATTAGGTATTCGGCGAAATCAGTATTCGTTGCATCTCTAATTTAAAGCTCATATCAAATGCATGCCCACAAACAAACACATGTAGTTCGCGCTTACAAATGCTGAATGTATACTTACAAATAAAATCCAAACCTCAAATGAACATAAAGTTTTGCCGACCTTCCCTTATACATTGGCAAAGTGAACTATTTTTTAAAGTATGGGTGGTCAGCCTCATACCAACCTATAAGTCAAGGAATACAAATAATAAATAACATTTTATTATATAAAAACAACAAAACCTTAAAAAGAAATCTATACAAAAAAAAGTCAATACTTCCCTATACAAAAAATGTAATCTAGTCTAAGCTGCAAAGATATATATCATTTAAGATTTATATCAAATGCATTCCCACAAGCAGACATGTATAATTTCGTGCTAACACATGCCGCATGTAACATAAATGAATAAGCCAACATTACAAATCAAGATTACAGATTAGCCGCCACTTCTTTCTGTCCTTAAATACTTCTTTCATTTCATCCAGCATCATAACCTTTTTTCATACAAGCCCTCCTTTTATTATGACTCTGGATATACCATTCATTCGCTATTTCATAAATTTTATCCATCCATACCTTTCTCGGTCTTCCTCTACCAGGGTGAAGCTTGCAAAAGCTTCAGCTCCGATAGACCCTTCGATAGATTCTTAACCCTTCAACTGCGGGTGATACGCATAGGTGTCAAGTGTAAACTTACATACCGACACCGTGCGGCTGTCAATCATAGAAGTCATCGAACTTTGGACTTATCCCTGACTTCTGTGTTCAAGAATTCAAAAGTCTACAAGTGAAAATATGTGCTACACCTTAGTGATTTTTGTTCTTGAATAACTAATACATGTGTCTTTTCACATAGTTTGAACTGTTGTCAGTCAACTAAGGTATGAAATCAATAAATGTTTTAAAAAATGTGCTTGAAAAAGTATTCTGTACTGGGGGTAGCCACAATATTCAGAGGCAAAAAGCTAAAAAGCAACTCTTCATAGATAAAATGTCACAAGCATGATGGTCCACAGTGAGTCTTGGCATCCTTCATCAACTGAAAGGTTAAAAAAAGATGCACAAAGTATCATAATGGTCAAACTGAGAAAAAATAAATAGGTGTTTGAGAAGGTTAGAAATATTGATGACATTTTGGAACAAAAATCGAGACAGTAGTTTTTTTAAGCAGCTTACATGACGCCCGCATCTCCATTAGACAGTTTAGTACAAATTATCATATACTGTGCGTGGTATTTACTGCCTTTTCAAAAATTGCTCCTTGACTGATAGGTTGGTACGAGGCTGACCACCCGCGCTGTAAAAATCGGTTCACTTTTGCCAATGCCACCCCGGTTCAGGGAACGGCGGCAGGAGTTGCAAGGTTTATGCCCATGTGAGGTTTTTTTTTTTTTTTTTTTTTTTTTTTTTTTTAATTAACAAAATATAAATACAAATTTATTTTAAAACAAGTAATATTTCTAAATAATAATAAAAACTTAATTGTTATTTCCTCACCAATTGAAGAGCCAAGCTCTTGTGCTTGGTGAGGGAATCGCAGCTATCTAATCTAATCTAATCTAATCTAAGCTGCAAAGATATATATCATTTAAGTTTTATATTAAATGCATTCCCACAAGCAGATATGTATAATTTCGCGCTAACACATGCCGCATGTGGACCTACAATATAAAAACCCAATCTCAAATGAACATAAGCCTTGCAACTCTTGCCGTCCTTCCCTGAAACAGAGGTGACATTGGCAAAGTGAACCAATTTTTACATTATGGGTGGTCAGCCGCATAACAACCTATAAGTCAAGGAACATACATGACAAATTACATTTTTTAAAAACAATAAATCACAATATATACATGGACATAAAAACTAAATCATAAAACCAATTTTACTTTAACAAACCTCAGCCGCCAACATCACAGATCAACCGCCATTTCTTTCTATCCTTACATACTTCTTTCATTTCCTCCAGAGTCATAACCTTCTTCATACAAGCTCTTCTTTTATTATGACTCTGGATATTCCATTCATTCGCAATTTCGGATATTTGGTCCATCCATACCTTTCTCGGTCTTCCTCTACCACGACATCCATCTATTCTACCAACATATACTTTCTTCGTCAGTCTTTCCTCATTCATTCTCTCCATATGCCCAAACCATCTTAACAAACTTCTTTTAATCTTCACTTTCACACTTTCTCTTGCACCACATTCTTCTCTTACAAAATCATTCCTCACCCTATCCCGCAGCTATCTTAAATAAATTATGTTCTTAAATTATATTCTATATAATATAATGAGATAAAAACTTAATATAATACTTAAAGGAAAAAAATATAGGTAATACACAAGAATAAATCAAAAAATAAATTAACAATATAAAAAATGAAAAAAACCAAAAATTAGAAACAACCAATCAATAAGTAGAACTATGAATATATTGTAACGAAATACACTGGTAGATGTTTATTGGTGTACGTGTGTTTTGAGAGAATGTTCTGGCCCAGACGATTGTAATTGTAAGGTGTGTATGTAGGTAGGAAATGGACTCTTCATGAAATAAATATGTCCAGAATCGTCTATACAACTGTGGTAGTGGAAGTTTCTAGGGCAGGCTGGAATGGCCCCTAGGTTCCGCTATAAGAAGGGCGACAATGGGCTGAAGCGAGTCAGTCTTTCGAAGCACTCACACAGTGGAATATCTAGTTACTAGGGCGACCAATATGGTGTAAAATAAATGTAATCTGTACGAAATAAATAAGTGTGTTAAAATAAATCTGTTAGAATAAGTCTGTTAAAAATAAATCTATTGTAAGAAAGTCTGTGTAAATAAACTGTATGGCTAACTTGTGTTAAACTTGTGTTTTAATTAAAAGAACCCAGGAAAAACGTAACAGTGGTGTCCGGTGTGAAGTTTAAAACCAAGTACCAAGTAAAAACTGTGCTTGAGAGTATTGAAAAATATATCTGGACAACATAATAAAAACTAATGAATAAAAAAAAAAAGTTTTAAATAAAACTGATTAAACTTGAATTAAAAACGATCGTGTGGTTACCCGCTAAAAATTTGATTGAAGTGTGGATAGATAACGTGTTAATAATATTGTGTTAGTGTTTGTAAATACTCATTAGCCGATGACGAAGCAAATTTGTTAAAATAAAAAAAATGGCTAAGGTGAACATCAAGGACCTCAAAGCCTATGAGCTTAAGAATGAGCTTCTGGAGAGGGACCTGGAGACCTCAGGAGGGAAGGCGGCCTTACAGGCACGCCTCATGGAGGCCTTGGAACAGTCAGGCGAAGACCCGGCATATTTTGTCATGGCGTCTGGAGGGGACCGCGAGCGAGCCGTGGAAGAGTTTAAAACAAAGATGGCTGCCAACTTCAAGAGCTTGAGGGAAGACCTAGCTGGTTGGAAGGAGGAGATGGCTAAAAACCTAGCCTTAAAAATGTCGGTGGACACTGATAGTGTAAAATTAAGTGATAATCAGGATGACAAAAAGGCCGATATGTCAACTGAGGATGAGTCATCTCAGAAGTTGGGGAAGGGAGACCTGAAGGCCAAAAACAACAGCCAGCTCAAGGCTGAGGACTCAGCTGACAGCAAAGATGACAAAGATGATGTCAAGTCGGCTGAAAACGGCAAGAGTGACTCGGCCGAGGTGAAGGCTGACAAGGATGCGAAGGAGGAGACGGACGCCAAGGAGGAGGATGAGGACGCCAAGGACAAGAAGGGCAAGGCCAAGAAGGCCAACAGTGTGAAGAAGAAGCCCGCGCCCAAGAAGAAGGCGGAGGAGGCCGTGGAGGAGGCTCCCAAGAAGAAGAAGGCCGTGGAGCCGCCGGTGCCCGTGCCCGCGGGCCGGGGCATCCCCATCGACCACATCCCCGACGTGGAGGTGGCCATCTCCAGGTTCAAGATGGAGGACCTCAAGTTCCTGTACAATCAATTGTGCCGCACGAACCTCATCAAGCGCAACAAAAAGAAGTTCAAGGGCTACGAGTTTGAGAAGGACACGCCTGAGCACAAGGCCAAGCTGGAGGAGGTGCAGAAGCTGGAGCCCAAGCAGCTGCGGACGCTGTGCGAGAAGCTGGGCTTGGACAAGAGGGGCGCGCCCACGGAGCTGGCCAGCAGGGTGGTGGGCTTCCTGCTGCTGCCAAAGCAGGCCTCCTTGCACGCCAGGGGGCTGATGAAGGAGAGGCCGGTGACTGACCGCGGCGAGGCCACGGGAGGCAGGCCCAGAAGGTCCGCTGCTGCTATTGTCAAGAGAGGTTACTCTAACGAGGAGTATGAAACAGATCCGGAAACCAAAGTGCGGGGACCCAAAGTCAGCAGGGATGATTTAGGGGATTCAGATGGCTCGTACAACCCGAGTGGCTCCGGACAGGAGGCGGACTCTGACTTTGACCCGTCAGTGAGGGAGGGGGGCGCTCCCTCCCGCAGGCGCCGCGCCCCCGCCCGCAGGGGCTCAGCCAAGCAGAGCAAGCAGAAGGGACGACCCAAGCATGGCGCGGCAGGAAGCCACTCAGCGAGTCAGAGGACGAGAGCGAGAGTGAGAACTTCGCTTCCGAGCAGGAGAGCGGCTCCGACGACCAAGGATTCTGATCCTTTGACGCCGGCGAGCAAGCGGGGCCTAGGAGCGGTGGCCGCCCAGGGACGCAAAGCGGTGCCCCCAGCCAAGGAAAGGCGCCCATGCCGGCCGCCAAGAGGAAAGCACCCCCCCCCACACCAGCCAGCAATGACGGGCAAAACCCTAAGGGGAAAATTCCGTGGAACGTCATTTTTCCTGACCACTGGATGCAACTGTGGGTCAAACTGCCCGTACCTTCTTAAAGAAAAGACTGTTCCGGGGCGGAACAGTCTAAGGGGGGGATAATGTAACGAAATACACTGGTAGATGTTTATTGGTGTACGTGTGTTTTGAGAGAATGTTCTGGCCCAGACGATTGTAATTGTAAGGTGTGTATGTAGGTAGGAAATGGACTCTTCATGAAATAAATATGTCCAGAATCGTCTATACAACTGTGGTAGTGGAAGTTTCTAGGGCAGGCTGGAATGGCCCCTAGGTTCCGCTATAAGAAGGGCGACAATGGGCTGAAGCGAGTCAGTCTTTCGAAGCACTCACACAGTGGAATATCTAGTTACTAGGGCGACCAATATGGTGTAAAATAAATGTAATCTGTACGAAATAAATAAGTGTGTTAAAATAAATCTGTTAGAATAAGTCTGTTAAAAATAAATCTATTGTAAGAAAGTCTGTGTAAATAAACTGTATGGCTAACTTGTGTTAAACTTGTGTTTTAATTAAAAGAACCCAGGAAAAACGTAACAATATATATTTTTTTATTTTAAACTTAATTTTTTTAACATCCTTAATTATTTTGATTTCATTTGGCAATATGTTATAGTATGCACACACTTTATTGGTATGCACACATGCAGAATGTGTAGGCGCGAACCTACATGTGCCTGTCTGTAGGCATGCATTTCATATGAGCCTTAAATGCTTACATATCCTTGCAGCTTAGATTTTAGATCAAAATGTAACAATTGAAAAAAGTTTAATTTGAAATTACAGTTGTTTGACTTGTGTACGATTATAATAATTACACAGTAAAAAAAAAAGGATTTTAGACGTACCGTTATAAGAGAACTTATTATTCTCAACATTTAATGATAATAAGTTTATCAAAACAATAAATAAATAAATAAACATTTCATTGGCAATGTAGCTCACGTCTTCAGGAGACACCCTCTCTGCAATGACCAAACAACTGTTCATCCTGACATCATAACAAAACATCGAGAATAATGTAAGTTCTCTTATGACGGGTCGTCTAATATCCAAATATTTTTTTAACAGTGTACTTATTATAATTGTAAATATTGAAAATAGTTGTTTACTTGTGATATTCCAAGGACAGCATCCACTTGAGGTCCTCTATGAAGGACTGCATGAACTCCTTCCACGTCTGCAAGGCCCCTAGCACCACGGCAGCTCCCTGGGGAGCCGCCACAAACACAGGCAGGGGGCGGCGCTCAACCCAGTAGCTGTCCTGCAACAACAAACATTCTAGGTGAAGAGACAACAAAATTATGAAGTCACGCGAGTAGGCTGCTAGAAAAGGCGAACTTTTGTATTTTTTGACGTTGGAAAGCATGGAAAGGAAAGACAGGAAAGAATAGATTGATCGGATAAGCGAGATTGCAAATGAATGGAACATACAGAGTGCGAAAAAGAGAAGTGCATGCATGAAGAGCGTGATGAATGTCGAGGAATGAATGGAGTGTGCAAGGACAGAAAAAAAGTGGAGACACGTCTGTGGAGGTACTGGCCACCCTTGGCGGAATGGAGACTGAATGTAAGTACAAGTACACGGTTGCTAAGGACCGTAATCGCATAGATGTGTGTTGTTTACCTTCGCCTTAGTAACATAGTCGTGTAACGTCACATTTTGTCTTTTGTCAAATGTGTAGACCTCACAATAAATGCTGATTATTAAATGATTTAATTAAATTATCTTACCACAGCTGGGACCTTCTTGATGACTCCATCGTTACGAACTGTCAGTTCCAGATTTTCCAATGCCAAGTTGGCAGGATTCTAAAACCATGAAAAATATAACAAAATCAATGATAGCATACAAAACAAAGTAAGCATTTTGTGATAAAAAAAACCTATGTATTTCATTTTCAGTTTAACATTAAATTTGTATTGCATTTTACGGCAATAATTGCACCATGTTAAGAAATGGTAAACTTACTTCAAACACTTTGCCAGACATGATTTTTATCGTCATAATTTGAAAGGCCGCACGATATCAAAAGCCGCCGCACATGTCACGGTTTATTGCAGTACTTTACGTTATCATCTGAAACTGAAAGCCATCGTCCTGATAATTTTGAAGCGAAATTCAGCGAAATTTATCAAGGGAATTTCTGTAAATTTGACACTGCTGTGAAAGTGGCCTCGCAATAATTTCTAATATGCTGTAAACAAAAATAAAATTCCAGAATGGAAGGAAAATAAGTTTTTACAACATACTGTATTGTAAAAACTGTCGGAGTAGAAGAGAGTTTGAAGCATTGTTTGAAGAAGAATTCATCAAAAATAATAATAAAATAATCTAAGCTAGATATTTAACATTTAAGTTTCATATTAAAATGCAATCCCACAAGCAGACACGTTAAGTTCACGCTTGCACATACCGCATGTGGACTTACAACATAAAACGCAATCTCGAATGAACATAAACCCTGCAACTCTTGTCGACTTTTCCTGAAACAGCGGTGACATCAATCATATTAAGATACTGATTTCTTGGAGACGTAGTCTTCGTTCGCGCAAGATTTATTCGGCCTCCACTAGCTATGAACACAAGCTCCTTTTTTGCGGTGAACCCTCTAGGTAGGTACTTTAATAATATTAATTATTTTCAGCATTTAAATTTATAAATATTTAAAAATTGAAATGGTAAAACATGGTTTTGATTCACTTTATTCTTTTTGTGTTTGCTCGTACATTTTCGCCTAATGAGGCATCTTCAGGAGCAGAATGGTTACTTAAATTTATTATTTGTATGTAGGGATATTTTGAATATCAAGTTGTTATTCTGCTTCCGAAGTGCGAATTTTTTATATCCGGAGGATTTTTTCACACAATCCAAAATTGACATTTGGTAAAATATTGCCATCAGTGAAAGTGAATTGTGTATAAAAAAGTCTTTTTTCCAATCATTCCACTTTTTTTTTAACCGTTTTGTTGGTATCGCAACTGTCAGCGTGCTGTTTTTGAACATCTGTCAAAATATATCGCCGGTGACGCCGTTATTTACTTTTTTTTATAACTTTTTTTCACAATTAAATCACAATGATATCTATGAACAATTTCCCAGATTTGCCGCGGAGAAGTGAAATTGCATTATGTGAAGTGAATGGATTGATATGCTGCATGCAGAAGGAGTATGCTAACATTTCGTCTTTCACGAATTCGGTAAGGTTATGATTTTCTTTGGTAACATTTTTTTACATTATTTGATTTAAAATCAGCATCATTAGCACTAAAATCCACTCCGGACTTCTACAGTCTCTACTTGTCTAGCGATCATATCGGTAATAGAAAGCGGACCGGGCGGTTAAATGTTCTCCATACAATTTGTAGGATTAACATTTGACCGTATATCAGCTGTCCACGCACGGGTATTTTCCTTCCTTCGCCAATTTGTTATGTGTCTATGGCTTAGATTCACAAGATATTTTTTTCTGTTTTGTTGGAGAGATCGGACATCATCATTTGAATTTGAGCGTTTATGAACCCCAAACATTCCGAATATCCTTTGGCTATGTGACATCACACATATTAAATTAAAAATGGATCACCAATAGGCGATAATCAGGGATTTGAGTAGGAGTTTTTTTAAATTAAATTAGTTTTAGGCTTAGACGGCCGGCTGATGATGCTGGAGAGTTGCTTTCCAGGATCTGTTGCCGTGGTCAGCTTGGACAGGTATATGACAATCGCAAACTTCATTAATCTCCTATGCATGTGAACATACGCGATACACAAAATTTGAGTGTACCATCCTGCTACATCCCGTATCACGTACACGCTTGAGAAAAATTAATGTATTTGAAAACTACTACCGCCTGGCGTCCGCCTGAGTTCCAAAGTAGCGTCATTACAAGTCTAGACAAGTAAGTTCCTCAAGCAGGCTAAGCGTTCGGTTGTTTGTTGATATTTTGTAATTTTTCATAGTTACATAGGTTGGTATGAAGCTGACCACCCATACTGTAAAAAATGGTTCACTTTTCCAATGTCACCCCTGTTACAGGGAATGTCGGCAAGAGTTGCAGGGCTTATGTTTATTTGAGGTTTGGATTTTATTTGTAAGTACACAATCAGCATTTTTAAGCGCAAACTACATGTGTTTGTTTGTGGGCATACATCTGAGAGCTTTGAATGAATATATCCTTGCAACTAAGATTATTATTATTATTATTTATTACATACTTTTAAAAAATCAGGGGTACTTACATTGTAGTTTTGATTCCTGATTACTTTTTGCCTATTTCTCGGAAAGTGACCTGAAGGTCGTGGGGTTAAAGAGGCGCAAGAGAAGAAGAACATAGTGACATCATATTTATTCCCACATTTCAAACATTCTGAGTCCATTTGAATGTCTCCATTCCAGACCAAGAACCACCCTCAGATCAACGTGACCCGGGACATCACCACCACCCGGGACGAGGGTGTCTCCGTGTACCTGGAGGTGGAGGACGCGCTGCTCAAGAGGATCACCAGTGTGTGGTACAAGCAGGGCTTCCGGGAGGCGCTCAAGGTGGCCACGGAGACCCACAATGCCGGCAACAATAAGCTGCTCAACATCACGGCCAAGTATATGCTGAAGGTCGCTAATGTACTCACTAGCTTGCAGTACATCTTCCAGCCACACTTAAAGGTAAGTTCTTATCGTCCTACCTTCAGGTTATTTATTTAGTTATATATTTATATACTAAAAATTGAAACAACATGTTGTATACATGTGAAACCAAAACTAAGGAGATACAGAACATAATCATATTATACATAAAGTACTAACATTAACAAATTATACAGTAAATAGTAACTACAAAAAAAATCTAAAAGTTGAAAGTATTTCAGAGTAAATTAAAAAGTAGAAAATAAGGTAACAGTAACAGTAACAGTAGGATTTGAATAAAATGTTATTCAGGAGTTGCTGTGGCTCTGTAGTGGCCTTGCAGTGAATCCACAAAATGGCACTTTAAAAAGGTAAAATTCAAACAGGAGTTTCGGTCGTTTAAAATTAATATTTACATATAAGAATTAGTCTCTGAAGATGGACGGATAAAGTCCGATAGAGCTTAGGCAATATAACTCAAAAAATGTGAAAATAAACCTGTGTTGTATATAAAAAGTTATTTGTAATTAAAATTACTTACATATTTATACAAATTACATTAACTTAAGTAAAAGATGAATTACACTTCTTGAATTTTCAAAAATCAAACCCTTAACCTTTTCGCTTCTGAATATTCTGGCTATGTGAATACCCCCAGTGCGGAATATTCTGGCTATGTGAATACCCCCAGTGCGGAATATTCTGGCTATGTGAATACCCCCAGTGCGGAATATTCTGGCTATGTGAATACCCCCAGTGCGGAATATTCTGGCTATGTGAATACCCCCAGTGCGGAATACTTTTTCAAGCACATTTTTAAAACATTTATTGATTTTCTATCTCACTTGATTGACGACACTTCAAACTATGTGAACAGTCACATGTATTAGTTATTCAAGAACAAATATTTAGCGTCTATCTCCATTGGTGTCATTTAAAGATACACACAATTGATTCCAGGATCTCGGCCCCAAGCTGACCTCCATGTATTCGCACACCAAAGACTGGAACAACTCTCCAGTGCGCTACATGTGCTGGCACCCTCACGCTGCCAAACTTGCCGTCGCCTCGTGTGACGACTGTGTGAGAGTTTACTACACGGACGGCACGGCTGTCCCGCTACTCAAGTGCTCGGCCCAGCGGGGGGTGTCCCAGCTGGCCTGGAGGCCATACTCGGCTACAGAACTGGCCGTGGCTTGTGAGATTGGAATCATTGTGTGGACCGTGGACCCCAATTCCACTTTCACAAAACCTTCGGCGAGTAACGCTACCATACTTAAGAGGTAAGTATCCCAAATATAAATTTAATTTCCAGTAATAAGGGGGCTTAAAATCCCTGATAGATTGAAATTTATATGGATCAGGCTTTTTTAATTTTAAATTACATATAAAAAGAGACTGCTGCTTTTGTGTGTGTCACACCTCAAGGGTCCTGTTAAATCACAGATAAGACTTTCTAAAAAGGTGTGTTTTGAGTGCTCCACGAAATACACCCACAGATTTGGAGTTCCATGAGTTATCATTCTTAGAAGCATAATTTATTCATAAGTTTTACCACTACATACCTAAATTGTACCTGGTTTTCCCTCTTTCATAAAATATATGTGTTGCTTTATAATATGCAAGCTTTCATACCCAAACGTAAATAGCAAGATTAGTAGGTAGGCACTTTTTTTAACTTTGCTTAAATTTACCTTGATTGTGTAAATAGAAAAATTGCATGGAAACTAAATTACCCATAAGGGTGCTATAATAAATATGTTGATCTTTCTGGCAATATAACTACGCCTATATAAAGGGAAGTAAGTGTAAGGGGGAAGTTCAAGTTTAAACTGCCAGTAACCATACTTTTGTAAAATAAATTATGTGTTTTAAATAAATGTGAAATTGTTTACTTATATTTGTGTTTTATTTTATTCTAAAAAGAACTAAAAAATCAACAATAAATATGTCTGTTTCAGTCCTGGTCACTCCCCAGTCACCAGCATTGGCTGGTCCCCGTGTGGCTCGCTGCTGGCCTCTGCATCAGGCGCTGAGGGCGCCCTGAGGCTGTGGGGCAGCGGGAGCGACTGCTGCGTGCTGAGGAGGGTGGCTGGGGGGGCAGCCTCGCACCTGGCCTGGGCCCCCGACTCTTCCCGCCTGCTGTGTGCCACCACATCACTCATATTCAGGTGCGGGGGAGAAATTTACTCAGATATCGGTGTTATGGCCGAGGAGGTCAAGTCTCTATTCTTGACTAGCGTATTTGGAACAGAATAACGTAGGTTCGAATCACGCCTGGCCCATTTTGACCATAATTTTGACCCTGGTTCAACAAAAGCCATTGCATGCACACAAGCTTCTGCTTTTGACGACAACTGGCCAGGCAAAATAGGTTGTTGAATTGCATTCCTCTTCGCAAATCTATTTAAAAAAAATATATGTCAGTGCGTAGAATGTGTTTTGGAGAGCACATTTTCTGTAATGGAGCTGTCTGTGGACCTAAATTGTATGTGACGTAAAAGTCATGTGGCCGAACTGTCGTGTGAATGATTTGTCCATGGCCTTGTTATCTGTGGACTGGTTTTTTTGTGACAGATTTGTATGGATCGGTGTTCAGATTGTGTCATGATGTTCCAGGGTCTGGCAGACTGTGGGCTGGCAGGCGGAGCGCTGGCTGGTGCGAGGAGGCCGCATGCAGGTGGCCTGCTGGTCTCCCTGCTCCTCGCTGCTTCTCTTCGCCACAGAGCAGGAGCCTCTCATCTATGCCCTCAAGTTTGCCAATGCTTCACTTTTTGCACGTAAGTTGTAAAATAGTAATAATGAAAATTTAAAAAAGATCAAAGTTTCTTTTTCAAACAAGCTACCATATTTACACAGTGAAAATTCATTTTTATAGAGTTTTATTTGTCCTCTGTTGAAAATGACGTAAGCAAGTCGAAAGTACTTGTTGTGAAATATAATATACTCAACTTGTGGAAATAAAACTCTGTGGTTTTAATTTTTTATACTTTCTCATAGAATATACATATGTAGTTATGAGATGTTAAAGTTATAAGGAAAAAATTGCATATTTTGTCTTGAAAACAATCCGGTAGTATGGTCCAAATTGAAACGAAAAGAAGTCGTTATGAAATGGATTGATGACACAAAGCATAAAAAAAAATCTCCCGGACTGTGCAAGTACGTCAGCGCTTTTTTTTCTACGTTAAAAGCGTCTGTTTTTCCTGTGTTACCTACTGAAGATTGAAGAATAATAATTCTTGTATTTGCCGTGCATATTGCAGAAGCGAGCAACGTGTCAGAGTCGGCCGTTCCCGTGATAGACCTGACCTGCGTGGAGCTACAGTCAGGCGAGGTGGTGGGAGGGCGCGTGCAGGACATGCGCTGGAGCCCCCGCGGCCACCACCTGGCCGTGACCTTCCAGGACTCCGCGGTGGTGGCCGTGTACAACACACAGCTGCACGGCACACTGCAGGTCACTCCGTGGTCAGTGATTACTCTAAACAAACTCTCTTCAGTATATTTGTTATTTCAAATATTTTTTAGAATCAAATTCCAATGAAAACACTCTTCATCTTGTTACAATGGTGAACGCCTCAATACAGACCAATAGTAAGGCAACAAGTATTTGACGTAACAGACAAATAACAAGGCAACAACTATTTGCCTGTATTGAAACATTACAAAAACAAAAATCCTGGATTTGATTCTAACTGATCTAAAATTATTATAAACTTCAAAACACCATGATATGCAATTTAACTCTTTGAGTAGGGTGGCATGCAAGATGTGATAAGCAGACTTGCTCTCAGTGTGGTTAGCATCTATGCACGGCATCCATGTTTGAAGGTAACTCTGCCATTGTAAAAAGAGAGTTTATCTGTTAAATAAAGGTAGAAAATCAACTGCTCTATCAAAAAAGAAGTAGAAGGATATTTTGCAATACTACTTCAGGCATAATTTAAATGGGGAAAAAATTCCGTACTAAAAACATGTATGTACTAGCGCACTTTTTTTATGAAAAATTTAACATCTGCTCCTCCGTTAATTAGAAAACTCCCATATTTTTGCCTAACCACAGCTGAAATCTATTACTATGAAATCACAAATCTGTATTAGAAAAAATGGTTCAATATGACTCATTCACTAGTTGTTTACTGTGTACTTCCAGTTGCCTGCTGTCAGGAGTGGGCAATGAGATCGCCAGCTGCATCTGCTTCCAGCAGGACTTCTCCGAGGGCGCCTGCCTGACCATCGGCTGGTCCTCTGGCAGGGTGCAACACTTCCCTATCATTTACGAGGACACATTTTCCAAAAAAAACACTCTAAAGTAGGAATTTTAGGCTTACACGGCCGGCGGTTGACATTGGAAAGTTGCTGTTTGGAATCTTGTTGCCGCGGTCTACCGGAGCTTAAGCTTTGGACGTTTCACCTTTGTCCGCAATAAGCTTCTTCTCCGTGGTGATGATGTGATGTTGATGAAACTGTTAATTATTAATTAATCATAATTTTAACGAGTAAGCTAACAGTAACTGATTAGAGGTGGCCGTTTAAACGAAAAGCAGTTTAAAATAGCTGCTTTTTATTTTAAGCAACTAAGCGCGCTTACAATTTAAACGAAAAGTCGTTTTGAAAAAAAAACGTATAAAACGAAAACGAAAAACGAAAACGTTTAGTTTTAAACGAAAGTTGCTTCAAGCAACTTTCGTTTAAAACGAAACGTTTTCGTTTTCGTTTTTCGTTTTCGTTTTAAACGCTTTTTCAAACGCTAATGGCGTGTTATAAAGCTAAATCTGCCGTTTTTGTTTCTTACACTTTATGGTCTTAGCAAAATAGTTACAGTAATGAAAAAAATCAAGCATGTTTATTATTTTTTTTTCTTAATTATAAAGCTTAAACAAAATATATAACTTAAGAATTGCCACCACAAAATTTTTTTCAAAAAACGCGTTTTTTTTACATTATTAGCTTTTTTTTCGTGTGTGCTGTATTTTGGATTTTTTTTTTGCTTTTAACTTACAGAACTATACATTGTTTAGGTGTAATACTCAAAAAAATTTCAATAATGTCAATAGTTTTTGAGTAAATAAGGAAAAACTGAAACTACTAAATGAATTAAATTTTATATTTACAATAAACCCAAAAAACGAAAAAACGCTTTTAAGCTGCTTTTTTTAAAAAGCGTAAGCGTTTTTTCGTTTTTTTTACTAAGCCGTTTTTTCCATCTCTATAACTGATTATATGGTCTTCTTTTTGTATCTTGTCAAGTCCCCCCATCGTTATTTATCTATCATATGAGCAGACATGGACATATGGGTGTAAATGTGTCTTGTTTATACTACAGGAGTTGGATAACTCTGGGCAGCTCCTCCACAGTCCTCAGTCTGGTCCAGTCTTAGATGTGCCTCAACCCAGGAAATGTTTCACTGCCCAATACTATCCTAAATGTATCCTGAGTATAAAACATTGCATAAATCTCACCTGAATAGGGTAATATCCATTGATTTAAATAAAATATATAGATGGAGCATTAGCGTATATATCCGAGCCACATCATGGTTGCCCTAAATGATAGTGTATGCCCCATTTGCAATCAGTTGTTTACCAAGCGTCGGCAAGGAAACATCGAGGTACCTACATTTAAATTGAAGACGAATATCATGCGAAGATAGCCTGACAGTTCCATCAAATTTTCAAATTTCCCCACATAAAAGAAATACTCGTATGTTAATTTAATGAAATAAAACTCATGATAAGCGCGTGATACATTATTACAAACAAAAGCATACAGTAAAAAACCCCAAAATATAAAAAAAAACTCAGTTCTTCATACTTATACCCATTATTTGACGATAGATTTTTTTTCTTATATTAGACGCATTAATCGTATTTTTTTAAGGTTTATTTAGATATAAATACAAAAGAAATAAAGATATTAAAATGTAAATAAGCATATAAGACAACTTTCAGAGATGCTCCTTTAAAATAACGGAGAAAAAAATCTGCTGATATTCATAAAATTATCAAAAAATACTCTATTACATAAAAGTAAGATACAGTCAGTAATGCGTCTTTTTTGTTTAAGTTTTTTTTAGTTCCTACACAACTTTAAATATAATGCACTGTTTTTTTTTTTAAATGTGAATTTATTCGTATTAAGTTATTTTTCCTTACATTTTGGGAAACGTATGTTGTGAGACGTCAGCCTCAGATTCACTTGTTAGGTTTTCTTCACTTCGGCTTGAGTACCATGGAGTTCTATTAAATGGAGAGGCTATTTATTTGATTTAGTTCTAAACACTGTGTTCCATACAGTCACTGAAATCTAATTTCGCCAGACTTTGTCCCTTGTTTTGTCTCGCTCGCACAACATACGTTTTTTGTTGTTGTCCTTTTCTATCACGTTATGCGTCTCTACTCCGTCGTTAATTTATGTAAGCAGGTAATATTGCTTAGCAACGAATTGTTGATGTTATTTTCGTTGACAACATAATTTAGTGTTGTCAAAGGTTTTGACAATATCTGATACTTTTTAATGCTTCTGTTCCATAAACGTAAATATTTTACTTAATGTTACTTACATAATTACTTGTGAAAATTATTTCAATTACATTTTTTTAATTTTAAGTTTTTTCAATGATGTTAGGAGTAATACCTATAGAAGACGAAGTAAAAAAAATATTCTTTTTAATCCAATTTCCTTGAAATATAAAAGAATAAATGAAACAAAAAGTGTAGGGTAGAAATTGAAATTTTGAATTTTGAAATACAGACCACTTCAAATACATACATTTCACAAAAAAAATGTTCTCAAGTGACGGTATCAGATACTATATTTTATCATCATCACATCTCTATCACTAAAAATGGCCGACGGTTTGACAGCGGGGCTATGGTTTTGTTGCTAAAGGCATCGGCAGATAAAATATCAATTGAATTTACTTAAATATTAATATTCACTGGTAATTACAAGTGAAAAGTTACTCCAGACTTTTTATTACAATTTCTCGTATTGTTTGTGCATTTGGAAAATTTGTGGCTTAGCATTTTGATGATTTTGCTTTCCAGTTAGGAAACACACCTGTTAATAGTTGGAAGGTTACCGATAGACTGAATTTGGATTTTTGTATGATGAGTGGGGTAGCGCATTTCTAATTCACAAAGGATTGCTTTCTCAGCCCATCCAGTCCTTAATCCATGTTGAGTACGGCCCCTGATGTTGTCATGGAGATCAGAAAGAGACAGAAACATAACAAAATTTCTAATGTTTCTTTCTCTTTCTTTCTACAATTTTGTGGCACAACCGTTTGTATAGGAAAACACTCACGCGCTCCATCTATGTATATTATTTATATCGATGGTAATATCACATATTCTTTTATATTTTGTATTGTTTGTGTATTAACACTGTGAAAATTCATATTGTTTAATTTTATAATTTTTTGATGAATTAAAAACAGGTCACCTGAAGATGACCTACTAGGTCGAAAACGTTCGTAATTTGTTTAAAGATTTTAATCTTTTTGAAAAAATTTATCCGTGAAAATAAACAGTGTTTTTAATTCATCAAAAAATTATAAAATTAAAAATATTCTTTTTTTCATTGTATAAAATGGTAGAATACATTTTTTTAAATGCATCTGTGTTTTTAAAAAAAAAATCTTGCTTAGTTTTTAAACTAAAGCTCTTTAAAATTAGCGTAGTCTCGATTTCCGGATAAAAGGTCATTTTGTTTATTTAGGCAGATATGACGTTGATGCATCTTCGGAGTGTAGGTATCGGGGGGCCCAGTGGCAAACCTTGACGTCAAGGTTCGCTAAGTCGAACGCGCTGCGTTTTGGCGCGACTCAAATTCTCCGCATTTTATTTTTGAAATGATCAATGATATTTTTGTTCTTACTACACAAAAAATATATGGTTGTGATCCTTGAAATGTGCTCTACAGAACCATATTATTTTCAACCGTTTTCCCTACCACTGCAACTACCCTATTGCGTAAATAGAAAATGTAATGAAGATACAATGACACCCCTTATGAGTGATTTAATTTTCTTACATCTTTTCTATTAATTTGAACAAGGGAAGTTTATTTAATATTGAATACTTAGGGTATTTATCTATAATTCGTCTTTTCCCCACTACAGTCCTCGAATGTGCTACCAAAATTAGTTATTCAAAAGACTCGTTGAAGATTGGTACTGATATGCTTCTTGAAATGTTGGCGATCTTTCGAACCACGGGTAGCAGTTGTTCCATGCCCTTGGAGCTGCCACTGTTGCTGACTTGGGCAAAGCCTCATTGACCAATGTTCTGGTTCCACTTTCCGTAGAGCACAAATTCAGTTTTTTGCTTAATGCTCTCCGACAGATACTGTGGTGTCCTCTCATAGAGTGCCCTATGTATTATTGACCACAATTTATCCTCAATGCCCTTGCAGGATTATCCTGCTAATTTAGAGGGTTCATGAACTGAGCATATATTTTTGTAATTGTAAAATATAGGTTAATTTTCTCACATATGTATTTGTAAATTTTTGTATTGTTGCTATGATAATAAAGCTGTAAGCAGTTTAATTAAAATGTATGTTTTATTTTACAATTAAATAAATAGGTTATAATTTAATTAAAAAATAACAGCATTAGAATTTATCATCATCAAGGCACAAGATGGATTTTTTAAAACAATAACAATATTGAAAAATCAACAATAATTAAATTAATAAGAATAAAAAACAAAAATATTGGGTAAGTAAAAAATAACATTAAATAAATGACTAGATGTTTCCAATCTTATAAAGAAAGGTAAGGCTTCAAGGTGAAAAAGTAATGGGTTCTATTTCTATATTTTACTCATTTGGTTTTTCTTAAAATGGTTTGTGATATTTCAAAATGGAGTATACAATGATAAAAGGATTGAAAAATATAGATTGTCTAAATTTCAGCTTCATATTGACAGTTATAAAGATGAAGTATTGTCTTTAATTTTGCTAGTTGTCTTGTTTTTATGTCACATCATCCAATTGTTCGGTTATCTTGTCCTCTTGTTATGCTTATCAGTCTGTACTATATAATACAAGTATGTTGAGTCATTCTAGTGTTTCGTCAATCAGTCCTGTTGTGTTATGTCATTGTCCTGTTATGTTTTGCTGTCACGTTCATTTAGCAACAGTAACAGTACATTTAGTATGTTCATTGTTGCATATAGCTGTCCTATTGTTATGCTGAACTGTGCTTTTGTTACATAACATGCATAGTTGTAGCTGTCCTGTTGTGTCTTCTTATTAGATCATATTGTCCTGTTGTTTTACATCTTACTTGTCATGTGGGCTGTGGCTATGTTTTGTTAACCTTTGTTTTGTAAAATTGTTGTGTTATTGTTAAGCTGTCCTTTTGTCATGTCACATTGTCATCTTGTAATGTTACATCAAACTGCCTTCAGTCTTAGACCACACTTGTAATATTTTTACTTTTTTTCTTTCTTATTAGGTTGTGCTTTAGTCATGTACAGCTGTCAGTTTGTCACGTCACATTGTCCTCTTGTTATGTCTTCCTAACTTGTTGTATTATATTGGGCCGTCCTGTCTTTGCATTACATTTAGTTTCTGTTTTGTTACATTATGTCATTCTGTTGCAATATCTATCTGTCTCATCATTCCAGCTTATTCGTCTTTGCTCTCGTCCCATATGCTAGCGCTGCCGTTGGCATCGCTCGTGCCGTGTATGAGTCTCTGCACCGCGGGCAGCTTGTAGAGGTACACGCTGAGAACGGCTCCCGCACACGCGCCCACCCAGTACACAACGGCATGCTCCAGGATGGTGTTGCCTTCGCAGCCATATTTCAAGGATGTGGCCAGAGCTGGGTTGAAGTAGCCGCCCGAGTAGTCAAACGCTAGAAGTAGAAAAAAAATTAATGGACTCTGAACATTCAAAATATCCCTCGGCTATGTGATATCACTTATAGTAAAAATAAAATGGATTCCCCATAATTGGGGATTATTTGTCAGTTCACAGCACTTTGAGCTCATATAGATGACGGTAATGCTGTCAACGGTTTACATGATATTTGTTAAACCGTTGAAGGAGATTTTACATGATTCTTGTCGTTTCATTGACATCATAGTCAACATCTTTAGAAGACACACTTGATGTGTGCCACACAACAAAGGTGACAACACTTCATCCTTGATCACCACAAAATAATGGTGTTTCCTGAAGACATAGACTATGACATCAACAAAACGTCGAGAAGTTCCACATCTCTTTGTTAGATATCCAAAATGTTGAATTTTAAAGTCAATTTGAATTTGTAAAGAAACTATTATTGCCTAAGGTAACAGAAAAAGATGACCAAACCATTAGAACACATTTCTACAGCATGAGTTTGTTAAACAAAGTGCAGATGATGCTGATGAAGGTTTTGTGAGATTATGAAGAATGAGAGATTAGAGAAATCACTAACATCAACATGTGATAAGATGATCCACCATACATCGGGATATATTCTTAGATAGAAACACTTAGAGAGAAAATATAGAGAGCTTAAAACATCAGAACAATGATATCTGCCCTTGTCTTGTGATACCAAATGAAATATGAATGCGAGTCAAAGAGCCAATTCGCACAGAGCAAATTCTGTCAGTTTGTTCATGGTTTTATTATCCAGTGCTGGAAGTCTAGTAGTGTATGGGATGTATGAAAGCTTTCACACGGTTTTTCCTGTGATCCCATCCGAAACCATTGACAAACCGGACAGAATTAGTGCTGTTTGAAGAAAGCTCAGTTTATTGAAATTTAGCTCATCATTTCAAAGATGCCTTGAAAAATGCCTTTATATTTTTTACGGCATAGCAAAAATAATTATTCCCAATGTTTCAGATCACATTTATGAAGTAAAATTTGGACATTATAACCTCAAAATGTATATATTTTTACAGGTAAGATGATCAGCCTCTTACTGACCATTTTATTGGCAAATGGGGACTTTGTCTATGAATCTTAAGTGAGGAAATTTTCTCTTTTGTACAAAGTTTAGTGTAAGCTTAGCACTTAGACCAGAGGGTGCAGCGTCAACATTGATAGAACTTGTCATGATAATTAAGCAATCCAACATGGCCACCGGTGAACAGCTGATTGGACTGTCAAATGTGTTTCATATGATTTGTATGCAGCACATTTGACTGTCCGATCCGCTGTTCACGCATGGCTATGTTGGATTGCTTAATTATCAAATGAGTTGTATAGAATCAAAGGCTGCAATCTAGGATTTTTTTTAAAATGATATAAATATATGGAAACTCAGTAAACCATCTTCTCATCATTGCCGTGTATTTATCTCAATTTCTTTAAAACCTCCTAGATTGCCACTTTGGTTCTTTGCGACTCATGATAAGATCTATCAATTTCTCTGATCAATCTGCATGCCCTGGACTTCATAAAAAAACATTCCTGACACTTTTTAAATCTCAATCTGATTCCTAGGCCTCTTTTTCAGAAAACAGTCACTTAACTAGTCCATTTTTAGAGTAGAATAGACCAGCACAGTGAAACATAATGAATGGTGGACCGTCTCGCAAGTCTTAAATTAGGCAAGGCACAAAATTCATTAAAAATTATGTGATTCATATGCAGAGGAAGAACAAGCGTGCTGCTGACTTTATACTTTCTTTATTTACACAATAAATCTGGATCTAAAGCTGCATTAACATGATTCTGTGCTAAAGATGTAATGTTTATCCACAATAAGGCACTGTTTGCCTTTTTCTAAGCCATTTTTAGGGTTAAAAACACGTCTTCACTGACAGTTATTCACGTTTTTTTTATCACATGTAGGTATGGTGGTGTTTTTTAAGGTCGGTATTTTTTCAGCCAGTAAACTTAATTGATTTCATAAACATTTTAGGCTTTCATAGCTGGTGTTGAAATTGCAGAGTTGCTTTCCGGGATCTGTTGCTGTCATGTATCGGAGCTGAAGCTTCCAAACGTTTTGCCCATATATGTAATGTCCGTCTTCAGCATAATGATAATGTTATGATGATGAAACTATATATTTAATGGTTTCATCAACATCATCATCAAGCTGGAGAAGCCCATTGCAGATATGAGTGAAATGTACGGAAGATCCAGCTTCAATAGACCAAGTCAACAGACAACGGAAAGCAACTATCCAGTGTCAATTGATTGATATCTTGTCTGATTTCACAAACACTGTTGATTTCACAAACACAGAGTTATGTTTTAAATTATGATAGCGGAATGAAAAGACAGAACCATTTTCCATTTAAATTGTTCATCCATGCTCTTTTTCTTTTCTTAAACAACTTTTAATAAGGCTCAATATTGGTAAGGTAACATAGACACATATTCTGCTGGAAAATGTATAACATCAGTAACTATGCTAATAGTCCTAGTCCTACGTTCACGAGTGGTCACTTAGGTCCCGCGAGCCCTGAGCAAGGTGGTCACTGGCAAAACCAGCAGACAAAGCAGAGAGGAAAAGGTGAATGTCGAGCCTCTGGCGCTATAAAACCGGAACCCGGTGTCTAAGTGAAGGATAAACGTAATGGAAAAACCCTTGTCCTCCTGGTAGAGAGCTGGGCGAAGGCTAATAACAAGTAAGCCTCTTAAAATATAAGCGCTACTAACCCTGTATTACACATGCCTTGGGTAAGATAGATACCAGAGGCCTCAGAAATGCCTTGGATGGTGCTCCGTCCGCAGTCCAGCCCAGGATACAGTGAAGAGACAATGTTGAGGCTGACGCGAAAGTCCTGGCAGTAAGGGGACCATTTAGGGAAGCAGCACAAGACAGAGAGTCCTGGAGGATTGTGGTGTTTGCGGTTGCAGATTTAGTAAGTAAGAACTGAAACTGGAACTCTATAGCCATTCTGATAGGGGTGGCTAGAGCTTCTGCAGAGTTGCTTCCATTTCTTCCTATCCTTGCATACCTACTTCATTCATGCAAAACCCTCACCTTTTTCATACATTTCCTTCTTTTACATTCATTGCGTACATCTCATTCTTTCCCAGTTTCACCAAATCCAGATATGCTTTTCTCGGTTTTACTTTTCCAATTTTTCATCTTTCACATTTCCTCTGTACTTTGTCAGTCTTTCATCATCCATTGTTTCTATGTGTCAAAACAATCTCATCATATTCTTTTGTGCCTTTACTCAGAGAAAATAGAGAAGGATATATTGTGTGTGATGATGGAGTCAGTAGCCTAGAGTGGATAAACATTTATTGTCTTTAGCCAGGATCGCAAGGCAGACAGGCATACGAGCGGGTTTGCATATCAAGGTTGGCTGACATTTAACAATTTTGATACCTTTGCCTAATTTGACTTTGCAAAATATGTTGACGCTCATGTCAGAGCTGGATTTGTCCTGGAACGTGTACACGTACTCCGTGTTCCTGAACAACACGCCTGCAACACCAGACAGTACACTCAAGGTCAGTTACACTTATGTGGAATGTGGTGTGTGATATGAGTTACCCGCTTTTCCTAAATTCTGGTTTCGGCTATCTGGTAGAGTCTACTACATAAGTGTGGGATTGCTGAATGAACCTTGCCAGATTGTGCGGAAATTGTGTAGTCTATGGTGACGCACACAAGCTGATCACGTGATAAGGAGCTTATATTTACAGATGCCTTAGTGACTTCCAATGGAAATAGGGCACATCAAGGGTTTTATACCATAACTTCTCAATTGTTTTGAGATAATGGTTGTTGGAGTAACTGGATTTGGTCTTATTTCATATGTTAAGAAAGACAAAAACAAAAAAACTTTCGGAAAGTTTTTGCAACAAAAATCATGATATTTCCTTTAAAAGGTTCTACATAATCTATCATCTAATTTGCAAAGGTAAATTAACATTTCAGATTCACATTAAATGAGCGCACACAGACAGATACGTTTAAGTTTGCTTTTACACATGCTGCATGTGAACTTGCAACATAAACCGAATCTCAAAGAATATAAGCCTTGCAACTCTTGCCAACCCTGGGGTGACATTGGCGAATTGCACCACTTTTTACAGTATGGGTGGTCAGCCTCATATTAAGCTATTGGTCAAGCAACTAAAGAGCTAGGATAATTACGTCATCGTTGTGTCATGAGTTGATGTTGTGTGGAATGTGAAGTAAGTGTGACATGAACATGGATGAAAAAATTGAAAGGATGTAGGTAATAACTTTATAGAAACAAAAGTGGAAATCTAGGATATTTATACAAAATGAGAAAAATATATGGAAGCACAGGAAATCTTTTTCTTATCATTTGAATATGTTTATACCAATTTTGAATTTTGGAAAAAAACCTAGATTGGCGCCTTTGGTTCTATACTACTCATGTGTACAAAGAGCTAAAATGCTGCGTTACGTCACTACAAGGTCATATTTTGCAGTGTAAATGTCACACTTTAGTTTCATCTAAAGACATACATTTTATAAATGTTTCCAGGCTTCCACTGCCGGCTTCAGATGCTTGAAAAATTGTTCTACCAGGTCTTGACCGTGGACCGTGGTCTATTGCTATCTTCTTCTTTTTATTCCACCTTCTTCTTGGTTATATTTTGTTACTGCGTTGAAATTTTTGAGCAGAATTCAACTATGAATTCCAAATTCCGGACAAAAGTTGCGGAGATGATGCATGTGTAGTTACAAAATAAACCAAACCTCAAATTAAATTATACACCTTGCAACTCCTGCTGCCATTCCCCAAAACCAGGGTGTCATCGGCAAAAGTGAACCTAGTTTTTACAGCATGGGGGGTCAGCCTCATACCAAGCTATCAGTCAAGGAACTAGTTACCATTAGCTGATGAAAAATTATCCAGGGCTGGAAGTCTCATCATCATGAAAGTTCTTACCTACCGAATATCGGTAATATTTGTATGAAGACCTGTCAATCCAAGATATCCGCAAGTGAACAGCTGATTACTCATACAAATATTACCGTTATTCAGTAGGTAAGAATTACCGTGGGGATGAGACTTCCAGCCCTGTAGGTTTATTGTTTTATATCAATACTTGAGTGAGTAGAAGTTGTGAGTTACCTGCTACGACCAGTGACGTGGCGATGAAAGAGTCTATGGCAGTAGCAAAGCGGGGACTCAGGTCCCCCAGGCCCTTGGAGGTCAGGCGACACAGACAAGTGGCCACTCCTTCTATCACCGCTCCGTACAGCATGGGGACCTGGATGATGAATAAACAAAAAATCAATAAAGTCGTCGTGCAGAGAGGGTGTCTCCTGAAAACGATAGCTATGTCGCTAACGAAATGTCGAAAATAATGTAAGTTCTCTTATAATGGTTTGTCTAATATCCAATTTATAAATTGTAACTGTGTAAGTAATTATTATTATTGTAATAATAATTAATACATTCCATAACAAAAAAAAATGGTTGGCGTTGTCTGTACAACAGGGGAACTCCATGACGACCATGACATCTACAAAGAGCCCAATATGATCGGTTCCATCAAAGTAGGACATCTGTAGTGGGCAGGTCACATAATTTGAATGGACTAAGCAGCCTATTAAGCGCCTTACAGCGCCACAAGGATGAAGGACATCAGGAAAGTAAAAAATGCAGCCAATGTGGATATACAGGGCTGAAGAGTAAAGGTGATGGACATGCAAGATTGAAGGAGAACCCTGGATTCAGCCAAGGCTATCAAGCTCATTATGATGATAGGAAAAAAAGGGAAACAAGAAAATGGTTAATTAAAACTTTTGCATGGAGGATTTTATTACACGGCTGTGAAACCTAGACCATTCAGAAATACAAAAGAGACCACCTTAAGGCATTTGAGATGTGGATTTGGAGAAAGACAAAATGGAAAAATTAAAGGGATTCATGAAAGCTTTAGTTTGGAGCATTGAGCTGTGAAACCTAGACCATTTAGAAATAGTTTAGGCAATAGTAAAGCTTCGAGGAATTTGAGATGTAGATTTGAAGAAAGATGACCTTGTGAAGACGTTGTGGGTCAAAAAGAAGTCCAACGAAAAGGTGTTGCAGGAAGTAGAAGAAACGAAAAAGCTTATAAGTCACATTGTGAAGAAGAAAACTAAACTAAAAGATCATTTGATAAGAAATAACAACATTTCAAAGCAACATTTTTGAAGGAAGGAAGATCTTTGAAAGATGAACAAGGCTGCTCAAAAACTTCATTCTTCCAGGATTTGAAGCGGATCATGGATGTATGTCCTATTCTCAGCTCAAAAGGCTGGCGACCAACAGAGACAGATGACTGGCACAACAAGGCACTGCCTTTAGAAGGTTATGAAAATACTTATATTTTAGGTTTAAGTTAGAATTACGGTCGTTTGACATTTTGACAATTATATTAATTTTCGGATATTTAACGAACCGTTCGGTGAGAACTTACATTATTCTCTACGTTTCGTCAGCGACGTAGCCGACGTCTTCAGGAGAACATCCTATCTGTACGGCGACTGAGGATGAACTGAATTTGAATCTGACGAAACGTAGAGAATAATGTAAGTTCTCACCAAACGGTTTGTTAAACATACTTATATTTTGTCCAAATCCAAATGTTTTTATTCATATTGGGTCCTGTTGGAAATGTAGATACTCCATGATTTATCCTATCATCTGATGTCAGCTCACCTGCAAGTCGGCCTTGCAGTCCTCGAAGGCGCGCTCCTTGTGTGTCTCTGTGATCTCCAGCGCCCAGTACATCTGCACGTACTTAAACACCAGGATGCCCCCCGTGACCTCGGCCCAGGCCTTCAGCAGCATGTGCCGCAGGTCCACCTTGCCTGGAAGTCAACAAAGATAGATAAGTTCTTCTTCATCTATTACTTTTGTTGATAGCTCAAGTATTTTGCAAGGTGGCTAGGTTCATAGAAAACCAGTCTCAGATTTTTTTTATTTTTTTTCCAGAAGTTTATGTAAATCAAAATAACTTATATGTCAGGAGGCGTTGGAGACACAGCACTTGGGAGACCAAAGTTAAATAAATATTAGGATGCTTTATTTAGAGAGCACCGTTTCGTGAGAATCACACCTCAAGAGCTATCTGGAAGATTTGTTACTATGGACAGCGCCAATTGCACAAGCAAGACTTAGTTGCTGTAAGGGTGGATAGTCCGATGTTTGGCAAAGGTTTATGAATATTTTCAACCTATCGTATACCTAAAATTATTTATTTTGTGCTACGCCAGGAATCAAGCTCCATGACCTTCCAATTACAAGTCCGTAGCGTTAACTACCAGACTATGGACTAGTACAAGGTGTAATATAAGTGCTATGTGTGTCGTTCATTGTAAAAGTTTATTATCTCTTTGAAACTGAATTTTGAGATAACGAGCTTTTGGCGAATTAAAGTGTAGGAAAAAAATACTTTCATTCAATGTTTTCTATTCTTTATTGATTAATACAATTATTGGAGTTGCTTTACCTTTATAATGATAGATATATTAACTGAAAGTGATACCATTAAGCAAAAAAACATTTATTTAAAAAATATGGAGTTACACCACTTTTACAATAAATGACACATGTGTGTCCAGTAAGTACCTATGCATTTATTATGGTGTAAAATTTATCCATTCCAAAATTAATATAGTCAGAAAACATTATATGTCCTCTTCTGTTGATTTGGTAGTCCTCTCTAGTGATGGAGAAGATCAGCTGTTCTTCCATCTTTAGGTGGTCAGCCTGATAGACGCTGGTATAATAAGATCTTTAATAGCTCACCTTCAATATAATCTTCTAGATGTGTGTACGGACAGGCTGTGGCATCTCCCCAGTTGAGCGACCACCAAATGGTCAGCAGGAATAGGAAGATGGCGTATGTCGCCACTCCAAAGTTGTCCGCCACTGTAATCATTGTTTAAAGGTCAATATTAGTTGTGGCAGTTGATGATTGAGGAAAAGATACAGGGAAATAGACATAAATGTCAAGGTTTAAACAAACAGTGAGTTATTTTGAGTTTCAAACAATGGTTTAAACGAAATGAACTCTGAACAAATAGAGCATATAGATATAAAAAAAATACATTACACGGCCGGGTTGCTAGCGAAAAAGTAAGCAAATATTTATTGTTGGTTGCTAAGCACCGTTGTTCCACAAAAGTGTGACGTTTGCCCGCAGAGAAAAAAATCCAATTCAAATATGAGCAGTCCAATCTGACAGCTAAAGCTTGCATTATTTTTACACAGATGGCTAAATCATTTTTTATTTCAAGGAGCAGAAAAAATTAAATTACTTTTGTTGAAAGACTGCAGGTAAAAAAGGTAGGCACATGTGCCTACATTTTTTAAGGTTCTGAAGAATAGGTTAGTTTGTTGCAAATATCATTAAAAACACTGAAATGGACAGAGTTCAGAGTTTCGAGCTAAATCAGCAGTTCTCTATAGGCTGGTCAAGTCCCTTTTGTCAAATGGAAAAGATCTAAATGACAAATTGTACGCCAGCCATTTTCATTTGTTATTTAAAAAAAAAAACAAAAAAGCGTTAGTAATTTACAAAACCTCAACAACGGTTTTTGTAATTCTTGTATTTGTATAAGAATTTAAAATGATTTGAAATAGGTAATTTATCTGGAAAATCAATTTTCTTTTATAGAAAAAATATGAAAAGGATTAAAAATCATGATAGATTTTTATGTAGGATGCAATCTACACCTATTTGTTGGCTATAAATTATAGTTAAATAATAATTAATTATTAAAGAGCATTGACTTTGGAAAGAAAAATACAATTTTATATGTTTTTCAAATAGAAAATATGGCTTAAGGCTGTGTCATTAATACACCATCTGCTGTCCTGAATGTTCTTAAATGTTTTTCAGGGCTGTAGAATTTAATATAGATATATTTATTGCTTTATTTGCACCTCTGTTTGTACCGCAGACTTGTAATAAGAACTTTTCCTTTTTCACTCACCTATGATAAGTTCAAAGCAGCACCCGCACAGTTCAGCCGTTGCAATGGCCTCCTCGAACAGAGTCTTGACAAACGGCTCCTTCACCAGTTTGCTGACGGCCTTGCGCGCGCAGTGGGCCAGCAATGACGTCAGGAGGATGAACAGTGTGGACACCACAAGCGGCGCAAACGTCATCTTGTTCACCTGACCAATCACAACACGGGATTAGGATTCCATTTGAAATTTGAATTGTATTGGTCAATGAGATCACAGGGTTCCATTTGAATTCACATTAAGGATTTCATTTAAATACCTACTGAAACTCTCAAATTGACCAATCATAAGATGGTATTAGGATTCCATTTGAAACCTGAATTGAACTAACCAATCAGATCACTAGAATAGGATTACATTTGAATTTTCAATTGAATTAATTAATGAGATCACAGGATTCCATTTGAATTAACATAGGATTCCATTTGAAAACACACTGAAACTCTGAATCAACCAATTAGAGGATGAAATTAGGATTCCATTTGAAATTTGAATCGAACTAATCAATCAGATCACTTGTAAGATTCCACTTGAGATTTGAATTGAACTAACCAATCAGATCACTTGTAAGATTCCACTTGTGATTTGAATTTTGAATTGACCAATCAGAGGATGAGATTAGGATTTCCTTTGGAATATGAATTCTGAATGAGGTCGACACGTGAATTGGCATAGACAAAATTGTGTCGTCACCCAGCCAGGTTGTTAGGGAAAAAGTTTGCAAATATTTTGTTATTAGCTGCTAAGGACGGCAGTCCCATACAAGACTGACGTTTGCTCACCGAGAAAAAAGATCCAAATTCAGAAATTTTCGGACCTCATTGACCATAATAGGATGAGAGATGAATCTGTTTGAAATTTATCAAAGCAATTTTAATTCACAAATTACATAGGAGCTCATAAATTTTAAAACAAGTTGATAACAAAACTTAATTACTAAATATTGTAAAGCTTGCTGCAAAAAGCGACTGAAAGCAAATGGTGAAAAAAAACTGAAAATGTATTTTTAAATAATAATAATAATATGCGTTTATTCCAGCTTGGTCATGTGGAGGGTGCAATACATGACCAGCCATAAAAAAATAATAGATCAATAGAAAAATACAAAAATGCAGAACATGAAAATATGTGATAAAATATATGAGAAAAAACAAAAAAGACAAAAAAAAGTGGATTAAAAAAGGTGCAAGAGCTCGTATAAAACGTGAAGGCGATCGTCGATCGCCCCCATTTCCCATAATCATAGTTCACCTTACCAACACGGCTCGCAGCGCCTGAGCAAAAGTGAAAACATCAATATTTTAACTCAATGGAAGACAACTTTTTAAATCCACCTTGTTTAAAAAATGTAGCAATTAATAAGAAATAAATAATATATAATGTACCTACCGAATATTTTTCTGTTTCCGATTTGACTCCATCGCTCAATTTAAAGGGCAAAAGAGCGCGTTTCTGACCCGGAATACTAGTTTACTATGGCACCACTTTTATTCTACTGCATTGAAGAAAAAATCAACCAGCAGACTTGTCACAGAAATGATGCATTTAAAATTGTTAATTAAAAAAGAAGTTCATGTTAGTCAGGTTAATAGATCAGTTGGTAGAATGCTTGCATTCCATGCTGGAGGACTAGAGTTCAATCCCCACCAAGGGTGTTGGATATGATTTCCCGTTACCCTAAAAATCGGCCGTTTTTGTTTCTTACACTTTATGGTCTTAGCAAAAGAGCTACACTACAGTAATGAAAAAAATCAAACATGTTTATTATTTTTTATCTTAATTATAAAGTTTGAACAAAATATATAACTTACAAAAAATTATTTAAAAAAAACACGATTTTTCACATTCATAGCTACTTTATCGTGTGTGCTATATTTTGGAAATATTATTTTTCTTTTTAATGACAGAACTATATATTGTTTAGTGCCATATCGGAACATTTTTTTTATAATGTCATTAGTTTTTGAGTAAATATGGAAAAACTGAAACTACTTAATGAGTTAAATTTTAATTAAATCAAAGAACACAGTTTCATAAGCGCTGTTTTCGTGTGTATTACACCTCAAGAACCCTCTGCGAGCTTAGTCATCGCTACAGCGATGACCAAGAAATACAGAAAGCGCCAATTTTTCAAGCAAGATTTAGTTGCTGTAAGGCTGGATGGACCTTTTGATGAGCGGTCTTTGGTAAAGGTTTATTATTTTTTCAACCCAGCGAAGAGCAAATTTGAACATATATAAATGGTATATTTTTTGTGCTCCACCGGGATTCGAACCCACAACCTTCCATTTACGAGTTCGAAGTGTTACCACTGGACTACGGACCGGCATTATAACAAATTTGTGTTATATTTGACAGAATAAATATCAGGTGTATTGTTCTGCAAAACATGGATGGATTCCTGAATATATAATGTGATATTAATGTCACGTAATTGTATCAGTTTATTGAAAATTATGCATGCAAATTAAACAGCCGATATTGCAAAATTAATTCGCTGTTTAACACGATTTTCAAAATTTACACTTGAGTCCACAAATTAATAACTGAGGTCGCACATTTCATGTGCACAAAAAAAATGTGATGTGGCACGGCCGGAATGTTAAAAAAAGGCTTACTTATAATATAGGTATTGTTATTGCTTGCTAGTTTTGTAAGTAAGGTAAAAGCTTAAACGTTTGACCGCCGAGAAAAAAAAACAAATTTGGAATATCTGTCTATGTATATTGTAATATTGTCTTGTATTTTTTTTATCTTAAACTAAAAATAGTGCATTCTATTCCGGTAATAGACTGTAAGTCTCGCATGTCATTTTTGCGTGTATATCCATTGGAGGTAAGTTATTGCATTATAAAATAACGTAAAACATCATATAATGATTACAAAAATTTGTATTAAAAATTCATACTCAAAATTGTGATGTCACCTGGTCGGGTTTCTAGGGAAACTGGAAAAAGGGTAACTAATATTTGTTATTGGTTGCTAAGAACCCTGATGATCTAAATCTGGTCCTGCTGACTCAACGGGAATCGGTAGATCTTACCGTATCTATTTAAAAATATCTATCAAAAACATGGTGGCGCGTAAACAGCTGATCGCTGCAGACAACAGTTTGTATGATTTGAATAGCATACATATACAGTGACCAGCTGTTTGTCGCTTACTAGTATTTTATGATTTTTTCAATACAGCATGTTACCTATTCACATCTTTCTTTTTTTTGAGTTCTATTTTTAAGTTCTAACATCTCATTTTACGTCTAAAACACCAGTTTTTACGATTATGCAAAAATGACATCCATGAATGTCAGTGTGCAGCGCACATTGTAATTATGCAATATGGACTCAATTATCTTCCTAAAAAATACTATTATCTTATCTTAAAAGATAATCAAATCAAAGTTGCATTGATTTATTATCATGTAAAGTCCAAACGTACGAGAAAACTAAAAATACATGTTGGTTCTCGCTTAAATACCCTATGTGTAAAAAGTACATAGAAATATTTTCAATGGTACACGTTCCGCCTAAGTTCATTATAAAATGAACTCGACACAAATTTCATAAACAATTAAAACCCGGGTTGCTAGGGAACAAACCCACTAATATTTTGGAATTAAATATATGGACGCAGAAGTCTTTCTGAATAATGATTTATCCCGCTTTCGGTCTCATTAAAAGATAATAAAACAACTTCTTGATTTTCTTTACCTGTAACGTGCATATTATTAATCCATTAAAAAACAGTCTTTTAATGGGAAATCAATGTTTTTTTAGTTGCAGCACGAGATTTTTAAAGATTATTTTATTATTAGAAATAAGTACCGATTAAATAGAAAAGACGTATTTAAATTTCAGTTTTAATATTTTTTTTCGAAAAAAAATCCTAGATAACCGCATTTGATTCGATACGACTTAACAAATGAATGGCATGATAAAGTGTTTACCTACTCAAATAATGATCGCATTCAAAGATGAACAAAAAAACAACACGCAAGCTTGTTGAATGATGAACGATCGTCTGACTATTTTCGGATGATATATATTTTTTATTGATAAAATTTTAAGTCTACCTTTATGTCTGTCTATCTCACAACGATCGAAATTCAAATTGATCTCGCTAATTTACAGCGAAGGGCGCCGCGTCTAATTTTATTCTCCGCATTGAAAATGGCGGCCATCATTTTCCCGCCTACATTAATGTCTATAAATGGCGCGCTATGCCAAGTTTTACTATCATTATCATTTTATTTAGATACAATCAAACAGCTTGAAGGAATAATGGAGTCGGAACAAATGGTAAAGACAATGTTGTGAAAATTAGATCTAACGTCGCCATCTTGTAAAACGTCATTTTTAATAGTTCAACGTGATGCGATTTATTGCATAAGTATATATTTTTAATAAACATAATATGTTGGTTTTTATAAAAAAAATATCACTGGAACTATGAATTTCTAATAGGTTACATTCCGTCAATTTTTTAAGAGCAATTTTTTTTTTTTATATGATTTTAAAATTGTCTACTGAAATTTTCTCACTTAGTGATGAAACAGTTTTCTGTTTCGTCACTCCTTTCAATGTTTTTCAGTTGTCCACTCCTATTCTCTCACTTATTTCACTGTTTTTGTCAGCCCAATATTCACTCGTGAATTGACTATGTGACTGGGTCACTTGGCCGGTTGTAAATGACTACTATTAGGGTCAGTGGGCATCTGTTTAACAAGTAGACACATAATATGGTACTCTAACAGTGAACTTCCTTGCTTACCATATTAGTATACCTTCATACCTACTCAACAACCTTGTCCTACAGATAATTTTCTCTGCCTCAAGAACTATAATAATCTATAATCTAAGCTGCAAAGATATGTTAATATTTAAGGCTCATATTGAATGCATGCCCACAGACAGGCGCATGTAGGTTCGCGCCTACACATTCTGCATGTGTGCATGCAAATAAAAAAAATCTCAGATGAACATAAACTCCACCCGCTTTTTCTTGAAACAGGGGTGGCATTGGCAAAAGTGAACCTTTTATGTTATGTTTAAACTTATTCTGGAAGAACAAGAATATGCTACAATAATATTAATAATGGTAAGAAAACAAGAAAAACAAGGAAAAACAAGTCGTTACTTAGTATGGTTAAGCGTTGGCACTCGAATTAGCGGTATTGAAACAAGTGCAAGTTCGAACCTCGTCGTATAGATACTATCGATGATAACATTGATCATTATTTTAATGAATTATTTATTAATTTAATTAATTAATTGAAAACTACCCAAAGACATCTATTGAACCAGAGTCAAAGTTATTGTCGATAGGACACGGCGCAGGCGGGGTTCGAACTTGCGATTGTCTCAATAACGCTGATTCGAGTGCCGACGCCTTATCCCCTTAACCATGCCAGCGATGCATGAGGCGTAATGTGTAAATTGGATCACTTTTTCCAATGTCACCTCTGTTTCAGGTTGAGTCAGACATTGAGGTAAAAAGTTGCACTAAATGTGCAGTGTGGTTACGTATTTGCGTATCTCTGTTGTCAGTCAAGAGAGCTCAAAGCCCGCTATTGCACCCGAGTATAAAACATGAAACAAACTCCCCTCGATTGCGTAAATTGGAAAATGTATTAAAAATACAACAGCACACCTAGTGAGTGATTTCGTTTTCATACGTTTCTTTTATTTACGCGATCGCGGGAAGTTAGTCTAAATGTTTAGTACCTACTCGCGGTACTGCACCTTGTTGGGTATAATTGAATGGAGCGAGTAAGTAGGTATCCCCGCAGCCAGGGAGCCGCCGCGTTATGCGTTGTGTGTGATGTGTGATGTTAGCAGCAGGAGCTTTCGCCTGTTATTGGATTAAGTCGGCGCTGTGGCTGCACTAAAATATAATTACTGCAAGCTTGTGCGCTAAAGGTAACTATCTGCATGTACATATAATTTGCTTTCATACAAAATACCATGTAGGTAGTACATAACTCGCTTTTGTGTTGCGTAAAATGTTTAGGTATAGTGTGGTTTTGGTTGTGTATTTACGAAAGCTCGTTGATGATGAAAAGCAAAGTAGGAAAACTATGTGTGTAGATTAAATAGGTAATAATAATATAATAATATAATATAATCAAAGTTGCAAGGATATATTCATTCAAAGCTCTCAGATGTATGCCCACAAACAAACACGTGTAGTTCGCGCTTACAAATGCTGATTGTGTACTTACAAATAAAATCCAAACATAAGCCCTGCAACTCTTGCCGACATTCCCTGAAACAGGGGTGACATTGGCAAAGTGAGCCATTTTTTACAGTATGGGTGGTCAGCCTCATACCAACCTATAAGTCAAGGAATAATAATTGTGGTTTTCAACAAAATAGTTTATAAGAACACCTTTTTTTACCGGCCGTATTTTGAATAGTAATTAAGAAAAAAAGTTGTAGGTTAACAGAATGATTAAATTTGTGTCATATTGTAAACATTAAATAAAAAATATTTCTATTAAACAACGATTTTTTATCCAGTATTTTTTGAACCACAATTAATGAGAAGAAGCAGTTCATACATTATGTACGATTACTGATTAGGTTAGCGGTTTCCAAACTGGGGGGCGCGAGCTATGGCTAGGGATTACTGATTAGGTTAGTGGTTTCCAAACTGGGGGGCGCGAGCTATGGCTAGGGTAGGCGCCAAAAATGTGTCTATATTAGTATTAGTATGAATATTATGAAATAAAACGTAGAAAGGGAGGCGCGAAAAAAAAATTTTTGGTTGCAAAAAGTTTGGAAGCCGCTGGATTAGGTACATTGGTTTTTGTTGTGAAAATGGCTTTTGTTGTGAAAATAAAACCAATAAGTATACAAATGTATATTTTATGAGATCCTGTAGAACTGACTTCAACACAATGCACAAGTAAGGTGCAGCTTCTTATTACGTTATCCCCAGTTGAATCGCGTGTGACGAGTACAATCTATTAATTTTCTGAGGTATGGGGGACGGCTCGACGTCAACCACTTTATTTGAAAAAGGGGGGTTCGCTGATCCCGATTGCGCTGGTTCTCATTTCTTGCGAAGGCCAAGAGGAATCTAACCGGTTCTATAATTCTTGTGTTTGAAATAAACATATTTTCTGATACTTATTCTTTTTTTGAAGCGAACCCTAGCCCTCTGACTTTGTAAACAAGCTTTTTACCAACTGAGCTATCAACCAGACTCTCTTCCTATCAATAATCTAAGTTACAAGGATACACGACAATTGGTTCACTTTTGCTAATGGCACCCGTGTTTCAAGGAGGGTATCAAGTAAAGCAGGGTTAATGCTCATTTAAGGTTTGGGTTTTTATTTGTGGAAGTGCAAACTTGCACCGTGTCTGATTTCGGGCGAGCATGATGGTTTGGGCATATGGAGAGAATGAATGAGGAAAGACTGACGAAGAAAGTATATGTTGGTAGAATAGATGGATGTCGTGGTAGAGGAAGACCGAGAAAGGTATGGATGGACCAAATATCCGAAATTGCGAATGAATGGAATATCCAGAGTCATAATAAAAGAAGAGCTTGTATGAAGAAGGTTATGACTCTGGAGGAAATGAAAGAAGTATGTAAGGATAGAAAGAAATGGCGGTTGATCTGTGATGTTGGCGGCTGGGGTTTGTTAAAGTGAAATTGGTTTTGTGATTTAGTTTTTTATGTCAATGTATATGTATATTGTTGTTTATTGATTTTAAAAATGTAATTTGTCATGTATGTTCCTTGACTTATAGGTTGTTATGCGGCTGACCACCCATACTGTAAAAAAATGGTTCACTTTGCCAATGTCACCCCTGTTTCAGGGAAGGACGGCAAGAGTTGCAAGGCTTATGTTCATTTGAGATTGGGTTTTTATATTGTAGGTCCACATGCGGCATGTGTTAGCGCGAAATTATACATATCTGCTTGTGGGAATGCTTTTAATATAAATCTTAAATGATATATATCTTTGCACCTTAGATTAGATTAGATTAAATATGAATCTCAAATATAAAATACTAGCAACATAAGAGTATAGACAAGGAATAAAAATGAAATGGGGTTAGGTTTGCAATAAAAGCAAATGCGGTTCAATCAAGCTTTTGCTCGAAGCCAACTGGGTTTTGTAAACGCGCCCGAGTATCACAAATACAAAGTCAACACAAATGTCAGAGCTTGAACAAACTACGCTAATGGATCCTCACAGTTCACACTAATTCACAGTTCACAGTTCACGCTAATTCACAGTTCCAGTTCACGGTTGTATTGTTACCTATTCCATTGTCTAAACTGACGCGGCATTGGAAAACAAACTGAAATGCTTTAATCATCTAATTTAAGTGGAAATGTGGTGCATCCTTTGATGCGAAAGTAATTTAAATGTATTGATGAAATGGGGAAAGGCGGCAGGTATTGCAATGTTCATGTGAGGTGTGTGTGTGTTTTTTTATTCTAGGTACACATGCAGCATGCGTAAGCACGAACTTGTACGTGTCTGCCTGTGGGCGTGCATTAAATATAAGCCTTGAAAGTGAAAAGGTGGTGCATCTTTTGATGCGAGAGTAATGAAAAAGTATTGACTAAATGCAACGCAACGCAACTAAGCTGCACATACGGTGTAATTCTTTACCGCGTTGCGCACAAAGAGAGAGCATTTAGCATGTGGTACCTATTTATTATCAAGTACTTCACTGCAAATGGGAGTTTCACAGCTCCCGAGGGGCTGGTTCTCATTCCTTGTGAAGGCTGAGTAAACATTGGCGGTATTTTGATTTTGGGTTTGAAATAAACGACATCGAAATATTGAATTAAAAAAAGCGATGGAAAGGCATGGATAAGATTGGAGGAGGCCTACGTCCAAGAGTGGAATGAGAGGGCAAAAGAAGAAGAAGAAAATATCTCAGGGTGTGATGTTTCAAGGTTAGCTTATCTGACTTTAACGTGAAAAATAAATGTACGTGGGATTCTCATATGTTTTCTCTTTTCATCCAGTATAAAGTCGTTAAACTAAGTGTGAAACAACCTGGCAATCTCGCATTGTTAGTCAAGATTTTGTTATGTTAAATTATTGTTACATTAATTAGTTATTGTTATTGTTAAGTTATTGTTACATACCTTGATAACAATTTTGAGGAATATTCCCAAAACGTCGATCGTGATCTTCATCTTGTTGCTTCAGTATAATTTGTTGTAACTATAAGATTGTTCGTTTTATTGCTCCAAAGGTGTACACCATTTCTGTTGAAAACGCATCAAATGGACGTTTCCGCTTTTCGTAACATTATGTTTGTATTATCCACTGAAATAACAAATGTATAAATGTTATATTCAATTCACAAAACACAATTTAAATAAATATTTGAACTTTTTAAGAAGATGTCACTTGGAAGCAATTCGTTATATAAGCAAACTTTTTCTCACCGTGTATTTTCAGGGTCTTGAAACTTTTTTGTCCCGCAGCCAACTTCGCGTGTGTTTCTTTTCCCTTGGACAGATCTCGCTGTAAGCGCACAAAACTGAGGAATTTTGCAATATCTGCGATGACGAGATCACGGAGTGTATTAGTGTGGTTTTCTTGCGTGGACCGCCATCTTTTGCCGTTGGAGATGTCATGGCTTCGCGTCTTTATTTAGACTTCAGTGCTTCAGCGCAGACTGGGCGATGGACGCCCGGAGGGACACTTTTATACCCGCTTTCAGCTATTCCTTTTTTTAAATTTGAAAATGGAACATTATTTAAAAATATGAATGCTGTGGCGTCTTCATTTGTTTTTGGATTGTTATTTTTGTCTCTGCAAATATGTCACACGCGTTGGCTGTGTTTTTTTGCAGCTTTTTTCTTTTGCCCTCTCAGACTGGCGATGCGTGAGACAGAGCAGTCATAATATCAGGTTAAGTAGAGTCATTAATGTATTTTATTGTGAGAATAGAAGAAGCACAAAAAATAGATTCACTCCTGGGAAAAAAAGCATAATAATGTATTGAAAAGTGTTAATTTAGAAAACACATGCATAGATGAGTTTGAATAGAGTTTTTTTTTGTATAAAGAGGGTTCAACTTTATTGACAGGGCACATACATGGCATGGATCATAGAAGCCTTGAGAGGATGGTTGTGATGACATACCCAGAAGGGAGCAGAATATTGGGAAAACCCAGAACAAGGTGGCTGGATAGAGATGCACCTATACGAGAAGAAAAGCGTCGGATGGACAGAGTTGACAACTGTTAATGAAGAACGCCGGGATCCACTTCGCATTTTTGACTAAATAAAAAAAAAACACTTCATAGCTGTTAGTTCGTGTCGTGTTAGGCATTTCACATAGAAAGGCTGGTAATGCAAAACCCACATTTCAGGCAGTCTCATAGAAACGATAAAACACAAATAGTCTTTTGAGCTCAAATTAAAAGTTTTTCACTTTATCACGGTTTACATATTTCTCATATAAAGAGCTCCACATAACGAATTCTGCCTTTGGGAAGTATTTCTCAGTTTGTCTGCTCATCTTGATCCTGAAACCAGAACCTGAAGGCCGAACTAAATTCTTCTTGTTACCAAAATCAGCCCAGCGCTTCTTTCTGGTGATTTTTGATGTCTTCTTTCCTTTAATTGTCTTTTTATGGATGATCAGCTCAAAAACAAATATAATGGAACTTGCTATCATACCCAGTATCAAAGTTATGAAGGCTCCTTGCAAATGATCAAGGGTGATGCTTTTGTTGTCTTCCTCCACGTGGATTCCTGACTCTCTTGCTAGATTCGCAGCCATTCTTTTGGCACGAATTTTGAAATCATTGTAAAACCGTCTCACCAACCCATTAGATTTCAAAATGGTAATCAAAACGTTGAACTCTTCGAGGAATGCAAAACCTTTGACTGCAACCATTTCAACAGAAAATGAGAAGACGTTGGAGTCCAACATGGTGAAGAGAGGAACTCCGTGAGCGTCGTTGTAATGGTTAGTTGTTGCTGACAAATATCTGACATAAGATTTGCTTGTCAGGACTGATATGTTTCTGTATTTGATGACATGATCCATGACTTCATGTATATCCATTTCGAGGTAGTTGGTATGAAAGTGCTCTTCAATTTCATCAATAGAATTGTTAAACAGAAACCGGAAAGCTTCGTTGCCTCCAAATTTCAACTTTGCTTCCAGCATGTCATTTACACTTGATATCTGGTGCTCGTAAGATGGATTCGTCAAGATGGTTATCAGTTTTGTTTGATACGCTGTTACCCAGATCATCCCATACAGACAAAACACTACAAAGTAAACCCTCATGGCATGACTGTTTGGCCTCTGCACCATAGATACACACAATGTGATACACAAAGAGTCCAACATAGATGGAACAAGCTCCTTTATCTTGATTCCAGTTTCAAAGAAAATCTTGGAGAAGAAGAACCAGACAAAGGTGCATATGAAGTACACCACTCCACTAGCCATCCACATCTTGGGCTTGAAGATGACTACTAAGTTTTCCCAGTGCGGGTTTTCCCTTGCTCTTGGTACAACCCACACGTAAGAATCTTGAAGGTAGGACAGAGTTGCATCAAAGTCCTCGTGCACATCGTTGTCCGGGTAAATGGCACCGATTGCAATCTCTCCTTTTCCTTTCTTCAGAGCTCCAAACATTCCATACCAACTACCATTGGGAAGGATATCTCCCCACGCTGGCTCTTCAGTGTTTAAGTCTATAGTGAAATTCAACCGTTCAGCTATCACGTCGATGATATCTCTGTCGAAACCACGTTCTCCATCGCTGCTGTTGTGATTAACAAACGGATGCCAGATGACTCCCAAAACTTTAATAGTACACCCCATGAGATTCCTAGGAAGCTTGTCGGGAAACAGTTTCAAATTTGTTGTCAATTGACCTTCTACACATTGATCCACATCTTTCATATACTTCACAACTTCCTGATTTTTTTCACCACATCTTCTAGGTGGATCGTACGGATTCCAACTGTAAATGTGAACAATGGAATGGTTCTTCCAGTCATGAATCAGTACTGTAGTGTTCATTGCGTGGTACGACCACAAGGAGCGAAGAATAAAAGTTGGATACATTAACATTCTTCTCTCGCTTCTGGGCAGTTTGGAGCAATAGATGATGATCGGCGCTTTTGCGTTCCAGGAAGCGACTCTCACAATCTCCTTGATTTTGCTGATATAAACTTGGTAGCTGTCAACAATCAGGACGTATGCTTCTGCCAATCTTATGAACATGACATGAGATTGGACAAACACATCTTCAACTACGCTTATGTAGTCATTGTCAGTTTGTTCGTGGTGGGATAGAGTAGTTGCATCCGAACTCCTGACAGCAATGTCATCTTCGTTCTGCCCAATTGTCATGATGGCTGTTCTGGCCACTTTGAACATGTCGTGAAACACATTGTTCTGGACGGCATCAGCCAGATTTGACATGTTGTAGGACTTGGTTATGACCATGAAGCCTTTTGGGTCGTAAAGAAAGTCCCGATCGATGATTGTCTTCAAACATTTGCCAACGCTGTCAACCAACTCAGGATGAGTATCTTTGATGACAATACTGTCAACAAATGCCACTGAAGTTAGCAGCAATAGTACAAAACTGATAATTTTATTTGTGACAATACTTTTCATCGCTGTCATGTTTGTTGTAAAAATCTTTTCCCATTTCATTCTAATGTTTTCGATGTTCCGAATGTGTTTGTTCTCAGTGAGTAAACGTCACAAGTCTACAAGATATAATATAGCTAGAATCTTAACCAGGAAATATCCAAATATTAGTTTTTTTCTTAGAAATCCGGCAATAAGTCGACCCATTTTTGTTGTTGTCTTTGTACATACATATATGTAAGAACTGGCATAATATGTCAGTTATGTGGACTATTTTGACACATCCATTAATTTATTAAACAACCATTTTCTAAGTGAATTTGAATTTTTTTCAAACGAATAATAATATAATTAAATAGAATCTATTAAAATGTTTTTTTCGGATAATATAATTTATCACGGTGGCTAAATTTAAACTGATTAAAAATTGCATGAATTCAAGTGACATAAATATTATGAAATGTCGTGACAGAATACAATGACATACCGTTCTGCACACTACGTAGCGTGACATAAGTTTATGTTTTGAATAATGTTAAATTAGAAAATATGTTTTGCGTGAATTTTGTATGCACGCCAATCCATGATTAATTTAATTTTTGCACCGTAAAATTAAACGAATACGAAACACTGAAATACAGAAGACATTGTAAGATGGGGATGACGGCGAAGACGATACTGGTATGAACATATTAACAGAATGGGGAAACGATAGGATAAGACCACCGGGTAGACCTCCGGAGAGTTGGTTTGATAGCTGGTTGTCTGGATCACAGGAGGAAGTAGCGGCTCAGACAGATTCTTCGGATCTATGAAAGAAAAGATCTATGAACATGTGATGTTGCAGTTTTTTGCCTTTGAAATGGAATTTGTGCCGAATTTGTGCCGAATTCATTACAAAGAGTCAAATCTCGTATACATAGTACCAATTCTATACATAATCTGATTCACATTTCAACTTTTTTTATTCGTACTTTGAAATTGACATTTTGATTTTTTTTTACTCTTTCAGAAAACACAAAAGTACAAGTAGCGGCACAGGATTAATGAAAAGAAGAAGAAGACCCTAGTTGCATAGACGTGTGTTGTTTACCCACCGAGGAAAAATCAAATTTGGAGTCCATTAGGCTGGTTAGGCACATAAAAAGGCATTTTTTTTTAAATGGATTAATAAGTTTCAGAGGGTAACTCTTATATTTAAAAAAAACAGTTGGCCTCCTTGCTTTTAATATTCAAGAGCCATAAAGAAAATAAGAATAGGTAATAAAAAAACTTCATTGTCGAAGAAACGCAGTCTGCTTGTGACAATTATAGTTGTGAATTATAAAAAAAAAATCTTTCAACGAGAATTCTTTTAAAAATGTGATTCGATTGATATCTAGAAAATACTTTTTGAAGAGTATTGTTTTTGTAGTCAGTTTCCAAGAATGCGTTACAGTTTTCAACTTTTATTTACCAATCATGAAAATAAAATACCCAAGATATTATAAACGACACAAGACTTAAAAAAACATTAAATAAAAATTAAACTTTATTAAAATTTAAACTTTATAAGTCACTGTCTTTAAAATGTGGTTGTAGGTACCTTCAGATGTTAAAAATTTCCTGGATGGATTGGGTCACAAATGCCGAGGTTCTTTCTTGTGCAAATACCAGAGCCGAACTCCTGATGTCCATCAAAAGGCAAAAACTGGTTGATTTCAGCCACATAATGAGAAATGAGAAGTATTCACTCCTGCATCTCATCATACAGGGAAGAATTGAGGGAAGACGGACTCCAGGGTCGAAAGAGAACATCCTGGTTAAAGAACCTGAGACAGTGGTTTTGCAGAAGCACAGGAACGCTCTTTCGTGCAGCAGTATTAAAAAGCAAATTACTATGATTATCGCTAATCTTCACGAGAATAATGAAACTACGAACCAAGACAGTGACAGCACAAAAGCAGCAACGCAAGGAAGCTGCCCATGTAGTGCAACTTCTCACGGCGCTGACGCTGGAGTGGAAACTGTTCATTTTCACAGGTAAGGGAGCCGGCCTTACACGAATCCCTTCGCTTGTATGTATGAGGGAGTGCCAAGGTGGAGTTGTGGTGTGTAAAGGATGACTCACGCTAAGCCGTGTCGGGTCCGAGTCGAGCTTCAACCGTAGCACGATCAAGAAATATTCCATACATTTTTTTGTGATTTGGATAACGTGACTAAGCTATACATATAGTATGCTCAAACCCTCCTCGTACCCGTCCTGTATGTATGTGTCAGAAGGACCCACAGCACATGGACGCTCATGCAAAGCCATATATTTTCTCAAGTGGCGAAAGGCCTTCCCGTGAAGTGAAAGCAACGGCACGACAAAACAAGAACCTCTAGGTCAGAGGCGTGCCCATGACTCTAAAAGTAAATGGTTCGATGTTACTGAAGCTAATAGCATACCTCGGGTGGCACTCCTTGTGGGATTGTTGCTAGATCACGAGTAGCGTGAATAATGATACACATAATACGAAATAATAATAATTTAAATCTAAGGACAGGATTACTGTGAATCCGCTGCGGATGCAGCTTGGCAAAATGAACCGCAAAATCGCTCAAAAGCGGAGAAATTTGATTTTGTAGCAACAAAGTCTGCGTAACCGACTGGGCCAATGGCCGGCCGTACTGCAGCAAGGAGCGCAACCCGATCAGATTGTCGCAATGGACAGTACCATAATATGTGAGGCACGTCCTGGGAGCTGGCGCCGCAAGGGCACTCTGCTGATAAGATGGATGGGATACCCAGCTGGTGTAGTTTGGCTTTAAAGTTTCCGTGGCCAGTTAAAAACTGGCTGGTAAAGTGGTTCGGGACAAGCCACTTTGCAGCCAAGCGCTGCTCGATGGAGGGGAAAAAAGAGTACAATATGTTGTTCTCCGAACTATTCCACTCTCGCTGCCATTGCCGTGTCGCGAGGGAAAAAAGAGTGTCTTTAACGGCTTGCGTTACGCGCCCCACGGGAGGTTCGACAATTGTGGCATCGATCGCCGCCGAAAGGCCGCGTCTGAGAAGACCGAAGGCAGCTGAGAGTTGTAGCTGGAGATCTAGTGGGAAGACCCCCGCTAAGACTGGAAGAGCCACAGTGGAGGTCGTTCTATACGCTTTAGTCATTAGTAACAGAGCCCGTCTCTGACCAGAAAGAACTGCGCGGCGCGTTTTGCCTGAAAGGCACTTGTCCGCCCAGCATATTGACGCGTACGCAGCAATACCTAGGAAGACTGAGTCATAAAGGATCCGAAGAGCGCGGCCTTGCAGGCCCCACTTTACGCGCGATAGACGGGCGACCTTTCCGTAGGCATTGCTACCTCGGATAGTGATCGCTTTGGCGTGCTGAGTGAAGCTCAGTTTGGTGTCTAACTTGACTCCAAGATACACCACAGATTGCGAAATTTTTACACGGGTTCCCTGAAAATCTATTATTGGGGGGCGCTTTGGATCGAGTTTACCCTTAAGGAGGATAGCTTCGGTCTTGTGCGGAGCAAAAACAAGCTTGTTCCTGTCTCCCCAGTCAGCAATAGACTGAAGAGATGATCTCGACAGTTTCTCGATCTCGGAACGAGATTTACCTTCTACTGTCAGAAGGGCGTCATCTGCGTAGGCTCTCACCTCGCAGCCTGGGGGCAAAGGGAGCGACAGAAGGTCGTCAAACAGGATGTTCCAGAGGAGTGGTCCAAGAACAGAACCCTGGGGACATCCCCTGGATACATCCCTTTCTATGATTGTGGGGCCTGCGTCAATTATTACGCGGCGGTCTGAGAAATAGGATTGAATACAGCTATATAAGTTGGATGGTATTTTGTGAAGCCTAAGCTTCGCTAGAACCATTGGCCACCATGCGCTGTCGAATGCGCCAGAGATATCTAATAAGACCGCAAGAACGTGTTTGGACGCCGACTCTCTCACCACCTGTAAGGCCGACGAGATTGCGTCCTCCGTGGAGACGCCGGGTCGGAATCCATACTGACGGTGAGATATCGGCGTGTCCGAGGATAGGATATGGGCTTCCACTCGATTGGCTATAAGCTTTTCAAGGATCTTTCCTAGGATTGGAAGAAGGGTGATAGGACGGTAGGCTTTGGGATCAGTAGGGGGTTTGGAGGTTGCCTTGGGTAGGACTTTAAGTAGTCCCACCTTCCAGCAACGTGGAAACACTCCACGCTGGATACATAAACTAAAGACAGCAGTGAAATCGCGCGGACAAGTAGACCAAACTTCTTTGATGATTACATCATTAATTCTGTCCGGTCCAGGAGCTAACTTTTTCCGCGTTCTCCTCGAATGTGTCGCATGTGACGAGTGGAACCTATTTATTTTACAGGTAAGGAGGCCGGCCTTACGCCAACCAATTCAGTTGAAGTGGGAGTTTCCCAGCTCCCGGGGGGACTTGTACTCATTTCTTATAAAGGGTGAGTAAACCTTACCGGTATATATTTTTGCATCTATTTGATTTTGCATATATGTATTTTGTTTCGTTATTTAGCTACAGCCAAAGCTCGGCTCGGACCCGACACGGTCTAACGTGAGTCATCCTTAGGGTGAGTGAGGTTGTGTGATGTAGTATAAGAGAACTAGTATGTATACACGAGTATTAGTGCTGAATTTAGGGACCCCGTAATGGATGTATCCCCTTTTCTTGTCCCTGTCATCATTTTATCTTTATCTTTACTTCCCTTCACCCACTTTTCCTGCAATAATGTTTATTTTAAAGAAAACAATGGACCAGTACGCAGAATATATTACCTTACATTAAAACTCAACCATTACGTTTTCTCAAAATGTATGTCAACTAAAACAGCGCCTCTAGTGAGTGTTTTAATTTTGATGCATTTTTCGGTAAACCTTGTGGTTGAGTGTAAGCGTAGATAGCGTTTTATGGGCCCTTGCTTGTCTTTGCGGGAGTAATTATTCTGGAGCTTAATTTCTGTAACGATCTTTACAGTGTTATCCGCAGGTCTGGATTAAGGGTCCCGCACCAGGGCCCCGAGTCCAAAATGCGAAAAAAAAAAAAATTGGGACGTAGAAGTCTCAAAGAATCTCTATAGAGGTAAGACTCGTTGAATTTATGCATCTGAGATTTTTTTCTCCGCGAGCAAACATCTATTATTTTCATGTGAGGTTTGGTTTATTTTCTACTAGGTAAGTAGGTGGATGGCACTCTGATTTATTTTTGTTCGCAATAAGTGTTTCTGATGGTCCCAACTCAAGTTGTAAGCTGGAACACCAGGGGTGGAAGGCTAGACTACGGACTGGTCATACCGCCCTGCTTAATTCCGTCCTATAATAATAATAATATTAGGATGATTTATTTGGTGAGCGCTGTTTTTGTGTGTATCACACCTCAAGAGCCCTCTGCGAGCTTGGTCGTCACTGTAGAAAGCGCCAATTCTCAAGCAAGACCCAGTTGCTGTATGTTGGATGGACCTTTAGTGACCGGTCTTTTGTAAAGGTTTATGAAATTTTCACTCAACGAAGAGCATATTAGAAAATGTAAATGGTATTTTTTTGTGCTCCGCCGGGATTCAAACCCACAACCGTTACAGCTAATTATATAAATTTTTTGTGCTCCTTGACTGATAGGTTGGTATGAGGCTGACCACCCGTGCTGTTAAAATCGGTTCACTTTTGCCAATGCCACCCCGGTTCAGGGAACGGCGGCAGGAGTTGCAAGGTTTAGGTCCATGTGAGGTTTTCTTTATTTGTATGCACACATGCAGAATGTGTAGGCGCGAACCTACATGTGCCTGTCTGTAGGCATGCATTTCATATGAGCCTTAAATGTTAACATATATTTTCAACTTAGATTATAGATTATAGATAGATAAAAAAAGTGGCAATGTCTTTTCCGCGCACCAGGGCCCCCGCTGGGCTAAATCCGGGCCTGACTATTCGGAGTCGTTTGTGAGATAATCATAGCGGAACATTAGCGAGGAGATAATAAGTATTTCAAGAGCGTTTAAGAAATGAGAGGACATCTAGGGAACCAAATTTACATAAAGGTTTACCTACAAGTGACTGGTCGTATTATTAGATGCACTCCATGTTTACGTACAATCCTGATTTGCTTCTTCTTCTGTGAGTGCCCTGTCAGGTCTCCCTGACGTTGGCGATCACCCTGGCAAAGGCTTGTCACTAAGAACCAAAATATTCAAAACAACCTGTACGCTGCTACGCGTTGCTGTGGGTCAGTTTGGTTGAAATGTATGGAGTATACGACGGCACTCCTAGGAAGTGATTCAGTTTTCACACATTTTTTCGATTTGAGTAAATCCGGTCGATAGATCAGTTGGTGCTTGCATTCTTTGCCGAGAGCTTGGGCTCGAATCTCACTGAGGGGGTCAGAAATTATTTCTTCCCGTTTCGATGTTTATTTCGATCTTAAAATAAAATACCGGAAAGGTTCAGTCAGCCTTCACAAGAGATGAGTACCAGCCCTCCGGAAACTGGGAAGACCCCCCTTTAACTGAACTGTTTGGCTTAAGGCCGATCTCCTTACCTGTAAAAATATAAAGGCAAATAGTATGTATGCAATAAATAAAATAAATAAATCCACTCGCGACATGCGACCTCTTCGGGGACAAAGCGGCAAGAAGTAACATTATATGTTTAGCGATACTCGTGAACGTATTTTTTTAACCAGTGACCGTCGTAATCTGAATAACGTCGTAGCCGTTCTAACACAATGTACCTACCTACGCGACGTCACGGCGCGGCGTTTAAACGCTGACGCCTTGTCGCGCGTTAAAAACGCTTTTGGTCGAAGCCAAACTTTCGACCAACGAAAAGAGTAGTGTCTCTGTTCATATGGCAAAGGATTTCATTATATTTGTGTGATACTAACCTACATAATGTCTCTCGAGTCCCTGGACTTGTGTTGTTATTCCTTCAGCCTCCATTGTACCCTTGTTAACACGGACAGCGCCTAAAAGATAAACTCTATTTACATTTATTTAGCATTATCTAATTGAAAGCCTGTTCATTCAGCATTCTTCTCCGACCCAAAAACTCGTCATTTTGTAATCAAGTTGTAGTTTTTTTGTTACATATTTATTATGATTCACGGTGCTTCCAAAAACTTAGGTTGACATTCCTTGACTTCTAGGCTGGTTTGAGGCAGACCACCCATACTGTAAAAAAAGGTTCACTTTACCAATGTAACCCCTGTGTCAGGGAAGGTCGGCAAAAGCTGCAGGGCTTATGTTCATTTGAGGTTTGGATTTTGTTTGTAAGAACACATTCGGCATTTGTAAGCGCAAACTACACGTGTTTGTTTGTGGGCATACATCTGAGAGCTTTAAATGAATATGTATATACTTGCAACTTAGATTATAGATTATTATACATGTTTTTTTTTAAGTTTTTGGGATTGCATTGGACGCGGGGGCCCTGTGCTCGAACCTGCCTTTCTCCATTCGACCACTATGATCTTTAGTGCCTTTTTATTCAACCATTCGATAAATATTCTATAGCCGAAAAAACAAACAGGCAGCAGGAGTTGCAAGGCTTATGCCCATGTGAAGTTTGGTTTATTGTGTAAGTACACAAACATAATTAATTGTAAGCGCTATTTATGCGTGTCTACCTGTGGGTGTGCCATTATACAAATATGAGTCTTAAATGTCAACACATCTTTGCAATTGTAATATTCAATGAAAAACAAAAATTTGTTACTGTTATCTTTGACCCGCTAAATGCTGTAAACTACAAAAATTCCCTGATTATTGGGAATTTAATATAAGTGACGTCACGTAGCCGTGGGATATTTTAAATGTTCGGACCTCATTATCTATCAGTTGAATCCATCCCCTTCTAAAGCTTCATCTTCACTGGATACCCACTTTCTCCGACATGTACATAAGCTTAAGAATAATTGAAGTGCTTACATAAATAAACTGAACTAAGCTGAAACGTCTCTTTAGTTGTGTTTCAGCAGTCAATATGTGCTGTGGGAAACGCTAGATGAGTGTTGCCAGTTGGATGTATTGTGTATTTTGTGCGATTTGCATATTATGAATTATTTATGAGAAGTATTTGAGCGTTGGCAGCACTGTGAACTAAGCAAGTCGAGCTTCCATAGATGAAATACTATTTCAAATACAATATAATACTGTTTCAATGAAATCGGGACACACAAAATGCGACGTGGATTGCTAAGGAAAATTAATTATTTTGTTATTGGTTGCTAAGGAGTAAGGACCGATGTCACATAGAAGCGTAACGTTTGCCCGACGAGAAAAAAATCTATATTCAGATTTAAAAAAAAATAATAGAAACGATTGAGATAGATCAAAAACGAAAGGACAGAATATCCGATCAATAGCTTAGTTGTTAGAATGCTTGCGTTCCATGCCTATGTTAAATAATTTCCCGTTTTAAGTATTGATTTAGTTCCCAAAATAAATGTACCGGCAAGGTTTACTCAACCTTCGAAAGAAATGAGAACCAGCCTCCTCGAAAGCTGGGAAACCCCCACTTAAGTGCAGGATGGATAAATCACTACATGATGATGATGATGATGGATGATTTCTTTCCTGTGGCGCCATTTAATGGTCCAGGACCATCTCAAGGGCGCCATGGCTTCTCGAGAAAAGTAGTGTCTTCAGTTCCTTTCTGAAGGTGGTGGTAGGCTGGTTCGCGCGAACACCGATGGGTAAATTGTTCCAGGCCACCGGCCCGGCCACCGCAAAGCTTCTGTCTGCAAAGTTTGATGTGTTTGCTCTATTGGGCACTATAACCTTGTTGACAGAAGTAAGGGCAGAGCGTAGTGGTCTTTTTGAAGTCCCATCGACAGAGCATAGCTCAGCGAGACATGGGGGTGCAGTGCCGTTCAGGGCCCTATGCACAGTGAGACACAACTTAAATTCCACCCTCTCTCGGACCCTCAGCCAGTGCAGTTCTCTCAGCAGTGGCGAAATATGACAGCTCTTTCCCTGTCGAAAAATTGCCCTGGCAGCAGCATTGAAAGCCATTTGCAGCCGATCAAACAATTTCTGCGGTAGTCCAGCATATATGATATTGCAGTAGTCTAATCGGGAGACGACGAAAGCAGCTACGAGGCTTTTGACAGCATCCACAGGCAAACATCTTGAGATGAGGCTCAATTGGCGGATATAGAAGAAAGCTGTGCTCACTGTCCTGGACACTTGTGCCTCCATCGATAGTGCTCCGTCTAGTAAGACACCAAGGACGGATATGGTGGAGGATGGTATTATGCTTGCACCAGAGAAAAAGATTGGCTGAGTACCCAAGAGGTGCTGCCGACCCGGAGAGGCGACCCACATGAACTCAGTCTTGGTTGGATTCAGTTTGAGACGTCTATAGGCCATAACGTTTGTGAGTCTTTCCAAGCAATGGGTGGTCCTGGCCAAAAGATCGTCTTTTTTGTCGGGACTGCAAAAACCAACGAGGACACGATCATCAGCATATGCATAGCTTTGCATGCCACACTCCTCCAAAATATTATCAATACAGCCAATGTACAAGATAAAGAGGATTGGACCAAGGACTGATCCTTGGGGTACTCCTTGAGAAACAAGATCTTCTTTGGTTGAGTCAGACTTAAGCCTAATGGACCACCTTCTATTATACAGGTACGAGCGCAGCCATTCGATGACAGTACCACAGATGCCATACTCAGACTCCAGACAATGAAGAAGCATTTCATGATCGACAGTGTCAAAGGCGGCACTCATGTCGAGAACCGTTACTAAACCAATGTCACCTGATGCCACTCCCACAATTAAGTCGGATGTCAGCCTTGTGAGGGCGGACTCAGTTGAATGATGCTTCCTATAAGCGAACTGATATTTCTGCAATAAGTTGTTATTCTCGAGGTGAGTCATCAGCTGGGATGCAACGGTACGCTCAAGCACTTTAGATAAAAAGGGGAGGCCTGAAATTGGCCTATAGTTGGTTGGGTCGTCAGCGTCGAGTGTATTTTTCTTAATTAGAGGAGTGACATGCGAAATCTTCCAGGATGCCGGTACGACTCCATGCATCAAAGATATATTCATAATTTTAACAGTCAGGGGTAAAAGGAGATCAAGGTTCTCTTTGAGCAGTCGTGTGGGTATGGGATCCAGCTGACAATGCTTGGTGGGAGAATTGCTGATGGTCTTCTTAAGCTCAATCTCAGTCACACGAGCAAAGGTGTTAAATTTGATCGAGCATGGTGTACATCCATTTATTCTTGCAACGTATACTTTCTTCGTCAACTGTCTTTCATCAGTCATTCTTTCTATGTCTTGTATTTGTATCCAACCGCCATTCCGCTAGGGGTGGCCGGCACCTCGGCAGATGTGCCTTCACTTTATTACGTCCGAGCACACTTCTTCAATCTCCTCGAAATTTATCGCACATAATTTCAAAACCATTTATTACAAATATAATTTCATAACTAGGTATATAAATTTAGATCAGATATTTTTTGTAACTCTAAACTCTGTCATCATTACACTATGGGTGAGCATAGCCTTTTCAAAATGGTCACGCATTCTTGTAAATTCAGAGCTACGCAATTTGAGTCCGTCAAGATATAAGAAGGTATATAAATAAGTGATGGGTTTTGTACATCTGGCTGAATTTATAGCCGTATTTTTGCCATAAATCTAACTTTTTTGTTTTGTTTTGTTGGAAGCGTCTTGAGAATGAAAGATTTATCTCTGGAAATATTAAAAATGGCGACCGTGGAACAGCTGTTTCTGCAGACGCTGACTTGACATTTTTGTTTTCTCCTCAATGGTACAAATAAAATGTACCATGAGATTTAAATGAGTCTTATCTTGGCAAAGGCGTCAACTAAGGACTTAAAAAAAAATGAGATGAAGATATGAAAACACTGGATATTCTTTTCTCCTTCTTTTAATAAGTATATCTCATTTAAAAAGATGTATATGGCCAGTTTTGGTTCTTTATAACACAAATATATCTGCATAGTTTCTTTGAGCTTTGCGTTTTATTATTTTGTGAATATTAAAAAATGCAGCATGTCTACCTAAGCGTAAATTTACAGTGTCTGCTTGAGGGCATAAATTGAAAACCTTTAATTTTAATATATCTTCGCAACTTAGATTATATATAGATAGCCGATAAGCCGTTTCTATTTTCTGTGCGGGTTGCCTATATTACAATCAGGCAAGACGTGATTATCTACTTCAGTGTTTTTTAAGCCACCTTTTTTGGCAAGCCTTGTAAAAATGAGAACCTTCACGAGAAAAAAAAACATAGACGAAGTATACGACGACCGAAAAAAACTCCCTAGCAACACGGCCGCATATCATCACAATGTTTTGCTTTTGTATTGTTGTGGACTCCATTTTTGTTGTTTTTTTACATGATTTTAACATCTCTCCGCTGTTTCTTCACTTATGCACTATGGTATGCGGCTGACCACCCATACTGTAAAAAATGGTTCACTTTGCCAATGTCACCCCTGTTTCAGGGAAGGACGGCAAGAGTTGCAGGGCTTATGTTCATTTGAGATTGGGTTTTTATATTGTAGGTCCACATGCGGCATGTGTTAGCGCGAAATTATACATGTCTGCTTGTGGGAATGCATTTAATATAAATCTTAAATGATATATATTGTAACGAAACACACTGGTAGATGCTTATTGGTGTACGTGTGTTTTGAGAGAATGTTCTAGCCCAGACGATTGTAATTGTAAGGTGTGTATGTAGGTAGGAAATGGACTCTTCATGAAATAAATATGTCCAGAATCGTCTATACAACTGTGGTAGTGGAACCTTCTAGGGCAGGCTGGAATGGCCCCTAGGTTCCGCTATAAGAAGGGCGACAATGGGCTGAAGCGAGTCAGTCTTCGAAGCACTCACACAGAGGAGTATCTAGTTACTAGGGCGACCAAAATGGTGTAAAAATAAATGTAATCTGTACGAAATAAATAAGTGTGTTAAAATAAATCTGTTAGAATAAGTCTGTTAAAATAAATCTATTGTAAGAAAGTCTGTGTAAATAAACTGTATGGCTAACTTGTGTTAAACTTGTGTTTTAATTAAAAGAACCCTGGAAAAACGTAACAATGGTGTCGGTGTGAAGTTTAAAACCAAGTACCAAGTAAAAACTGTGCTTGAGACTTTTGAAAAATATATGTGGACAACATAATAAAAACTGATGAATAAAAAAAAAAAAAGTTTTAAATAAAACTGGTTAAACTTGAATTAAAAACGATCGTGTGGTTACCCGCTAAAAATTTGATTGAAGTGTACATAAATAACGTGTTAATAATATTGTGATAGTGTTAGTAAATACTCATTAGCCGATCTGGCGAAGCAAAGTAAATAATCATTATCTAATATCATTATTTGAAATTTAAAAATATTTTTTTTTGTAAAATAATTTGTTTTGAAGTAAATTATTTTGAAGTAAATTTAAATTTTTGTTAAAATAAAAAATGGCTAAGGTGAACATCAAGGACCTCAAAGCCTATGAGCTTAAGAATGAGCTTCTGGAGAGGGACCTGGAGACCTCGGGAGGGAAGGCGGCCTTACAAGCACGCCTCATGGAGGCCTTGGAGCAGTTAGGCGAAGACCCGGCATATTTTGTCATGGCGTCTGGAGGGGACCGAGCCGTGGAAGAGTTTAAAACAAAGATGGCTGCCAACTTCAAGAGCTTGAGGGAAGACCTAGCTGGTTGGAAGGAGGAGAGGGCTAAAAACCTAGCCTTAAAAATGTCGGTGGACACTGATAGTGTAAAATTAAGTGATAATCAGGATGACAAAAAGGCCGATATGTCAACTGAGGATGAGTCGTCTCAGAAGTTGGGGAAGGGAGACCTGAAGGCCAAAAACAACGGCCAGCTCAAGGCTGAGGACGCAGCTGACAGCAAAGATGACAAAGATGATGTCAAGTCGGCTGAAAACGGCAAGAGTGACTCGGCCGAGGTGAAGGCTGACAAGGATGCGAAGGAGGAGACGGACGCCAAGGAGGAGGATGAGGACGCCAAGGACAAGAAGGGCAAGGCCAAGAAGGCCAACAGTGTGAAGAAGAAGCCCGCGCCCAAGAAGAAGGCGGAGGAGGCCGTGGAGGAGGCTCCCAAGAAGAAGAAGGCCGTGGAGCCGCCGGTGCCCGTGCCCGCGGGCCGGGGCATCCCCATCGACCACATCCCCGACGTGGAGGTGGCCATCTCCAGGTTCAAGATGGAGGACCTCAAGTTCCTGTACAATCAATTGTGCCGCACGAACCTCATCAAGCGCAACAAAAAGAAGTTCAAGGGCTACGAGTTTGAGAAGGACACGCCTGAGCACAAGGCCAAGCTGGAGGAGGTGCAGAAGCTGGAGCCCAAGCAGCTGCGGACGCTGTGCGAGAAGCTGGGCTTGGACAAGAGGGGCGCGCCCACGGAGCTGGTCAGCAGGGTGGTGGGCTTCCTGCTGCTGCCAAAGCAGGTCTCCTCGCACGCCAGGGGGCTGATGAAGGAGAGGCCGGTGACTGACCGCGGCGAGGCCACGGGAGGCAGGCCCAGAAGGTCCGCTGCTGCTATTGTCAAGAGAGGTTACTCTAACGAGGAGTATGAAACAGATCCGGAAACCAAAGTGCGGGGACCCAAAGTCAGCAGGGATGAATTAGGGGATTCAGATGGCTCGTACAACCCGAGTGGCTCCGGACAGGAGGCGGACTCTGACTTTGACCCGTCAGTGGGGGAGGGGGGCGCTCCCTCCCGCAGGCGCCGCGCCCCCGCCCGCAGGGGCTCAGCCAAGCAGAGCAAGCAGAAGGGACGACCCAAGCATGGCGCGGCAGGAAGCCACTCAGCGAGTCAGAGGACGAGAGCGAGAGTGAGAACTTCGCTTCCGAGCAGGAGAGCGGCTCCGACAACCAAGGATTCTGATCCTTTGACGCAGGAGCCGGCGAGCAAGCGGAGCCGAGGAGCGGTGGCTGACCGGGGACGCAAGGCGGCGCCCCCAACCAAGGAAAGGCGCCCATGCCGGCCGCCAAGAGGAAAGCACCCCTCCCGCAGGCGCCGCGCCCCCGCCCGCAGGGGCTCAGCCAAGCAGAGCAAGCAGAAGGGACGACCCAAGCATGGCGCGGCAGGAAGCAACCCAGCGAGTCAGAGGACGAGACCGAGAGTGAGAACTCCGTTTCCGAGCAGGAGAGCGGCTCCGACGACGGACAAGGATTCTGATCCTTTGACGCAGGAGCCGGCGAGCAAGCGGAGCCGAGGAGCGGTGGCCGACCGGGGACGCAAGGCGGCGCCCCCAACCAAGGAAAGGTGCCCATGCCGGCCGCCAAGAGGAAAGCACCCCCCCCCACACCAGCCAGCAATGACGGGCAAAACCCTAAGGGGAAAATTCCGTGGAACGTCATTTTTTCCTGACCAGGATGCAACTGTGGGTCAAACTGCCCGTACCTTCTTAAAGAAAAGACTGTTCCGGGGCGGAACAGCCTAAGGGGGGGATAATGTAACGAAACACACTGGTAGATGCTTATTGGTGTACGTGTGTTTTGAGAGAATGTTCTAGCCCAGACGATTGTAATTGTAAGGTGTGTATGTAGGTAGGAAATGGACTCTTCATGAAATAAATATGTCCAGAATCGTCTATACAACTGTGGTAGTGGAACCTTCTAGGGCAGGCTGGAATGGCCCCTAGGTTCCGCTATAAGAAGGGCGACAATGGGCTGAAGCGAGTCAGTCTTCGAAGCACTCACACAGAGGAGTATCTAGTTACTAGGGCGACCAAAATGGTGTAAAAATAAATGTAATCTGTACGAAATAAATAAGTGTGTTAAAATAAATCTGTTAGAATAAGTCTGTTAAAATAAATCTATTGTAAGAAAGTCTGTGTAAATAAACTGTATGGCTAACTTGTGTTAAACTTGTGTTTTAATTAAAAGAACCCTGGAAAAACGTAACAATATCTTTGCAGCTTAGATTAGATTAGATTAGATTAGATTAGATCCACATCAAAACCTACTATTTTTTGTCTTCTGACAAGTTAATTTTTCCAATTGACGAAATGCTGCTATGACGGTTTATAGTGCTATGTTGTCAACATTTCTGCAACATATCTGCAACACACCTGCAACACACCTGCCACAAATCTACAGCATTTCGTCAACAAATACCTACCAGCAAAATGTCAGCAACATTTCGGCGACATACCTGCAACATTACCGTCAACATACCGGTAACGTTGCGGCAACTGACGGAATTACGCGGTCACACATTCCGCTGTGTGGGCGACATTCCGTCAATGCTGCAGCCACAAATGGGAGAGCTGACACCACTATCGATACGTGGAAATATCGTACAGTTGGCAGCACTCTGTATCGCAGCTGACGTCACATCTCACATACTCCTTGTTCAGACGAAGACAGCTGATAACATGAGGATGGCCCCATGCTGTAAAAGGTTTTTTCACTTTTGCCAATGCCACCCCGATTTCAGGGAACGGCGGCAGGAGTTGCTAGGTTTATGTTCATGTGAGGTTTGGTTTATTTGGTATGTACACATGCAGCATGTGTAAGTGCGAACTTACATGTGCTTCCCTCTAATGCCAATATATCTGCGCAACTTAGATTATGGATTATAGACACATGATTTAAGGGCGCCGTTTTTGTGTGTTCACTCCTCAAAGGCCCTCCTCATCACGAATGAGAATATCAATTAATAATTCATTATTGTATATTTTAATGAATTATTAATTAATAATTACCCAATGATATCTATTGAACCAAGTGCTGGTTGAGTCTCATTTATTGTGAAGGCTGTGTAGACCTTACCGGTATTTTGACTTTTTTTTTAAATAGATTTGTGAAAAGGAATATAATTCACCAACCTATTCTGCCTGGCCAGAAACAGGTAATTGTATCATTAATTAATAATTCATTATTGTTTATTTTAATGAATTATTAATTAATAATTACCCAATAACATCTGTTGAACCAGGGTCAAAGTTATGCTCAAATGACCCAGGGGGGATCGAACCAGCGTTATTTTATTCCAAATACGCTAGAAAGATCAGCCACTTGAAGCCCTTGGCTATAACACTGATAGATATATAGGCATTTAAATACGGTTTTTGTTACGTTTGCACAATTTTTTAATCATTTCTTGTTAGTGCTCGATGTGACATGGAATTCTACTTATTTCCTTTTCACCGCCGCCATATTTCATATCCGAGGCACTTAGCCGCCGATTGAGGGAGCGATCAATAATTTCCTAGATCCCTACAAACCAAAGTATAAAAGTTTACGTGTAAACTCAGCCATCGCGTACAGTTAAAATCTATTTCATCAAGTCCTATACCAAGATAATTCAATCCCGCATAGAAATTTCAGTCCTGCGGATGAGCGGTATCAAAGTCACAAATCCCGTGGATAAATGGGATCAAACTTTTCTCATACCCGTCTTGTATGTGTCTGTCAGAAGGACCCACATCACATGGACACTTGAGTCTTTAGGAAAATATCGTAGAAAAGCAGGATAGAGGTCATCAATGTCGTGGATAAGCGGGATCGAGGTCATTAATTTAGAAAATCCGTGGGATTGCAGGGTTGTAAAAATACATTTGTTTGTTTTTTGTAGTTTTATCATGAATTTATGAAGTGCTGAATGAGAAACAAGACAATCAGGTATGCTGTAAATGAAACAAAAGTAAATTAAACATATACGGTGTTATTCACACGCTGAAAATCCATGGCTCAACCACCATCTAACGTGGATTTTCCGTAGAAAAAAACCATGATCCATAGACCAGCTATGGATCAAATGTGTTGTAAAAATACTGAGTGTGAAATTTTCACATTAGAGTGTGAAAAATATTTTTGAAGATTCTTCAATTTATGAAGAGAGTGATGAATGTCGAGGAGATGAAAGAAGTGAGTAAGGACAGAACCAAGTGGAGAAACATTTGTGGAGGAAATGGCTTTGCGGTACTCATGCACATTTGAGCTTTGGTTTTAATTTGTAAGTACACATTCAGAATTTGTAAGCGCGAACTTACACGTTTCTGTTTGTGGGCATGCATTTGATATGAGTTTTAAATGTTAATATATCTTTGCAACTTAGATTATAGATGCTGCACGTGTAAGAGCTAACTTGCATGCGTTTGCTGGTGGGCATGCATTAAATGTAATCCTTATTTGTTTATATATTCATCTATCTATCTTATGTATAGATATTATAAATTCTTCTTATGTGTAATATTTGTTTAGTCCTAACTATAAAAAGATGATGGGCTTCGGTTTATTTGAGATTTGGGTTATTATGTTGGCAGTAGGTGCACTGTAAGCGAGAACTTATACGTATCTTCTTGTTGGTGAATATATCTTTGGAACTTAGATTAGCTTCTTATTCAACAAATGTAAATCAAAACTCATGCTGTACCTACACTAAAAAAAAAAAATATTTCCATTTTTAATTATTTAAAAATTCAAATGGGTAAAACATAGTTTTAATACACTTATTTTTTTTATTTATTGTGCTCGAACATTTTCGCCTAATGAGGCATCTTCAGGAGCAGAATAGTTAATAGATCAACACAAAAAAATATAAAATATTTCCATTTTTATTTCAATCGCGCAAATCCCGCTTGGAAAAAATCCCGCATCACCCGTAGAAAAATGCTAATTTTTGCGAGATTGAATCCCCCACACTTACTGTAGTCGCTGTTTACTTTTTGTACGTTTTTTGGGAAAACGCTTGGGTTGAGTGTAATCGTGAAGTTCTGTACTTGGCGTCGGTAAGGTAGGTGCCTTTCTGCTGTCGTCTGCTGACAAATTACCGACATAAATAATAACCTGTCCTCCGCGGGCTTATACTTGCCGCAAGGCTTATTCCAGATTCATACTGAATCTGGGAATTGTCATTTCATTTGGCCTGTTAGGTATTATACCCGTTTCTACTAGTTAAACTTTAAAGTAACACTATAATCTATAATCTAAGTCCCAGTATCCGGTCGATAGTAGGTAGAATGCTTTTTTTTTAAGGAACCTTGTGCGGGAGACTCCCTAGAATCAAGAGACTCTTGGGGTCTATGACACTTGTTGTAGTGTCGCAAAGGTGTTGATGATGTGACAATTCTAATCAAGTTGCAGGGCCGTTGGCTGTGCAGTGCTGTGGTGTGTGTTGCGACATAGCATCCCATGCCGATAGCTAGGGATCGATTCCCACGGAGGGTATCAGAAATGATTTCCCGTCTCGTTGTTTATTTCTAAACCAAAATAAAATACCGACAAGGCTTATTCAGCCTTCACAAGAAAGGAGTACCAGCCCCCTCGGGAGTTGGGAAACCTCCACTTCAACTGAAGTGGCTGCAATAGGTTGGTCCCCTCACCGTAAAAATAAATACTAAATAGGTTTAACTTGCCACATGCGACCCCTTCGGAGACAACGCGGCAAGAAGTTACACTTTATGTGTAGCTTAGTTGCGATACTCGTGTAACGCAACGTAGTTTTTGACCAGTGACTACGACTGGGTATTTTCACATTCATCTTTAACAAGTAGGTAGTCAATCTTTCTTTTAACATGTCGTTTTTCTCAGGTTTTTCTTCTCCATTGTACATGATTTTTTCATCGCACTATTATTCACCGTCCATACTTAATTTCCATACATGAGTGTCGGCATCGGCCATTCTCACATTCATCGTCAAGAGCTTGTTCTTTGCATTTCGTCCTATCACTCTAATCACTGTTTTTCCCTTGCATAATCTAACACCTATTTATTTTTACAGATTAAGGAGCCAGTCTTCTGCCAGTCGACCTACTTTGAATAAGTGCTTTCCTATGTTCCCAAAGGGTTAGATCCTCATTACTTGTGAAGGCTGTGTATGCATTGCCGCAGCTCTGCCGGTGTGCTATCTCTTTAATTTGTGTATCCACTCATTTCTTTCGTGTTTTGTAAGTCAGTAAAAAAATACAAATCTTGTTTACTGAATTGAACGCAGAATATTTTCGTTACCTTGTATGTATTAGACTCCTACAGACGATCGCTTGTCAGTGACATGCTTGCATGTAAGCTGAACATCCAAGATATAAGCGTGGAAATATGGAGTGACAAGCAGAAGTATTTAATGAAAGGAAATTCTCTTAGTTAAAGCAGTGAGCTATAATATTGGTGAAAAAGAAACTAGCTTACGGGATTCTTATATAAACTATGATACTTACCTGTCAATCGGACTTGTCAACCACAGAGCTATCAAATATAGAATACCTACTTAAAAATCATGTAAAATCCTATATTTGCTTGATTTCTCCCACTTAAATTTACTTTAATTTTTATCTATTTAGCAAACAATTTTTTTTACATGGTTTATATATGAACAAACATATAATTAAGACAAATTGTTTTTTTGTAACAAACCAGAAAAGTTCGCAAACAGTTTATATTGTGACATAACTAAGTTGACAGTCTACATTCGACTAAAAAAGAAAAAAAACAGGCAAGTAAAATGAGGAAAATGAAGAGAAAAAACGGTTATCAACTCCAATCATCACGTAAAAAAAGGAAAAATAAATTGAGAAAGGGAAGGAAAACCTCATGAGACCCCGCTGTCATCAGGGATCTTTTAAGTGTGTATCTCTGTTTAAGTGTGTATCTTGTGTGATACACTCAATATAATTGGAAATGCCGTTATGTTTCAATATTTTATGATAATTCCATTTTCTTTCAAAATTCACAAATTCTCGCAAATACAAGCAAGGAACTAAAAAATGCTATCTACGCTTACCCCCGTATTCACGATCAAAACTGGCACTTCCTTAAGGGCAAACCAGCGCTTAGATTGGGGAAATTCATTTCAAGAACAATACTTAAGGTAAAATTAGCGCTTAAGCGCTCCAAAAACTAGCACTCAGGTAAGTAAGGTCGACACGTATATTAACCAACGCTTAAGCGCTGTCAAAATATTCCGTCACATTTCATTGTTATCACATTTTTTGTTTGATTGTGAATTTACATGAAAAAATGAATTCTTACTATAAACATGATTTTTACAAGTGTATTAACATTGTTTTGACGAGTTCATTTACATTGCTTGACCATCAGAATTGGGTTTGTTCTCCGGTATGGTCTAGGACCATACTGCAATGACAGATGAACTGTCAAAATATTCCGCCGCATTTCATCAGCACATTTTTTGTTTGGTTGTGAATTATTTACATAAAATAATGAATTCTTTCGATACAGTTGACTTCAACGAGAATAATAACATTGTTTTGTTCAAAAATAGTGTCCCAAGAAAATATATCAGAGACTGTAAAGACCCATTTACGTATTACGAAGAGGAAGAATTTAGACGACGTTTTTGATTGAAAAAACGCGTCGTTCTGTATACAGTTTTGCCGTTGCTCATAGAGGGTTGCAAAGCCAACGATTTCTTCGATCTGTTATTTTATCTTCTATTACAGGTTTTTCTTTAATCAGAGCCACCAGCAGCTCCTTTTCCGCTGGAGAAAACAACATATTTTTGGCGCTGAAATCGATCAAAACACTTTACATTGGATATTACATAAATGTATTTTTAAAAACTAATAGAAATTGTAAACAAACAAATTCGTACTTACGGTTTACTTAAAGTAGTAATTGCGTTATACGTACTTATTTGTTGTCAAGTTTTATGCAAAGTTGATATGACATTGAAATTTGAAAGAGGCGGCAATGATAAGAGTGAAGTACGCCGAATATCGGTCGGAAGGTACTGACCAATTACAGAGCTGGGTTTTTTCGAGAGCCAATGACAAACCCGTACGTCTCCTGGGGGTTGGGCACTACGCTAATTACTGCTTGAGTGTTCTTTGTGAAACAAAACGCTCCAGAATGTCGACCCTTGAGTAAGTGTAGCGCTTGAGTAAGGCACTTAAATCAGTTTTGATCGTGAATACGGGGGTAACTCAATCGTAGCGTTAACCAATAAATGTGTGGAAATTAAAACATTTTCTGTTTACGTTTTCATACAAAATTAGGTAAACGCAGAAGAAGAAAAATGTAAAAACATGTTTGGCGCACGGTTCTCTTGTTTTCTTTAATAAATACGGAATCAAATTCTGTCCTAAATGTCATGCAAGAATGTAGGACGTTAAGGGATTGTCTGTGGATATTCTGTGAGGAGTTGGGATCATGTCCGCGTTGTCTTTCTTCGGGAACGTTTGCCGGAAGTTTGCGAAGTCTTCACAAAGCACCGGAAGTCCCTGAAAGATTGTTACAGGATGTGACGTCATGGTATCCCCCCACTCTGTGTAATTTGTTTCGTTTAATCAGGACACTGACTGGCTGTATTACACATTATCAAAGCTGACGGATATAATAAGAGAAATATCTCAGTTTCTTATATAATTGAAAGGTTGATTCAAAAGGGCACCGAATACCATAGTGACCAAACAGAAAAAGAAAAAACCCCTTACGGGAAGGTTAGAATTTTTTTTTTTTTTTTCGAAAATCAACAGAGTAAGTTGTTTTGATGCCTCCAACCGGTCCGTAGTCGGTTAACACTTCAGAGTCGGATTGAAAGGTAGTAGGTTCGAATCCTAGCAGAGCACGAAAAAAGATTTCATTTCTCAAATATGCTCTTTGCTGGGTTGAAAAATTAATATACCTTTACCAAAGATCGGTCCCCATAGATCTATCCACGATCCATCCGACCTTGCTTGAGAATCAGCGCTTTCTACAGAGACGACCAAGCTCGCACAGGGTTCTTGAGTCACACAGAAAAGTGATTCTCACCAAATAAATCATCCTAATATTGTTATTATTTATTTACATATACTACATATTGGTACAAACCTTTGTTTCATCATCATCATCATCATGAGCTCGACAGCCCTGGGAGCGCCTTGGATGAATCCAGGATTCTCTCCACTCTCCCCTGTCCATCACCTTTGCTCTTTAGCCACGCATGTCTGTCTTCGCTGCATCTGTGTTAACCCCCGTCTATCCATCGCATTTTTGTCCCGTGTCACGACAAAATGTCCATTGACAGAATGTCCACAGTCAAAATTTCAACGCGATAAAATTTCTCCCGACAAAATATCCACCAACAAAATTTCCACCAACATAACGTTAAATGTTCACAAACATAATGCCCACATTTTGTCGGTGGACATTTTATCGGTAAAAATTTCGTCGGGGGATATTTTGTCGTGAGGACATCTTGTCGTTGAGCATTACGTCGGTGGAAATTTTGTCGTAACGACATTTTGTCGTTGGACGTTTTGTCGTGAGGAAATTTTGTCGTTGGACAGTACGTCGCTGACCATTTTGTCGCGTGGACATTGTGTCGTCGGACATTCTGTCTATGGACATCTTTTTGTGAAACTTTTTTGTCCTCTCGACGTCGATGATCATTTGGAAGAATATCTCCTTGTCTCTCGCAGCTATAAATAGGCAACTGTTTAGTGCCGCATTTAATATTCAATATTATTACCATGTCTGTGAACTGAAGCAAGAGGAGAGATTTGCAACATCAAAGCGAAATTTGGGATTGAATTAAAATCAATCGGATTTGCGTGTAAGTCCGGGAGAGGTCGTTACTCTGTAAATCTCCTCGAGGGTCGGCTTATGTAGGCAGCTGAGTCTCCTTTAGGAGTTGGCGTCACAGTAACCACGTGGGACCCACAGTATAAAACTCGGTGACAGGTTAGAAACGGCACAGTGACAATACGACACGTGACATAACGACACGTGACATTATGACACGTGCCAACACAACACAGAAAATACATCACTATGACAAAACAACACAAAGACAAAACGTCACATACCTAAAACAGAACATATCATTAACGGCACATCGAAAATCATTTATTTTGCTTCCACACGCCTTCCTACAGATATAACTCGGTAAGAAGTTGTTATTTATGTGCAGCTTAGTTTTTTAATAAGCTTTACCAAATAATAGATGCATGAGTTCCATTTTCTCATGTCTCACTTTTTTGTCATGCCGTTTGAGGTGTTTTCTGTTTTGTGGTGTTTTGTCATGTGATAGTTTTTCATGTACCGTTTTTGGTATTTCCTGTTTTAGATATGTGACGCTTGTCATTGTGATGTACTTTCTTATGGTGTTTTATCATAGTGATATTTTGTCAGTGGTGTACTATCATTTTGATGTTCTGTTATATAATTTTTCTGTCAAATGTCGTTCTTTTATGTGTCGTTTTGTCACTATGCCGTTCTTTCATGGAATCATAAAACTCTGCGTTTACACTCACTTGCTTGCTCCGTGTGAGCGCAATCATAACCATAGAGTAGAGACTTCCTGTCAGTAATTCCTCTACTTTTTCATCCTTCTGCAGTCGTTTAGTTCATCTTTGACAGGTCCATGGTCCAATAGATCGACTGTCTGGTTTTGAAAAAGCCAGAGGGCTAGGGTTCGATCTCCATCCCCTCAAGGATGTCAGAAATGATTTCCACTTTCGGTGCTTATTCCAATTTATAAATCAAAATACGGGGCAGGTCTTACTTTGCATGGAAAGAGAATCAGCCCCTTGGGAGCAGGAAAAACCCACTAACAGTGAAGCGGTTGGTATAAGGCCAGCCTCCTCATCTATGAAAATAAATAGGTTCAACTCACCACATGCAACTCCTTCGGGCAAGAGTTTTGCTATATGTGCAGTTTGTTTGCGTTGTAGATGCCCCAGGCTCTATTCACCATAAATAATAGAAATAAAAAACATTTTTTTTTTATAAAATGCAACATTTATTGAAAACTTTATATTTACAGAATATAACATTTATCTAGATACAATTCTACACACTTTCTCTTTATACATTTTGTCGTAAGAAATCAAAGGTGGCAATTTAGGATTTTTTTCGAAATTAAGAGAAATTTCTCCTCCAACACTGCTATACATTATGTCAATGAAATATTGATAGGGTTATTCACAACACGTTTGATCCATCGCTGATAAATGGATCATCGTTTTTTAAGGAAAATTCACGTAAGTTGGCGGTTAAGCCTTGGATTTGCTGTGTTTGAATAACACCGTGAAAATTAATATTCCCATTTACGGAAAAAATACTAGATTGCCGTATTTGATTCTATTCAACTCAATTATTGTTTTCTTGGGACCAGCTGATTTTTTGTGACCAGCAAAATATTTCTTTTACTTTTTCAAATATATCCTTTAACATAACATTTCGACTTATACATATTTATATTTTGATATTTCAGGATTCATTAAAGAGGTAATTTTACTGAAAAAAAAACCAGTTTTTTCTTTAACATGTCAGTAAAGTTTGTTAAAAACCTGCCAGATACTTCAATCTCATTTTTTTAATCTGTCATTTTCCGACTAGTGGTACTCTAGATCTGGGGGTACGAAAATCCGTTTTTTTATAAAACTTCTCTCAAAGGACTGTAATTAATTTTATGTATTTTAAGTTAGGTATTATATAATTTTTAGGTAAATTATTTATTTTATTAATACACGTTTTAAAATATTTTCCTATCATAACAAGACACTCAGCACATTTCTTTAAATAATATTTTTTACTAGGTATATATAACAAATATTAACCATATATTCTTTTTTAATTTAATAATAATTAGATATGCTTATCAAATAATGTTGTTTCTCAAATTTTAAGTATGGTATTTTTTTAAATTCAAATTTACAAAAATAAGTAGGTAGGTACTTTAACAAACTATACAGTTTGTAGATTTGTACAACAATAAAAAGATTCACTTTTGCTAAAGTCACCCCTGTTTCTTAACGAAGGGCGGCAAGAGTTGCAGGATTTATGTAGATTTTAAGTTTGGGTTTTTAGTTGGTAATATATTTTTTCTAAGTAGAGTGAGGAGAAAATGTATGAAAAAGTGTGATGGATACGAATGAACTGAAAGAGGTATGCACGGGTAGAATGAAATGGAGACAACTTTGCAGAGGCTCTGGCCACCCCTAGTTGAATGGCCACAGAGTTACAGTAACAGAATGTAAGCGTCCTTGGGGTGGCTAGTGCCATTAAAGGCGACGCGCTGTTGAAATTGTCCAGTCATTATTATTAGGAGGCTGAATCAAAATAACCTAACCTTTAATAAATCCTATTGTTAATTTTCATCCAGCTGATGCACGGTTTTCATTGTTAAAAACACCCAAATGCATTTTGTACGTAAAGGAGTAATATTTAAAAAAAATATACATTTATGTAAGGTATAAATAATAAGTTGCTAATAGGTATTTTTCATACATAAAATTAATACATATCTTTGATTCATGGATTTGATACATTTGTTTATTAATCTAATATTTAGAATTGTTTTAGAATGGACTCAGCACATTTAAAGTGGGGGCAAAATGTGTGATGTCATTGTGCAGGACAAACAGTCATAGCATTAATGGTTCATGTAATAGGAGTATTTTTAATGTCACTTCATTATGTATAATGGACTGACACTAAATTCCAAATTTAAAAAAATGTCGATGGGTAAACGCCACAGGTCTACAGGAGTAAGGTCGACTAACAAACACTAAATTATTCATTTGCCTTTTCCCTAGCAGCCCAGCCGCGTGACGTCACATTTTTTGTCAAAGAAATTTGTGATGAATCCGTTATTACAAAATCTTTTATTTTTTAATAATTTGATATTTTTTACATTTTCCTACCCAATATTTCACTGTATTAACTATTAATTAAAATATATATTTTTGTTACACTAATGTTTTTTTTTTCTCAATCTGGATTTTCAGTTTGTTCCTGGATATGAAAAGAAATGAAGATGTTTTGTAGATTTTTGAAACTTTTTAATTCTAGAAAAGTGTGAAACATTTAAAATATTATCAACATTCGATTTTTTCCATTTTAATAAGTATTTCTAATTTAATTTGAAATATTCACAAAATTATTTTGAAGAGGACATGATCAATGCGTTTTTAAAAATTACAATTTAATTTAATTCAATCTTGTTCCCACGTTTTTATTTTCATTTATTTTATTATTGTTAGATTTTTTATTTATTTATGATTTATATTGAAACAACAATAGATTTCCACTACATATTTTCAAACATTCATAAAGCTTTTAATCAATGGTATTACTTATTAAAACTAAGTGTTTTTTTTTTAAATTATTTACATTTTATAATAATTCTCTAACTGTGTATTTCTCTTTACATACCTACTTTTTTACTCAGGAAAATTTGCAGAGGCTCTGCTCACCCCTAGCGGAAAGGCGATAAAGATATAGTCACAGTTTATGCATTTAAAAAAATAATACAAAAATAGGAAAACTGAAAATCAAGATGGGCACTCCTTCCTTCCCTAACATAACTCTTTCAATATTTTTCAGGGTTTGGTGGTTTACACAGTGAAAGTCCATTGTATAATTAATTAAATAAATACACTGTTTTAATTCACTTATTATTTTATTTTAAATATGTCAAACGTTTTGGCGAAAACGTTTGACATATTTAAAATAAAATAATTAGTGAATTAAAACAGTGTATTTATTTAATTAATTATAACTCTTTCAATTCATTAATTCTTATTGACCTTTGGTTTTCTGGAGTCTAGACCTGCTTGTATTCGGGTGAGGATTCTGAAATTGTACTTCTTGAGTCTAGTCCTGGTTGTATTGGGGTAAGTTTCCTTGAGTATAGTCCTGGTGCTATCCACGCATCCTTGCACTTTTACATTGTGTCTTACTAGTACAGTCTCTATTCTTGGTTGCAGTGTGTCTTTCAGGCAAAATTATCGGGGGGGGGCAAATAAGAAATCTGGGGGGGGGAGCAAATAAGAAATCTGGGGGGGGGGAGCAAATAAGAAATCTGGGGGGGCGGAGTAAATAAATGAAACAAAGTTATATGGAAATTTGGACATTCCGGAGGAGCAGTAGGGCTATTTTAGTACCTAGTACTAGTACCTGAAAGAAACACTGCTTGGTTGTACTGGGTTTAGTATCCTTGAGTTTAGTCCTAGTGGCAGATTCGTATCCTTGCTCGCCCTTAAACTACGTGTCCTTGAGTCATGTCTTGGTTGTATATTAGGGGTAAGTATCCTTGAGTATAGTCCTGGTTGTATCTGCGTATTCTTGTCCGCCCTCACACATTGTGTCCTTGAGTTTTGTCCTGGTTATATGTGGGTAAGTATCCTTGAGTGTAGTCCTGGTTTGTCTCTGTGTATCCTTGGCCGCCCTCACACCTCGTGTCCTTGAGTCCAGCGCAGGGCGGCTGCACTACAGCCCCCCTGCGGCAGGGATCACATGACGCAGCAGCTCTTGGCGCGCCCCTTCAGCTCGGCCTTCAGGTCGCGCTTGCTCTTGCTGCGCCCCACGGTCTTCTGGAAACAACAAACAACAAATTAATAAAGATAATGGCTGACGTCTTTTTACCAAAAAAAAGGCAACCAAAAAGGGCAATCAAGCATTTTTAGAAAATATATAAAATTGACGAGGAAATGAATTCCTGTGTCTCCATATATTTATCTCATTATCGAACAAAATATCCTAGATTGCCGTCTTTGATTCTATACGAATCGTAAAATAGAGTGGAATATTGGAACTGGTTTGCGGCAATGGCACATTGCACGATTCAGAACTGTCAGCTAGCCCGCTCTATTTACTCTATACACTCTATTTACTTAGCGAAGTATTCCTGTTTTTATCATGAGATACGTACATGACCAGTTTGACACTGGCTCTCCTGCTCGCACCGGAATACGTCGAATGAAAAAAAAAATCCTGCTCTATTCAAAACCAAAATTTATCGATCATTCCTCTCAGGGATTCAAAACAGTGGCAACACAAAACTATACGCCTAAAGCCCTGCTACAAAGGATCAGGACATCAACTGATACCTCCTCTTATAGACCCCAAAAATACACGAAAACTGAAGCGCTATTCTGCTAAATTCCTTACGACTTTATTTAGGCGACAAGATAGCGATTCGTGTCCAAAAACAAGTTGTACTGTGATTTTTTTTATCTAAGGAGTTCTTTCACAAGCACTAGCAAGCTCCAACTTGGATTGATATTCAATGTGTAAGGAATTTAGCAGAATAGCGCTTCTGCAGAGTTTCCGCACATGATTACTTGAAAAAACACGTAAAAAGGAAAATGTTACATAGTGTTGCTGTTGTTGGGCTTAGGTTAGTGTTGCTGTTACCTGTTTCTGCATGGCACTGTGGTTCTTGTTGAGCTTCCCCAGGGCGGCTAGCGCTGCCACCTCGAAGGCGTCCCGGACCCCCTTGCTGGCGGTGCGCGCCGAGGTCTCTACATAGGTGGTGGCGCCCAGCTGCCGACTCACGGACAGCGCCTGCGACATAGGCAATTCATAACACAACTTAGATTATTGCATTCACATGTAGAGTAAAAATATTATTGGACCGGTCCGTAGTCCACTGGTATCACTTCGGATCGTAAATAGAAGGTTGTGGGTTCGAATCCCGGCGGAGCACAAAAAAATACCATTTTTATTTTCAATTTTGCTCTTCGCTGGGTTGAAAAATTAATAAACCTTTACCAAAGACCGGTCACCAAAAGGTCCATCCAGCTTTACAGCGACGACCAAGTTCGTTAAAAGTCTGGTAGATAGCTCATTTGATATAATGCTTGCATTCCATGCAGAGAGCAAGAGTTCGATCCCCACCGAGGGTGCCAGAAATTATTTCCCGTTTCGGTGTCAATTTCAAAATAGGGCATCTCGTCGATGTACGTTATGTCGGTGTACGTTATGTCGGTGGAAATTTGGTCAAGACATACCACGTGTTGTATTATTGCATTCAAATATAAGAGTTATAATAATAGTATAGAGTACGAACAGTATAATCACAGGTTTCCACGTAGGTGGCGGCGCCACGCTACCGACTTACGGACAGCGCCTGTGATATGGGCAATACATTGTCTTGTCTTGTATCCTGCCGACTTTTCAAAAGGTGTCTTGAGTGCTTTGCACGATGACTGGGGTTGAACTCTCCGGTCAGTTCACCCTCAGTCACTGTGCAGAGAGGGCGCCTCCTGAAGATGTTTTCTCTACGGTTTCTCTAATATCCAAAAAGTGAAGTTAATTATAATTTGTAGATTTATTTGGAATTCTTACAGTTTCCAAAATGCTTATTTCAGTCACAAAACCAAATTCTTTATTTTCAGGAGCGCGTATTTTTAAAAATGAAATAAGCCGATTGACTTTTCTCGGTAGTGACAGCATGCATACGTTAAACATTTCCCGCAATTTAATCCTTTTAAAATAAGAACTACTCGGAATCTGGTGCTGTGAAAGGAATCCAAGAAGCGAAAGCAACGAGATTTTCTACGAAAGGCGCCTGTATACATTTCTTGCAGCAAGATTATTTCAAATAAAAAATAAAGAATTCATGATTTTCTTTATTTATTTTGTTCTCATTTTCTTCATACATTTTTTCCTGAAAACCTCCCTCAATACGTTTATTTTCGTATCCAATTTCGCCGTAAAAAACATTAATCTCTTAAGGTGAAAATAGAGGACGCAAAGATTGTATACCTACGCAAAACGTTACTAAGCTCCACATGTAGTGCATGTTTTTAGCAAATGAATACACGATTTAAATAAGTCATCAAGTACCTACCAAAAAAATGTTTTTAAATGAAGTGTGCATTTTGGTTCTACACATTTACCAATACAAACCAAAGTCCCTACAACCTATATTATTTTGAGGTGTTAAAACTTCTTTAAGCATTTTGTAAATTTAAAAAATGCACTAAATATTATGCACCGTAAACGAAAGTTTGTATTTAAATGTATGGTGGAGATGAGGGCGCAGTGTGAGCTGTATTAACATATTCAATTATAGAATTTTCAACTGAATTCTGATAATTATTGCTAACCTTCTTATATAGATCGGACTTATTAAAGAGTATTTATAAAATGTCCTTACCATCAATTGTATCTTGATTGGGTTTTTTAAATATATTTTTTGTTTATTTTTAATTTCTCTTTTCTTCTTTTTTACTCTTATTTTTATTTCTGTTATTAATTTGATTTATTTTTGACTTCATTGACTTTTTATTTTTTGTCAGCTACTTTAATTTTTTTATATTTTTTTTAGGTTACATTTTTTTTATGTTTACATTTTTCTTGTTTTTGTTATTGTGTCTGTATCTGTTTTTTCTCCTTAATAAAATAAAATAAAATAAAATAAAATATTATTATGAACCATCGTTTTCCTCATTTTCTCAGTTTGACCCCAATGCTACTTTCTTTACACAATTGTTGGGGAACGAATCCTAGCCCGAATCCTAGGTATGGAACGCAAGCATTCTCCCAACTGAGCTATCTATTTATAATCTAAGTTGCAAAGATGTATTATAATTTAACATTGAATGCATGCCCACAAGTAGACGCGTGTACGTTTGCGCTTAAAAATACCGCATGTGTTTCAAATCTCAAATTAATATACGCTCTGAAACTTTTGTCGACCTTCCCCAAAACAGGGGTGACGTTGACAAAATGAACCATTCTTAACAGTATGGGTGGTCAGCTTCATTAACCCTATAAGTGAAGGAATTATCTATGCCTGTTAATCCACTTGCCCCAAAAACTTAATTCTAGAGAGTCTAAAGCTCGCACACTGTGTTCGCCGGGCCTTCCAGTACCTCGGTGAGGGACTGAGAGCAGATTTGCAGGTTTTTGTCACCTCGCTGGGGTACAAGTTGGACTTTGATTGATGAGGTGGAGGCCCAGGGTGAGTGCATTAGAGAGACGAGTATTCACAGAGTGAAGGACCTGCAAAAACATGCACACGTCTCTGATGAATAGAGACCCGAGTGTCGCCTAAATTTGTACCTACATAATGTAATATGCCATGAAGGCTGGTGTTCTTGAAGCATTGGCAAAAATAGACACGTCCGAAGTCTAGTGGTTAACATTGAAGTCTCGTAAACGGAAGATAGCTAGTTTAATTTCCCAGGGTGTCAGAAATAATTTCTCATTTCGGTGTCTATTTCAAACTCAAAATAAATACCGGCAAGGTGTATTAAGCTTTCACAAGAAATGAGAACCAGCCCCCCCGGAAGTAGGGAACCCCCACTTTAAGAAAGTCGTTGATGTGAGGCAGGCCCCCTTACCCGTAAATAAATAGGTGCCGAATTGCCACATGCGACCCCTTTGGGCATAACGCAGGCGAGAAGTTCCACTATATAAGTAGCTTAGTTGCGTACCTGTTCGCTGGAGACGGGCAGCATGCGCTGCTTGGCCAGGTAGCTGAGGGTGTCCTGGTCTGCCCGCAGGTCTGTGCGGCAGCCGCAGAGGATCACGGGCGTGGCGGGGCAGTGGGAGCGGATCTCCTTGTACCACTGGAAACAGCACCGTCAAGCAATTAGTATACAAGGTATAGGTATTCATGCAGGTGCCAAGTAATGAGGGCCATTGCAACAAGAGTGCTAGTTTCACAATAAACGGCTAGAGTGTTGCAATGGCTAATTATGTGCAGTGGCGTACAATACTTTTCCTATGACCATGAAATAAAAAATAGTTAATAAAATTAAAATAATAAAAAAGAGCAACACAGAAAATATTGAATTTTGAATTATTTCTTTTGAACTCCGCCAGGAATCGAACTCAGGTCCTTAGTTTTACAAGTAGCGTTAACCACTAGACTACAGACAGGTAAGAAAATGTGTTTTTACTACAGGAAGCAAATACATCAGTAGGTATTCATTAAAAAAATGCAATAAATTTCACGCAAATTATTTGTCCTTTATAAAATTGCAAATACATACTACAAAGTATTTCCCTGATTGAGCTACGTATATTTTTTGTTCATAAACGCTCCCGTAGATTTAGTGTCGCTCCATTTCCTGGAGAAGCCGTCATTAACGTGACATCCATCATCCGATCACGCCAATAAAAAATAAATCTCTCTTTTCTCCCATTCTTTCCTTTCATTCTATCGTCTCTTACTCTATCGTTTTTTCCTTTCGTACATTTTTATCATTCTTTCTTTACATCGTTTTTAATTTATAAATAAAATAAATAGTTATTCCTTATTTGAAACCCTCTTACGTTCTTTTGTTGTTTTCTAAATCCATTTTCATCGTTCTTTCGTTATTTCGTTTCTTATTTTTTCTTACTATCGTGTTTTTAAGAATATAGGTGTTTGCTTTATATCGCTTTTTCATTTTATAGTTCTTTCCAATTGTTACGAAATTAGGGTTCAATTGTCTTCAAATTAAAAATACACAGGTCTTCTTCAATAGTTATTTATTTTACACAGTTACAAAATTTATTTTCACACTACTTTCTCGATTATTCCACTTGGTTTTGGTTCACTGATCAGATGACTTCGATGTGTTTGTAAGTCTCTATGATATTTGTAGTCTATATGACAAAGTGAGCGTAAAAGAAGAAAATGCATGAAAAAGGTGATGGATATGAATGAATTGAAAGAGGTATGTAAGGATAGGAAAAAATGGAGGCAACTCTGCAGAGGCTCTGGCCACCCCTAGCGGAATGGCGACAGAGTTACAGTTACAGTTACAGTTACAGTTACAGTTCTTGTTCTTTTATTCTATCTTTTTTTCGTTGGATCGTTCTTACTTTCTTTCTTTGTTAAGTTTATATTTGTCTACATAGTAAGTAATAACTACTTCTTATTTTTTACAGGTTTTTTTTCTAATATAAAATTATAAAATTATTAATAATTATACTTATAATAAATATTTTAATAATAATTAATTTAATTCAAATTATTTCATTATACCTAAGTATAATAATTCATAATTTAATATGGTTATTAATTTGGATAAATCTTTCTTTTTATCGTTTTTTCGTAATGTAGTTTCTTTTTTTTATAGTGATTTCTTTGTATCAATATTTCTTTCTATTGTTTTTTTCCTTCTACCCATATTTTTTTTATAGTTTAGATTTAGATTTTTACAGTGCTGCCAATCTCTAGGCCTTTCTTTCTTTCTTTATACCTATCGTTCCGTTTGAGAACCAATAGGGTATTTGCAATAGTGAGGAATATGATAAAAAGTATATTATTTTGATAGATTTCGAAAAATCAAATAATAATATTTTGATTTGAAGCCGAAAATATTTTTTTTCGATTTTATATTTAAAAATGAAAATACAGAAATTTGGACAAGTTTTTAAACGGATATGAGATATGCTTCTTCTATTTCCGGTGCTGTGACGTCATATGTTGACGTCACTTTCTTTTATTGACATTCCATACTCTGCTGACATGTGTTGTTGACAACAGAAACAAATGAAAATAACAGAAACAAATGAAATGTTTTTAAAGAAACACACAAACTTCTTGAAAAAACAACAGCCTCAACGGTGTAAACATTAAAAAGCGATGTTTGAATGACATGAATGTGAGGGCTGTCAGTTGATACGGCGATGTTTACAAGACCGTGACGTCACGCGAGAAAATTTCATCTAGTAGCGTTTTGGCGCGAAAATTCAAAAGTCGATTTTAAAATGCTAATAACTTTGCTAAAAATACAACTAAAATTAAAATTCAAGAAGTTTTGGGCTAATAAAGCATAAACAAATTTAAATCACAAAAAAAAGAAAAATGTGAAAATACCCTATTGTAAAACTTCGCATTCATACACAAACGTACCGTTTACAGAAAAATGTATGAAAACTGGAATTGCGCCTGCACGAGAGATGTTTTAGTTTCTATACGTTTTTTGGTAAACTGCAAGGTTGAATTCAAACGTAAAGTTATATAATTGAAGTAACGGAAGTCTCTCTCTCTCGTTGTAGAATGATGGAAGAAATAAATAATTCTTTATTATGATTTCAAGGTGTCGATTTTATGACTTCAGAAAAATAAAATCCTTAAATTATTGCCTTTGAATAATCTACCAACTTAGTTGCAATGATCTTCGTGCGTTCCTTGACTTATAGGTTGGTATGTAAATGATTTACAAAAATGTAATTTGTCATGTATGTTCCTTGACTTATAGGTTGTTATGCGGCTGACCACCCATAATATAAAAAAATGGTTCACTTTGCCAATGTCACCCCTGTTTCAGGGAAGGACGGCAAGAGTTACAAGGCTTATGTTCATTTGAGATTGGGTTTTTATATTGTAGGTCCACATGCGGCATGTGTTAGCGCGAAATTATACATATCTGCTTGTGGGAATGCATTTAATATAAATCTTAAATGATTTATATCTTTGCAGCTTAGATTAGATTAGATGAGGCTGACCACCCATACTGTAAAAAATGGTTCACTTTGCCAATGTCACCCCTGTTTCAGGGAAGGTCGGCAAAAGTTGTGGGGCTTATGTTCATTTGAGGTTTGGATTTTATTTGTAAGTACGCATTCAGCATTTATAAGCGCGAACTACACGTGTTGGTTTGTGGGCATACATCAGAGAGCTTTAACTGAATATATCCTTGCAACTTAGATTAAAGATTATAGATCTTCGTGTAGAACCAAAGACAGCGATGCAGCATTTTTTTTTCTGTATTTCTATCAATAGTTTTTGTTGCAAAGATACATTAACGTTCATATTAAATGCATGCCCACAAGCAGACACGTGTAAGTTGGTGCTTACACACGCGGCATACCTATACCTAAATGTGTACTTTCAATATTAAAAGCCAAATCTTGAAATCTCAAATTAATATACATCAAATGAACGTACAACTCCTGCCACCCTTCCGTGTAACATAAACGAAACGGTTAAAAAAAAAGACTTTTCTACACATAAATTCTATAAAAATACTAACGTTATAATCAAGTACATACTAAATATAAACACCTGTAATTTCGTTGCTTAAATTTCCCGAGGTGCAAATATTTGCTCGGAAACTAGCGTATAACTAAGTAAATAGCTAAATAATATTCGAAACTAAAGCAGGGTACAACACAAATAAAAACAGTAATAAAAATATAGTAGGTATTTCTACTTAATGAAGTTATATTTTTTTTATTTGTCAGCGTTGCCATATTATTCTTGTTTATGGTCATTACGTGTCACCATAGACAATATTAATAATGGGTAGGTATGATAAAAGATTTCACAGAGCTGCCAACACAAAACCATAAAAACATATTTGAATCAGCGTTCCCGCGCAAACTTTTGAATTGAAATTGGAACGCGAACGGAAAAGTTTGAAAAAGGAACAGCAACTTAATGCAAGGCACGTGACGCCATTATTCTTTTGAAAGTTTCTCTTCCATCGGAGGGGAGAAGGATTTCCTTTGACTAACATATTAATAAAAAAAGAACATTGCAGTTTTAAAATGGGCACATTTGAAAACGTCAAAACAGTTTTGGCGGCCTTGATAGGCTTAATTTGTTACTGATAGCTAAAGCCCCAAGTTACATAGTTGTGCGACGTTTGCCGGCGAGAAACATTCAAATTCCGAACATTGTTTCATTAGAATGAGGTATTTCATATTTGGTATGAGGCTGATCATCCATAATGTACAAATTGATTCACTTTTGCCAGTTTTACCCTTGCAACGCATTAAGTAAAAGCTCAAGGGTTTGTACATTGAAATTGTGAGAATTCATTTTAATTATCTAATAATGCAAAAATAAAAACAAAAAAGTTTGTCTTCACGATTAATATCTCGAGCGTTTTCGAAGTGTTAACACACCATCTATAAAAGAAGTCAAAAACTGTGTCATAAAAAAATGCCCTTTGACAGAATGTCCACCGACAAAATGTACGTAGACAAAATGTCCACGCGATAAAATGTCCACCGACATAATGTCTATTGAATTAGAATTTGTGAACCTCAACATTATTTTTTTTACTGTTACAATTTTTGATGGAGGTAACTTTTAAGAGTATTTAAACTCGAATCAATACGCATGTTTGTTCTTTTGCTCCATTGAACTCGGATAAAGTAATATTTGGGTCCTTCAAACTCGGAATCCTCAACATGGGCTACAATCTGTGACGTAGGTAGTAAAGCCGAGAGGGGTTTGCGGAAATGTGCGGAGTCCATTATGTTACCTTGTTGACAGCGTTCTGCAGGGAATCAGGATCACTGACTGAGAAGCAGAGCAGGAAGACTCCCGCGTCCTGGTACGCCAGGGGGCGCACCGTGTCATAAGCGGGGGTACCTGCAACATAAATACATATTGTTACGAACGTATAAGTTACGTGAGCCTAATCACGCTGGTTGGTGTGTGTGACGTATCTGGTATAGTGTGGAACAATTCTCTAGTACCATCTTCTAGGAAGTATCTACATGTTCGAGGATATGCAAGAATTATCTCTGCCGCACATATAAACAAGAGCAAAGATTTGACCGTTGAAACGCGAAGACCTGTAAGCAGAGAGTTAGTTGGTGAGTGTGTGTGACGTCTCTGGTATAGAGTGGAACAATTCTCTAGTACCATCTTCTAGGAAGTATCATGTTCGAGAACATGCAAGAATTATCTCTGCCGCACATATAAATACGAGCAAAGATTTGACCATTGTAACGCAATGGCCTGTAAGCAGAAAGTGCAGAGAGTATATTGTAAACGATTTTGTGAAAAATAAATCTTGTGAAATAAATTTTAATCGCAATTTACTTAAAATAACCCCAAGTGAAAACGTAACAAAATAGTAGGATGATTTATTAGGTGAGCGCTATTTTTCTGTGAATCAAGAGCCCTCTACGAGCTTGCAGTCGTCGCTGTAGAAAGCGTCGATTCTCAAGAAAGAACCAATTGCTGTAAGGCTGGATGGGCCTGTGGAGACGGTTCTTTGGAAGGCCGAGAGCCTTGACCAAAGCGCAGCGAAGAGCATTAAAAAAAAAACGAGATTTTTTTTTGTGGTCCTACGGGAATCGAACCTCACAATCACGAGTCCAAAGCGTTAACCGCTACACTACGGACTGGTCACAAAACGTTATACAATATAGTACTGTAATAATAAACACAATACTGTAATGATAATGCCAAGGTCAAACACTCCCGAACATTTACAAACATTCATGAACATTCTGGAGACAGCGAGTATTTTCGAGAAGAGAGGATGTGACATTTATAAAGTTTTTTTTTTCAGTACATTTTATTAGAGTAAACTAAAAGGAAATTCGATAAGACATATCCGGTCGATAGCTCAGTTAGTAGAGTGCTTGCATTCCATGCCGTGAGATTGGATTCGAATTCTACCGAGGGTGTCAGAAATGAATTCCCGTTTCGGTGTTTATTTCAAACCCCAAAAAATACCGGCAAGGTTTACTCAGCCTTCACAAGAAATGAGTACCAGCCCCCTCGGGAGCTGGGAAACCCCCACTTCAACTGAAGTGGTTGGCGTAAGGGCGGCCCCCTTACCTGTAAAAATAAATAGGTTCAACTCGCCACATGCGACCCCTTCGGGGATAACGCGGCAAGAAGTTACACTATATGTGTAACTTAGTTGCGTTTTTTTTTAATACCACATTTCTTAGCAACATCTTTGAAGGAAAATCTAGGGAAGACGAACAAGAGGTCACACAAGAACTTCGAACTTCCAGGATTTTAAACTCATGGTCGTCATGCACAAATTTCAGTCATAACCGTACACTGAAGTCATGAAACTATCTACAAAGTTTCATTATAGTACCTACAGTTGAAATGTTTCGAAATGATCATTACGAAACGTCTTATGGGAATCTTCTCTTTTCACACGGTCCGGTTTTCCTATGGTTTTGGCCGCAAAATTTATGGGATATCCATATTCCATATCCTATCTCTGATTCAGCACCGGACTGTGCGCGTGAAAAATGTCTAAATTACCAGGGGCGGAAGTCTCGACAGCAGTCGGTAGATCTTACCGTAGCTATTTGAAGATATGACGGAATAAAGCATGGCGGTGCCTGAACAGCTGCTCGATATAAAATGGATCAGCTGTCGATACGGCGCCATGTTTTATTTTTCCGTCCTATTTTCAAAAAGATACGTTAAGATCTCTACAATAAGAGACTTCCACCCCAGTTACGAGTACAAAATAACTATTTCAACACGGATGGCTAGCAACTAACTATTATTCTTCCTACATTTTTCAGATTAAAGTTCTGATAAAGGGAAATTCATGATTTCGCCAGCAGGCACATAATGTAAGGCAGGCACTTATGTACAATTAGTTACGTGAGGAGGGAATTTTTAATAATTAATTACTTTTTATGGATGCCGCTTTACATTCATAAAATATGTGGATAAAAGGGAAGAGCAGTAACGGTGTGAGCGCTAAGGCAACATTCACATTACGCGCAGTGTTTCATTTCAGAAATTTTACGGCGTAACGTATTCGTGAGTATTCCATATTTAAAAATTGAATTGATTACAGATTTTGCGAACCGGAATTGAATTACTCAACATTTCTTAGGAATCGTATCCGACGTCAATAGAAAGAGTAAACCTTAGAGGCACGAACTGAGCTGCCGTAAGAAAATGTCGCTCGAGATCAAATATTTTTTTATAGAGGGACAGTACTCCCATCTATGGTCCACTTTTGTATCAACACGTCGAATAAACCTTTATGTTTATTATTAGAATTACCTTTTGTAATTTTTGCATTAAGAGTGTTTCTTTCAATTCTACCAATTTCTCGATTTCTACAATCTCCGATCTCGAGCACCAACTTTTTTTTATAATTCAGTTTGTACTTCTTTGGCATGATAGAGACGTTTCTTCTGATGGCGACTACGACAAAACGGTGAGTAATTCGATCTTTTCTTCATCGCAATTCGTAAACCTTTTGTTTACTACAAAAGTAGCCGAACGCGAAGATCGCCGCGCCGCTTTGTCAACGGCCTTTAAAATGCTTTCTGCTCTCAAAAGCGAAACGTCAGCAAAAATGCGGCGTCCAGAACATGGTCTAACCCAAAAGGATTTACAAATGATTCATCATGTAACGCTGACAATCAAAGAGAAAGTTCTGTATTCCGTGATCTGTTTTCAAAACTTTATAAAAAATGTGCGTTTTATTGATTGTTTTTTTTTTTATCAAAATTCAAAAAGGGCAAAAGTAGGGGTATTGCGAAGTTCGTAGTAAGCCTTGCTTTTTTCCCGTTCCACAGAGAGAGGTTTTCCTTTTAAATGGGTGTAATTCCAGCGATAGGTCCCCCATAGCGAAGTAATGAGATGTGAATTTGGTGCTGGGGCAGGAATGAGGCTGCCCCTCTAGTCTGCTAGCCTGCCCCTCACTAAACGTTAGACTTTTATTATATTAGGGGGGCGATGTGAGAAAACGGGGAGGTCACAGGAAAATATGAAGTTGATATTATGATGGGAAAAATATGTACGTGCGAACTTAATAATTGAGATGTGAAAGGAAAAAGAGGAACGGAAAGAACAAGGACATGACAATAATAATAATAATAATCTGTAATAATAATCTATACTATAAGTTGCAAAGGTATTATTTCCATTTAGGGCTCATATTTTATTTATACCCACAAAGCAGGCACATGTAAGTCCACGCTTACAGATGCTACATGTGTACCTACACACAAAATAAACCAAAGTTCACATGACCTTGCAACTCCTGCCGCCCATAATATTTTTCATATACGAGTATTTTGTGTGATATTATTAATTTTGAAATGAGATTTCTCTTTCAAATTCAAAAGTGATTATTTGCAATTTATGAATTACTAATCTAATCTAATCTAAGTTGCAAAGATATGTTACATTGGAGATTCACATTACATGCATTCTCACAACCATACACGTACAAGTTCGCGCTTGCACATGCCTCATGTGAACCTACAACATAAAAACCAAATCTCAAATGGACATACACCCTGCAACTCTTGCCGTCCTTCCCTGAGACAGGGGTGACATTGGCAAAGTGAACCATTTTTACAGCATGGGTGGTCAGCCGCTTACCAACCTATAAGTCAAGGAACTTACAAAAAAAGGAAGGAAAATTACAATTTCATGAAAACAATACTTCCATGTTTTCTCGAGAGCTGTTCACATTATGAAAAAAAAATCGATGTTAAAGCATATCGCGACTTTAAAGGTAAAACTGAATAAGTGCTAACTCACTGATTGGAGAAATCGTAGATACAACATTTTATTGCCGGTAACTTCTCATAGTAAGTGAACTCATTATGAGGCAGTGTTCATGAAAGTGTTCTAAAGTACAGGATTTTCGAATTGTGTTTGTTTTGTGTTTTCTCTCGTAGAGAATAGTGAAAAATGTGCATTTATCAGAGAAACCCATGTTAGCTTCATATGCCACTTATTCAGTTTTACCTTTAAGGTCTCGATAAAAATAATTTTATTTATATTTATTTCATGTACCTGTAAATTTTCATTTTTAATTTATTTTTATTTTGCTAGCTTTATTTTATGTGGATCGAACTCTTTCATATTCAGTTTTTAAAAGGCTTTCAGTCGTTTATCTGTAAAAAGAAGACATATCACGAGAGTAGAAGAAGAAGTGTTTACCTGAAGTGTCCCACGCTGAGAATGTGATTCTATAGTCCGTGACGTTGTAGGTGGCGCTGTACTTCTCAAAACCAGTAGGAGTGTAGTTCTGAAATAAAGGAAAATACCAATTAGTTGTCAGATGATACTAAATCTAAATCTAAGCTGCAAAGAAATGTGTCATTTGAGATTCATATTAAATGCATTCCCACAAGCAGACACGCATAATTTCGCGCTCACACATGCCGCATGTGGACCTACAATATAAAAACCCAATCTCAAATGAACATAAGCCCTGCAACTCTTGCCGACCTTCCCTGAAACAGGGGTGACATTGGCAAAGTGAACCATTTATAATAAAAGAAGAATTTAGAATACAATTATAATAAAAGGAAAGTTCAAATTACTCGCCAGATGATATGATTCTGTCATACGAATAATTGTGACAGCTGTATACTTGACACTGGCGCCCCTGCTCTCCGCGGGATTCGCCAAACAGAAGAAGAAGAAGAATTGTGACAGCTTGATTATTCGTTAGTAGGTATAATCTATAACCTAAGCTGCAAATAAATGTTAACATTGAAGGCTTATTTAACATGCATGCCTAGCCGAACTTATGTGCGTCTGCTTTTGGAGGCTTAAATGTTAATACAAGGACAGATTCGACATTTGTAAGCGCAAACTTACACGAGGTTTCTTGTGGACGTGCATGAAATATGAGCCTTACATATAAGTATATCTTTGCAACTTAGATTAAAGATTATACTCGACCGAAAAAAAGCTCTACAGCATATTTTTCACATATTTTTCCACTCATGTTCAACCAATATATGGGAATGTCAAAATATGGTTCATGCTTCATTATTCACAAAAAAGAAAACACATTTTTTTCAAAAATACGTAAATGAAAAATGACGGCCCTGTAACAAAGTGATTTTTCAGGATCCTCCATAGTTCATTTTTAATCTCACTGATACGGCCAACGGAAAACAGTTTTTTTTTCAAATATTTATTCTTTTGACATGAATGCATTGATGGAACGGAAGTGAGAAAAAAAGAATGACTGAGAATGATAATCCGATCCAGCAATATTATGGATATGAAATTTTACATATGAATACAAGGAAAATATTTTACCAAGTTGGGATACGGTAACGGATATGAAATGTCCAATCGCAAAGCAACTAGGCTTCACATTCAGTGCAACGCGTTGTCCCCGAAAGGGTGTAGGCGTTTGGAACCTATTAATTTTACAGGTAAGGGAGGCAGTCTCACGCCAACCTTTTCAATTGAAATGTGGTCTCCAGCTCCGGGTTTTATGGTTGTCATTTCTTTTGAAGACTAAGTAAAACTGATATTTTATTATGGGTTTGAAATAAACACCGAAACGTGAAATCATTTCTGACACCCTCGGATGGATCGATCCCTAGCCTTTTGGCATTGAATGCAAGCTTTCTACAAACTGAGCTATTGACCACACACACATATCCGCTAGTTTTAGTTACGTGTGTTGATCGATTTTACTTGAATTGTAAAAGTTTTTTTTTTTAATGGATATCGGGTTTTATTTTATGGAGCATGTGTCATGTGGATCCCTACTTTCCCTGAAACATGGGTGGCACTGGCAAAAGTGATCCTATTCTTACTATACTATGGCGGTCACCATCATACTGTTATGTAAATAACAAATACATATAAATGTTAGGTAGTTAGGTAGGTGTATTAGTTATAGCTGATGAGAGCTGGACAGAAATTGTCAGTAGATTATTACAAATATATGACTTATTTTCTTTAATGACCTAAATAAATGTATTCGCAAACTCATTCCTTATGTTTATTTGTGACCCACGTGACATTATTATAGGAAATTATGACGTAGAATAGGAATTACGATCTTACGAAAATTGGCATTCTGAACGGCATAATATGCGCGTCGCTAAGTACGTCATGCAGAAGGGCTATTCGGGATCTCAAAGGCGAGGCCGAAGGCGACTGAGACCGATTCGTTGCCGAATGAAAGGTGAATTGTGATTCTCGTTTGAAAATTTGGCTGAAGGCTATTTCTTATAAAGGTGAGGAATCTCCCGGAACTGTCAAAATATAGCGCGGCCGATTTACCCCGCCGTACAGCGAAGGACAGAAATTGTCAGTAGATTATTACAAATATATGACTTATTTTCTTTAATGACCTAAATAAATGTATTCGCAAACTCATTCCTTATGTTTATTTGTGACCCACGTGACATTATTTTAGGAAATTATGACGTAGAATAGGAATTACGATCTTACGAAAATTGGCATTCTGAACGGCATAATATGCGCGTCGCTAAGTACGTCATGCAGATAATTATTATGCTTTTGACAACAATAAATTTGCACTAAGAAATTGCGTTATTTTTTCACAGTTTCATCTTCATTTGTGATAAATTGTAAACATAATTATTTACAAGTGATTTTCAATCATTATAACGCTCAATTTACAAAGATTTAAGCATAGATTTAATTGTCAAATGTCAGTTGACAGCAGACGTGAAGTTAGCCTGATTTGCCAGCCTGCTATGCGAGAGCTGTGAACTATGAGAATTGCCCCCAAAGTCCAAGGAAAAATAATTTCACATAAAATGTTATTTATAATCATTTCCTAATTTTAACATATTTGAAATAAACAAATCACCTTAAATTTTTTAATTAAAATAAATTGGGCTAGTTTTAACAAGTTGAAGGAGTAAAAGTACAATATAAACAATAGTTTTCACCAAACATTGTATTGTTGAGAACTGAGTTTTTTATTACATTGTAATGTAGTTTTATTCCGTTGTTTCGTACTTATTTGCACTTATTATTGTTTTACTACTTTTTGATGAAGTTTTGGTATTTTTTTTAAATATATGGGGAAATTTACCCTTTGGGCTGGCACCTGTCGGACGATTATCACATCGATCATCCGTCAGTCTGGCCAATCGAGAAAAAACATACAAAACCCATTGCTGTCCCTTGTAAGGATAGTCGGAAGGTCGGTAGGAACGAGAATCGCAAAACGGCAAAGGAACTCTTTCGCAAGGGCTATTAATCTCCACCGGCAACTAATATCTTTAGTGCAACCGAACATCGAGAATTGCACTTCAGATAATTATTATGCTTTTGACAACAATAAATTTTCACAAAGAAATTGCGTTATTTTTTCACAGTTTCATCTTCATTTGTGATAAATTGTAAACATAATTATTTACAAGTGATTTTCAATCATTATAACGCTCAATTTACAAAGATTTAAGCATAGATTTAATTGTCAAATGTCAGTTGACAGCAGACGTGAAGTTAGCCTGATTTGCCAGCCTGCTATGCGAGAGCTGTGAACTATGAGAATTGCCCCCAAAGTCCAAGGAAAAATAATTTCACATAAAATGTTATTTATAATCATTTCCTAATTTTAACATATTTGAAAAAAACAAATCACCTTAAATTTTTTAATTAAAATAAATTGGGCTAGTTTTAACAAGTTGAAGGAGTAAAAGTACAATATAAACAATAGTTTTCACCAAACATTGTATTGTTGAGAACTGAGTTTTTTATTACATTGTAATGTAGTTTTATGTATTTTCATTCCGTTGTTTCGTACTTATTTGCACTTATTATTGTTTTACTACTTTTTGATGAAGTTTTAGTATTTTTTTTAAATATATGGGGAAATTTACCCTTTGGGCTGGCACCTGTCGGACGATTATCACATCGATCATCCGTCAGTCTGGCCAATCGAGAAAAAACATACAAAACCCATTGCTGTCCCTTGTAAGGATAGTCGGAAGGTCGGTAGGAACGAGAATCGCAAAACGGCAAAGGAACTCTTTCGCAAGGGCTATTAATCTCCACCGGCAACTAATATCTTTAGTGCAACCGAACATCGAGAATTGCACTTCTGGAGTAATTATTATAGGTACCAAGGAAAGAGACATTCAATTATGTACCTACTGGAAGCTTTATGTTCTGGAAGTTCCAGAAAAAATGGCTTCTAGTAACTACTGTATTTGGGAGTGTAAAGGGCTGCAAGCGGCTAGCAAGAGTCAGTCGATATACGACGCTCTGCTTTTGAACAAGAAAGACATTGTTAGTGATGACCAACTGTGAAATAATGTAAAGTGCTAAGCCACAAATGTGAATTGTTAAAAATAAATACAGCTTGTTAAATAAATCTAAGCGTAAAATAAATATCCTGTAAAGAAGACCAGTTTTATTAATTTGAAGACTTTTTGAACCCTAAAAATACAACAATACCAACATATACATAAGTCACGGAACAAAGCAGCTAGAAATAGATAACTGAAAGACTACAAACTCATTTTAAATGTAGTGATCATGTTGTTTTGTTTACAAATTCTTCCATACAGAATTCCTCTACACATGTCTCTAATGTGGCAACACGTGTTTCCGCAACTAAAAATATCCTCCAGCTACCGCTCAGCACATCAGGAAGCCGAGTATAACACATTGCGTGGACTCCCCTCGATCGCGTAACTCGAAATATATTGTTATGATTTTCTCGCGGATTCAATTCAATGAAAAATGCGGTGATTTATTTTTACGCAATTCATTTCAAATACGGTTCACATACAGAGTCACATTACACCTTCACCATACAACGGTCAATTGGCTTCTCTGGCCACAGAGAGCTTTGAGGCCTTTTGCACCAAACTCCAATCAGACAAAAATCAAAATTAAGTGTGATTTCTCCTATCAAATCAAAATTTTGGTTACATATACGTTTCAACGTCCTGTTCAAATTCCATCATATTATAACCCACTTCCGAGAAATGTTTAACCGAGGTCTTTACCAGAATTATGATATCAAATTTGATGTGTAATCAAATATTGATTAGAGGTTGGTGCAACAGGCCCTTGATCTTCATTTATAGTAAGACTAAGGGCCTGTTGCACCAACCTCCAATCAATATTTGATTGAAACATCAAATTTGATTGCTTAGTTCTGGTAAGGACCTCGGTTAAATATTTCTCGAAAGTTGGTAAAAATGTGATGGAATTTGAACAGGAAATATGATTCACATCAGCTGACTTACGTATATGCAATCAATTGTTTGATTTGAAAGGGAGAAATCACACTTAATTTTGATTTTCGTCTGATTGGAGTTTGGTGCAACAGGCCCTAAGGATAATTCTCGAATCATTGAGAATTGAAACACGCGAAGCATTACTATACTAGAACATCAAATACTCGGGCAATCTCGAATAATACAAATATCAAATACAAATTCTTTAAGTACCTTACATCTAGAGACTTCACAGACTTAATCACAGACACTAAAATAGTCAAGCAAAACACACAATCACATATTCGTAACAGTGTACAAGGTACAACAACACCTCTAGTACCTGAAGTGATTAAGATTTCTTACACTTTTTTCTGTTCACACTATCGAGGGGAGTTAACGCTATGTTTTATACTAAAGGAAGCTGGAAGGGTAAACGTCTCTAAGTTTTTATTATTCCTCACTGTTCCCCTGCCATCTTGTCTTTCACCACGAGTTTTCTCTTTCCAACTTCCATGTTCACATGCTCTAACCGCAAGGGTCATATAAACTGGCAGGCAGCTGGGACGTCGGTTCAACAAATAGAAAATGTGTGAAAAGTATCTTCTTCTTCATATTTTGTAACTATAACTGTAACGTTGTCGCCGACCCACTAGAGGTGGTCAGGAATTCTGCAGATTTTTCTCCATTCATTCCCATCCTGACATACTTCTCTCAGTTTATTCATATCCATCTCTTTTTTTATACATACCATTCTGTAACATTCACTCTGTATGTTCTATACCTTCACAATTTCACTTAATTTGATTAAGCCATCCCTTTTTCGGTTGTTCCCTTCATCTCTTGTCATATAAATTTCCTCTATAAATACTCTTTGTCAAGCATTCATTATCCATTCTTTCCGATTGCATATATTATCTCATTAAATTATTCTTTTGTACCTTCGTCCTTACATCCACTTCTAGATTACATTATTTTTTCACGCCAATACTAAGATCATTTATCTGTTGACGTAATAGAAAGTTCATTAAATTTAAAGTCTTCATTTTTTTTTAAACAAGACAACGATAAAGTATTTTTAGGATCCTGAAAAAATACTTGACTCCTGAAGCATCCATGTATACAAATAGCTTTCCATATCCATACATTTGTTTTTTTTTACTTTTCATCGTTTCGTTTACGTTTCATCGTTTCAGCTTGAAAGTGAATGCGAATAAGACAAAAATATTAGTTTTTGACAGGAATGAAGTATGTGAGGAACTTACAGTTAATTTGAATGGAAAAAAAGTTGAAGTAGTGAATGAGTTTGACTATTTAGGAAGCAAGTTTGAGGCGAATGGTAAGATGACGAAGGAATTAGAGAAGCGTGCCAGCAAAGGAAGATGCGTGATAGGAGCGTTTGGTAGAATAGCGAAGAATAAAAGGATACCAAAGAAAATGAAAATGGCGGTACACAATTGTATATTGTTGCCGACCCTGATGTATGGAAGCGAGTCATGGACGGTGAATGAAAGAGAAGTAAATAAGGTATGCACCGTAGAAATGGCTCATTTAAGAAGTATGACAGGAAAAACACTGAAAGATAGAGTGAGAAACGAATGGGTTCTGAATGAATGCGGAGTAAAAGAAAGCGTGAAAGTGAAAGTTCAAAGAAGTGTGATGCGATGGTTTGGACATATTGAAAGGATGAATGAAGACCGACTGACAAAAAGAGTGTATAAAGGGAATGTAATAGGTAAGCGTGGAAGGGGAAGACCTAGAAAAGAATGGATTGATCAGATAAGTGAGATTGCGAATGAATGGAATTTACAGAGTGGAAACAAGAGAAGAGCATGCATGAAAAGAGTGATGAAATTAGATGAGATGAAAGAAGTATGCAGGGACAGAGTCAAGTGGAGGCACTTATGTGGAGGTACTGGCCACCCCTAGAGGAATGGCGGCAGGATACAAGACAAGACAAATCGTAGAAAATACCGTTAGGCGCATGTTTTCCGTACGTTCATATCACATATTTTCGCCGAAAACTTTTGAGTTTTGTTTTTCCTCCAACAGCCAGAATTCCGTACAAATGTTCCACCTGAACACCAAGCACAAAAATATAACGTTTACACTAAACCGTTGCGTTGGCAAAAAAAGTATGGAAATTAAAGGGGAGGCTCTTTAGAGTGTTTTTGTTTTCTGTATTTTTTTTGGTGAATGCTATGTTTTGGTGAAAACGAAATGTTTCATACTTGGAGTTATGGGGAGTAGGGAAGATTATATGATCTGCAAGTGTACGTGTTTACAGGAAGAAAATCTGAGTGAAAGGGGATGCTATACAAATAATATGCACCATGCGGTAGAAAATAAGATAAAGTAGTTTTATTGATGTAGAGGCATTAACTTTGTAATCGTTCATCTTAAGAGATAAAAAGAAAAACCACTTTGTTTTCGATTACTATGAGTATTTTATTTAATTTAATACCACAACCGGTTTCGCAAACATCCGTTCGCATCATCAGGTGGATAAATTAATACTTATCTTACTTAATTTGCTTGCGAAGAATAGATGTTTGCGAAACCGGTTGTGGTATTAAATAAAATAAAATACTCATAGTAATCGAAAACAAAGTGGTTTTTCTTTTTATCTCTTAAGATAAAGTAGCGTTATTTTCATCATAACAGGAATCCTGTGCGGGAGGCTCCCCAATTCTTGAGAGTCTTGGGGGTCTTGGTTCTGTCGTGAGGCGCTGCAAGGAAGTGGTGATTGATGTTGGTTTTGAATAAAACCGGATTAAATTGGGAAGGGAACACAGATACTGGTAGACCATTCCATAAACGGGCAGTTTAGCAAAGGAATGAGTCATGAAAACGCCAAGTTCTCATAGTTTTGAGATCGACTGGAAAGGGATGAATGAGAGTCGTACTACGAGTTTCCCTTTCTGAAATGCGAGGGGGAGGGATTAATGAATGGAGCTCATTAGAACAAGCTCCGTGGTAATATCGATAAAAAAGACTGAGCATTCCAACTTTTCTTCTGTGCTGGAGCGACTGCAGATCGGATGTCAGAGAAGGATCATTGATCAACCTCACTGCCCTCCTTTGCACTGAATCAAGTTGGTCACTCAACTTCTTGGACATACCACACCAGAGATGGCTGCCATACTCGATAATGGGGCGGATTTGGGATTTATACAGAGTCAATAACTGGGCTGAAGTAAAAAACCTACGGGCTCTGTATAATATGCCGAGTCGCCGGAAAGCGGAAGTTGTGCGAGACTCAATAGCATCATGGTATTTTAACTCTGATGACAGAGAAACACCAAGAAGATTTAAGTGTTCATGGTTAGAGAGGGAGACATTGTCGAAAGTTGGGAGATAGTTGTTTGGAATCCTCTTTAAGGAGATATCCTTAAAAAAGACTCAAGCATGTCTGATAAGACATGCTTGAGTCTTTTTGATGTTGAACTCTACAAGGTTGTCAGTGCCCCAACGGCTGACAGCCCTGAGATCTGTATTGATCTTTGAAGTTAATGATTCCCGAGCAATAGATATCGCTGAACTATTTTGAAGAATCCAAGGATAGAATACAAGGAAGAATCCAAGATTCTCCTCCACTCTCGCCTGTCCATCGCCTTTTCTCTCCAGCTACGTATGTCTGCCTTGGCTGCATCTGTGTTGACAACGTCCATCTATCATTTTATTACGAACTATGGATTCACAGTGCGTGAGCCTAAGCACGCTGGTGTGTGTCGATCAATCTGGAAGTGTTTCGAAAAATCTATTATGAAATTATGTGGCATATTCTCGAATACGCGAGAACCAACGGTATGAGCCGTATAAATAGAGGCAGCGGTTATGTGAGAGCCAGAGTCACTTTCAACATTGTGCCGCGAAGTCCTTATAAGCTAGAGCGAGAAGAGTGAACAGTAATAATAACAGTTATCTTGTTAAATAAATAAACCGCAGTTTAATTAAAAAGAATCCCAAGTAAAATCATAACAGTATTTTGGGCCTTTCTATACCCCGAGTATAAAATATTGCCTAAACTCTCCTCAATCGCGGAGAGTTTTATGTTTTACATTTGAGGAAAGGTAGTAATGATCATCAATAATATTTAAAAACGCAACTAAGTCTTACATATCGTGAAACTTCTTACCGCGTCGTACCTGTAGAAGCTACGTCTGGCACATGAACCTTTTTTATTTTCGCAGGTAAAGAAGCTGGACTTGGGTTAAGAACTTCAATGAAGTCTGGGTTTTCCATCTCTTGAGGGATCTGGTTCGGAATTCTTGTGAATGCTGATTAGACTGCCGCTATCTAGATGGGTTTGAAATAAATACCGAAACAGAGAATAATTGGTAAAACCCTTGATAGGGATCGAACCCTAGCTTTCTGGCTTTTAACGTAAACGTTTTACCAACCTATCGACTTAAATGAATTTGATTTTATTGCCACTTTCCATCAACCATATTAAGTTAGATGCATTGAATTTAACAAGCGGAATCTTGTTGTTCTTGATACTTGAGAGGGGTAGAAAATGTTATGTTGAAAAAGCAAATACTCGACTCTGAACTATATTATGAGATTAAATAGTTGTTTTTAAACACCAGAGGAAGGATTTATGGATAAACCATGACCAAATAAATTACAGCGACGTGTGTGGAATTATTCCTTTCTAAGCATTCACAGTGGCAGAGAGGTTTAGCGGGGAGTCTGAGATGGAACATTTGGACGAACTAAAAAACATTAAAAATATTAAAAACAATAATATTGTTACAAACATATTTATTTATGTCTGAGTATGTTTACTAATGATTGTGTGTATGTGTGTTTTTACTTACTTGTATATCGTAATATGTGTGTCTTAACGTATTTGGATGGTTGTACCTACTCGTGTTTGCTCGAAGCTTCTGCTCGAGACGATTCTGACATGGTCTGGTGTATGCTAGAATCGCAGTGCTTTGAGTGGCATTAGTACCCGAGCCGTTAAGCGAGAAGTAAGAAAGCTTAAACTGTGAAACAAATGTGAGTAAATCTTAAAATATCTTGTGTAAAATAAATTTAATCGAAGTTTTATTAAATTGAACACAAGCACATCGTAACAATATAGAAAATTAGATAGAATTTACAAAACCTGTGTAAGACCTATCTCCACGTACGGCACAGAGACAAGAGCAGATACCTCGAGGACAAAATCTCTTCCGAGGACTTCTGAAATGAAGATACTAAGATGCATTACCGGAAACACACTACTAGACAGAATACGGAAATAAGGAATAAGCGCAATGCGAAAGACATTGTAAGATGGGGAAGACAGCGAAGACGTACCGGTATGAACATGTAAATAGAATGGAAGATGAAAGGATCGAGGGAACCCAACCGGAAGAAGACCTCCGGGAAGACCTCTGAAGAGATGGCGCAACAGCTGGTAGTCTCGATCACAAGAGACGGAAGTAGCGGCACAAACAGATCATTCGGATTTATAAAAGGAAGAAGAAGAATGGTTTACAGAAAAGCTCCGCACTCTAGTTTCAGGCATGTTATAGAGCTCTGACTATTTCAGAGGTAAATACATTAGGTAAAAAACCTTTAGTGAAATGAAGTTCGTTGGTTACCACATCATCCGAAAACATCTGAAGGTTTTTTTTCGTTGTTTTTCATTGTGGAATTATGTTTTTAATCATAAGGTTATTTGGCATAAAAAATGAACAGTATTTCGGAAGATTTTTATATAAGGGAGAAGCTAACAGTTTTCACAAATCGCTCGCGATCATATTGATCGCAACTTAGACAGGACAAGGTCTGTCGGGTCAACTAGTATATTTAAAAAAATCTTAGCCTTTAAAATTTCCTTGAGTTCTAACAATGACTCTTATTTAACCATCAACCCCTTCTTTAAAAACCCCGGAAAGAAGTTGCACTATTTAAAAAGCTTAATTTTAGTCGCATAATATTATGTGTCATTTTATGGCTCACCTCTCACATTTGTAAATTTCTAACTTTACCTCCACGTACAAGTAAACATTACAAGAGATAAAAATACTGTTCTGTTATAAGTTGCGCAAACTTTTACTCGACAAAAGTTAATTTGTACAAAAAAAATCCTGCACGTAATTCAGAATCTATCGGAGCTCTCGCGTAAAGTGAAAAACTTTACTCGCCAACAGGGAGGGCGAGGTGTTCCAATCCCGGATTTACCGGATTACACCTTTACAAGTGATATGTGGAAAGGATAAAATCACACCCATGTAGGTTAACCGTCGGATGCTAAAAATCTCATGGATGTATCGAGTCACAAATGCCGAGGATCTTTCACGTATCTTTCACTTGATACCAGTCAAAAGGAAAAAAATCTGCTTACTTCTTCGTTTGATTGATTTAACCCTAATAAATTTCACTTTGTAGTTTATCCTTAAGGATTAATTAATTATCTGAGTATATAATTTTGTAATATTTTATTAGATGTTTTTGATAAAATTCGCACACTTATAAACTTTATTTTGCTTTATATAACCTCACACTATTGTAAGATGTTAGTTTATCTTTATTATTTATGCGTTGTTCCTTGACTTATAGGTTGGTATGCGGCTGACCACCCATACCGTAAAAATGGTTCACTTTGCCAATGTCACCCCTGTTTCAGGGAAGGACGGCAAGAGTTGCAGGGCTTATGTTCATTTGAGATTGGGTTTTTATATTGTAGGTCCACATGCGGCATGTGTTAGCGCGAAATTATACATGTCTGCTTGTGGGAATGCATTTAATATAAATCTTAAATGATATATATCTTTGCAGCTTAGATTAAATTAGATTATCTGAAGATGGCCAAGAGGTTGATAACAGTGAAACTCGCTATTTGTCTTATCAAGAAATAAAAAAATAAGTAGAATTAAAGTGTTTTTTTTTTTATTTATACATTTAAAAAATATATATTTAGTTTTTTTTATTTAAATGCAAGACTTGCTGTAAGGTTGGATGGACCTTCGGTGGCATAAATGATATTGATATTTTGTGTTGGAGTTGCAGTAAAGGCAGATTAATTTTATAAATTTTTCAACCCAACGAGGAACATATTATTTGGAAAATGAAATATTTTGTGTGCCACGCCGGGAATCGACCCCACGACCTTTCCGATTACGAGTCCGTAATAATAACCACTAGACCAAGGACCGCACTTAATATCTCAATAATATGTAGTTGTGGACTTCCTGGTACTACTCGTATATAGAGATTTTTGTTTTGATACGATGGAATCCCAGTTTCCCGGTATCGTGCTATTTCTATGAGTGGAACTTCTCAGACTTTGCAGGTAAATTAAAGACGATGAAAACTTTATCAGAAAGGAGGGGGGGAAGGAGGGGGGGGATGAGGCAAGACTTCCTTAAAAATATATTCTTATTGGCATTCACATAAACTCAGAACGTCGAATATTTCGCCGTATAATTGTCTGTACGCTTGTTCAGTCAAAATCAACGATCTATTTTACCGGTGACGTAGCTAAAAAATATTTTAGGAGGGTTGGAGACTAATGTAAAAAAGAAAATAAACTCATTTTTCGTCACAGTAAGTCCAAGGGTAAATTACAACTGGATTATTCAAATATTGTTTTATTAAATTTTAGAAACTCAATGGGTCATAAAATTCTTAAATTGACGTTTAAAGAAAACTATTGAGGGCGACAGCAGGTTTAGCCAAATTAAATATTTCAAATGTATGAACGATACATATCACACTTAACGAAGAACAAAATATATCTAATAAAAAGAAATTACATCAGTTGAGCAAGAAGAAAAGAGAATAAAATCACACAAGGGACAAAAAGAGCAAGGATGTGTGAAAGAAGGAAGTTGAAGAATGAAAAGGGGCTACTTTGAGAAGCAGAAGTATTCACACATTCGAGCTTCTATTTATTACCTCTAGAAAATTATTCATTACAATGAGCTACAAAATAAAAACCATCATTCGGCTGGATTCCTTCCAAATCTCCACGTCAGAGGCGCTGCTTTCTCAACCATACAAAGGTTTTTCTTTTGGAGATTAAATCCAATACACACTTATTGCATGTTGCAAACACTTCGTTTTAATGCAAAATTAACTAAATTGAAAACGTATGAAGTTGGAATTATTTTTTATTTTGTTTATTCCTTATCTGTACAGCTTTGTAGGCGTTGAAATAAAATTCAAGATTTAATTTAAAATATGTGTTCCATTTTTCTCCAAAACGGAAGAGGGACCCTCATTCTAAACCATAGCTTTTGATCAAAAATGTACTTCCTTCGAGGCGCTGTTTTCGTTTCGCATGCAGTTTCTGGGATAACGCTATGGTTTAGTTTAAACTTCAACTTTTATACTAGCGCTACAGATTGCATAGAAACACACCAACAGACAAACCTGTGTTCCTTTGACAATTGCGCTTTGCACGAAACACAGCCAGAGTACATATCGTATGTCATCTCATGCATGTGCAGATCAAAAACTGAGTCTGCTCTGTGCTGGGACAAAGAACACGCTGACAACAGGGCGAGGGTGACGTAGGTATGGGGAGATGGATGTATGCATGTTGTATGTTTGTAAAATGAAATTGATGTTAAGATTTTTTTGAATAAGTACAAAAAGGAAACATAGACTTCTTTTCATTTTACGAGTAGCAGGGCCTGAAAATATTTTAACGCAAGTATATGCTAGAGCAATTGTAACCTAACTCAGCACACAGCTTTCTTAGATAGAAAGAGAACAAAGATGCTCCGAGTGTGACTTAATTGATAACAGGAAAGTGTGAGAGATACTAGAAAAATTCTTCGCTGATTTTACTGAAGAACTAAATTTGTAAAAAAAAAATGATATGAAAAAACTCTGTTTAATTCTACTGATATAAATAAAAATTTATAGGTAGAATTAAACAGTGTTTTTTTTCACATTTAAGTTTTGTTTAAGCTCGATTCTGTTTTTTTGCCGGTAAATTTGTCAATTTTCTAAGAAAAAGTACATCATTATAAATTGTCATGGGATGTGTATTATTATTGGGTATCGAAAAAGATGCAGAAAGCAAGAATACCTACAATTTCACCGATTATTAATTATTCAGTTGTATTTGGCAGGTCCGGCTGACAGCTGTGTCCCATAGTATGCTTCAATGCCGTAAGGTAATTTCGGCTCCATTTACATATTATTACTCACACCAGAAGTCCAGCGTTCACCAGGCCATCCACCTAAGAGATGGACGAGCAGCTGGTCTTCTGCATCACAATTGAAGCTCCGCAATACAACAGATGTTGAAAAAGAGGAAGAAAGTTGAAACAATGTCTCCCACAATTTAGTGTTATTAGTCTTTAGGGCACCAGTATTTCACAATACCGTTCATTGTTCAATAACAATTATCAGTTATGGGAGCGGCGCGCCTTGGAGAGCGGCGCCCTTGCGGATAGAAGCCATTCCGGCCACGCAGCGCCTTATCGGGCTACATAAATTATTATCAGCGCTCTAACAGGGCGGAATAAACGGCCTAAAGGGCGCAAGGCTCTGAGGGCGGATTCACAAACAGTAGTGAAGTCACAGCGCTAATAGCCCGTAGTCCAACGCCACGGAAGAGTAAACGGAATGTCGGGAGCTTGATTCCCAATGGACCACAACATAAGACATTACCAAATAACATATCCAAGCACTTCACTTGAAGTGGAAGTTTCCCTGCTCCCGAGGGGTAGATTTTCATTCCTTGACTAATACTGACCCATTCTGTATGACGCTGACCACCCGTATTCTGTAAAAAATAGTTCGCTTTGCCAATGTTAACGCTGTTTCAGGGAAGGTCGGCAAGAGTTGCAGGGCTCTCAAATGTTCATTTGAGATTGGGTTTTTATGTTGTAAGTTCACATGCGGCGTGTGTAAGCGCAAATTTATATGTGTCTGCTTGTGCGAATGTATGTAATATGAATTTTAAATGTAATATACCCTTGCAACTTAGATTATAGATTCTAGTGAAGTCCGTGGAGACCTAGACAGTGTTTAAATTTAAATAAACACATAATAAGAAATCACTGACACCCTCGATGTGGGTCGCAACCTAACAATCCGGTATTGAACGCAAGCGCACCAAATTAACTATTGACCGGACAGAAAACGAGATAAATGTACGGAAACACAGATTATCTGATTTTCGGAAAATATCCTCCTATTCCGCCTTTGGTTCTAAACGACTAAATTGTTTTTGTGGATGAAAGTGCGAAATCACGCACAAAAGCCAAGACGTTTTCATTGTAATATAGTTGACTCGTTTCGTAATAATCATTACGTAACGACATGTAGGAATGCATAGCTTTGAGTTATGGTTTGAGGTTTTGCACTCAGTAAGTTACATGGGAATGGGAAAAAGCTATTGTCACTTCTCTGATATGGGCGCATCGTGCTTTAAGGCTATTTCGTATTTCGCGTCGAAGACTGAAAGGTAATGTAGACTACAGAGACATGTAACCGAGTTTTCTCAATCGAAATACAATGGCGGAACATTCCGAGAATTAATAATTACATTCCATTTGCAATTCCAAGAAGGCGCGCTCAAGTGCCATAAAATATGATTCACTTTATTAAAAGTCGGGAAATTTCGCTTTTCCCGCATAAATTATTCCACGAAATTCTAAAATCAATTTTGTATTCTTGACCTGTGATAGCTTTGTATTTTGAATTCATCTGGATCATTGGAATATTAAGGATGAAACAGTGAACAAAGAGAAAAGTCGTATCTGATGAAACGTCAAGAAACCCGTTTATTTCTACACCACGGTTCGTAAAATATTTACGATGACTTTTGCTTTGAGAGAAGAACGGGTTTCACAACGTTTCGTCAGAAATGTTTTTTTTCCTTGTTTGCAGTTTCCTCTCTGGCGTAAAAGAGGCGCGTGTCCTGATGACGTCGAACACGTTTTAGACGAAACGTTGAGAAACTCGTTATTTTCAACGCCATGGTTCGTAAAATTCGTTTTTGTTTCATTCTGTCTACATAATAAAAATAAAATAACGTTCGTTGGTAAGTGCATCACTCGAGATTGGCTGGAGAAATATGTTTGTTTTTTTATCTTAAAACGATGCTCTTAGTTTAGAAAAGGATACTAGGTTGCAAAAAAAGAAACAATTATGCAAGAAAACAAAGGATTTCACATGATTAGTATTCTATGGTTGACAGGTCCGGTTGACAAGAAAGCCTCTAGTAAGTTACAATGCAGAAGTCAATATCGTCTCCGCCAATAGTATGACGCCATAGTTTTGTCTATTCTCTGATTGCAGTGTCCTCGCTAGTCCGTGATAGTTTTGCAGAGTGCCGATGTGGATTTTGATGGCGGGGTCGTATTTCAATTTGTGATACAGGATTTGTCGCCCTTTGTCTCACGCAACACAAGGACGACACCCAAAGGGGTCGTTTTCCGAGACAAAAAAATCAAACCGGCTCCCCAAGAATACAACTCTACTTTTTAACTCAACCGAAGCGTTTACCACAAAATGTCAGAAATTAAAAAAACATGAATAGTGAGCGTTTTTGTTTCCATGCACTTTTTACAAAAGAGCTAGTAAAGTTTTTGTATAAAACTTTGGGTACGGGATATAGGATGGAGCAAAAGTGTACAAGAAATATAAATTGCTATGCAAGTACAGGGAAGACAAGATGTTATACTTTTTCTTTTCCTTAAATAAACTTGTACAGAGAAAAAGTTGAAGGTTTTTATATTGTGAAGATTCATTTTAAATTAATAGAGTAAAAATATAAACTTGTTTTTCTTCACGAGTTGAGCTCAATATCTGGAACGTTTTCTGAGTGTTAACACACTATTTTCAAGAGAAAAACTCTCTAGTTGAGTTTTTTTTCATACTTAATGTACTTACTGAGTGATACTATGATACTTGAGTTTTTTTATCTTGAAAATGGTGTGTTAACACTCCGAAAGCGCTAAAGATATTACACTCAACGTAGGGTAATATAGTTAAAGAAATTATGTCTTTTTTTCACAGGTTCTGGCTACCCCTAGTGAAATATCGACAGAATAACAGTCACAAGACGAAACAACCATCCCAATTAATGGCATGTAATTATTCCTTGACTTATAGGTTGGTATGAGGCTGACCACCCATACTGTAAAAAATGGTTCACTTTGCCAATGTCACCCCTGTTTCAGGGAATGTCGGCAAGAGTTGCAGGGCTTATGTTCATTTGAGGTTTGGATTTTATTTGTAAGTACACAATCAGCATTTGTAAGCGCGAACTACACGTGTTTGTTTGTGGGCATACATCTGAGAGCTTTGAATGAATATATCCTTGCAACTTAGATCATAGATTATAGATAGATTATAGTAGATTCTTGTTACTAAATAAATAATTAATGAGAAGAGAAAAATAAATAATTCTGTCCATCTAAATTCTACTCCCTTACCCCGAGTATGAATCAAAGCCCAAGTCTCACCTGCAATGCGTAAATAAAAGTATGGAACATACGACAGCACTCCTAGCGAGTGATTTAGTTATCACACATTTTTACGAGTTTCCGCAATGGTACTCAGGGTACAGCTCGGAAGATTCCCTGGTGTATCGCGTTAACCTTTGATTAACCTTTCGTTAACTGTTTCGTTAACTAACAATAAATAACGGAGTATTTATTAACGGTGCGGATATTGTTTGCACGTGGATGTAAAGCAAATAACATTAATACTGAAGGAAAATGAAGTTTCGCGCGCTAAATACACTTTCGGCGAACGTAATGTATATATATGTGTATATATATATAAGGATAATTTATTTTAATGTACACATAATTGAAGAGCGCCGTTTTTGTGTGTGTCACACCTCAAGGGCCCTCTCAAATCACGGATAAGATTTCTTGTAAAGATGTGTCTTTAGAGTGCTCCTTTAAAGATACCAACAGTCTTTGCCTTCCTTACATTAGGTGGCAGTCTGTTCCACTCCATTGGTCTATCTACAATACATAATCTAAGTTACAAAGGTATATTATTGACATTTAAGGCCTATACTCAATGCACGTCTACAGGCAGACACGAGTAGGTTTGCGTTTACACATGCTGCATACAAAATAAACCAAACCTCACATAAACATAAACCTTGCTACTAATCAATAACTATCTTTATAATCTAAGCTGCAAAGATATGTAAACATTTAAGACTCATATTAAATGTATGCCCATAGACAGGCACATGTAGGTTCGCGCCTACACATTCTGCATGTGTGCATACAAATAAGCTAAACCTCATATGAACATAAACCTTGCAACTCCTGCCGCCTTTCCCTGAAACCGGGGTGGCATTGACAAAAGTGGACCAATTTTACCAGCACGGGGGGTCAGCGTCATTCCAAACTATCAGTCAAGGAGCACAAAAAATTATAAATGATTTACAAAAAAATACGTTAAGAAACAGCTTAAAAAAACAAATTTAAAATGAAAATAAAAATGAAAATTTGAATTTAAATTAAACTTAAAATTAAAATAATTCGTCGCAATAATAAAACATCACAAGAAAATTCAGTGTGATGTTTTGTCATGTGATGTTTTTTCATGTGCCGTTCATGGTATGTTCTGTTTATGCGATGTTTTGCCTTGTGATGTTTTCTAATGTGGTGTGTTTTCATGTGCTTTTATGGTATGTTCTGCTTGAGGTGTGCGATGTTTTGCCATGCGATATTTTGCCTTGTGATGTTTTGTCATTGCGATGAATTTTCTACGACTTTATGTCATGTCATGTGATGTTTTTTCCCTGTTCTGTCTGTCCTGTTACCGAAATTCATGCACCTGACGAGTGCCGACTGGTTGGCCGATGTGTGTCTGTGGTTTCATGTACAATGCCGGTGCTCGGTCTTTCTCTAGGGAACTGTTAACTAACACTAAAGCCAATATACTCTACGGTCCCAAATGAATAGAGCAACTTGTACACATAAACAATCAAACAAATAATATTAAAGCGTTCGGTGGAGCAAACACGGGAGATATCCTGAGGTATCTGTGAGTGTGAGAGAAGTTTCTAAAAAATAAACCTATAGATTTCTTAGGAGTCTTCGGCTCACAAGACTCAGAAATCAAAGGCAGCATTCAACTTCGGAACAGCTCGGTTGTATCCATGAAGTCTTCGGCTCGCAACTGCGCGGGTTCGTTATTATTTTAATTGATAATGATTAATTATTTTACTAATATTATTTATAAATTATTTTTGATAATTTTAATACCATAAAATAACAGTTACACCATTTGACATTGAAAGCAAACGCTCTAACAACTGAGCTACCGACCGGTAAAAAAGAGACAACAATTGTTTTGTTTCAACGACTGTTTCTGTGACGTTAAACACAATACATGGCGATTTTGAAGAGGTTGGCGTAAGGTCGTCCCCCTTACCTGTAAAAGAAGTAGGCTTCACTCACCACATGCAGCCCCTTCATGTACTAGGCGATAAGAATTTGCACTACATTCGATCTTTGTTGCTACCACAGATCACGGAATAAAGTTGCTACCAAATGCAATTTCTCTGCCTTTGAGCGATTTTGTGCTTCCTTCTGCCAAGTTGCTTCCGCAGCGGATTCTCAGTAATCCTATCCTTAGCTTATTATTATTATTATTATTATTACATTCTTCACCCTACTTGATCTAGCAACAATCCTACAAGGAGCGCCACCCGAATTATGCTACAAGCTCCAGTAACATCGAACCGATTCTTTTAGAGTCATGGGTACGCTTCTGATCTAGATTTTCTTGTTTTGTCGTGCCGTTGCTTTTGATTCACGGTTTAAGTCACTTGAGAAAATATATGGCTTTGCATGAGCGTCCATGTGCTGTGGGTCCTTCTGGCGCATACATACAGTACACGTATTAGGAGGGTTTGAGCATACTGCATGTGTACCGTAGTCGCGTTGTTTTAGTAGTGTTTTCTAAGTCTGAACACTTATTAGTCACCTTTATTTTCCACGTAAAATATGTTGTTTGAGTTTGCATGCGCTGTGCTCTCGCTGCGGATATGGAGGGGAAGTCCTTGCGACATACATTATGACATCTTAGTGCCATGCGAGACAAATGACGTCAGAAATGCATGTGGCAGGAACAGAGGGAAGATGCTACTCTAACAAAGGAACAGGGACCTACTAGACGAAATGCAAACTAGCACACAATCACCTCAAAGCTGAAACTCATACCGGGGAAATTGTATAACAGTCGTAACAGCATAATTTATAATCTAAGTTGCAGGCATGTATTAATATTTAAATGGCACTCTTCTTACATATACTGTTCTTCCTTATTCTATTGCTTATTGCTGCGGGTTGTGACCCTTGTGGAAGCAACCACTCTGCCAGTTGTCTCTTGACTTAGGTGCCTGCAGCTGTCTTCACTTCATAGGTACATCTTGTGGAGGATCTTCCTCTTTTTATCTTCTCCTCCAAGTTACTGATCACAATCAGTCATTCCAGGCTATCCTCATTGCCACGGACAACGTACCCGAAGAACTGAATAATACGGCGGATACATATACTGACCAGAGTAAAGTCATCAAAAATTGCTTAAAAGCAAAGAGCCAAATGTTTTTTTTTCTTTTATTATTTGTTTCATACAGTTGAATGTAATTAATATTTTTTATTCCTTGACTTGTATGTTAGTATGAGGCTGACCACCATACATGACATATTTTTCACGCATTAATGGTTAGATCGTCCAAGCAATATCCTTAATTTGAAGCATTGGTTTGAGGCTGACAGCCCTCACTGTAAAAAATGATTCACTTTTCCGAGTTTCAGGCTTGTGGAAATTTGAGGTTATTTTTTTGTAAGTACACATGCGGCATGTGTAAGCTTGAACTTAGACGTGTCTGCTTGTGGGCGTGCACTAAATTTAGATTACCGGGATTGGTGATTTACGCAATTAAAGTCCATTTTATACAAATTACTAATCAATTCAAACAAGACTTTCTTGGCTTCAAACAAGACTTTCTTGGCCCTTCTCTGCAAGACAGTAAAAAAAAAAAAAATATTTAAAAACATTTATAAATTATATAAAATATATACTTTATTTAAAAAAAAGTAAATACATACTTTTCATGTAGTGGGTATTGATATGAATGAATACAGAGATATGTTAAGAAAGGAAGAAATTAAGGCACTGATAAATGTCGACAAGAAGGCAGGAACCAATGGCTACAACTCTGCAGAGAATCTGACAACCCGTAGCGAAATGGCGACAGAGTAACAGATACAGTATATTATTGAAAAATTCTTACTTAGTCTCAAATATATCGTTTACACAGCTGAACTAGAGCTGTCTGTAAAAGCAACTGAAAGATCGCCCGTACAAGATGTTTTAATTGTTTTTCTTTTTTTAGAAACACACCCATAGTATACAAAAACATCGAGAAATTTCTCGCCATCCCGTAAATAGAAAATGTATGGAAGATAAAACAGCACACCAAGTGAGCGATTTAGTTGCCATACAAGTTTTCTATTTACGGGATGCAACGGGAATTTACGCTATGTTTTGTACTCTCAAGTACAACAATAGCGCTTTTCCAAAAAATATATGAAAACTAAAAAGCTCTCTAGATGTGCCAGTTTATTTTCCGTACATTTTTTTGAAAAACCCTATGATAGAGTTTAAATGTCAGTTTTATACTTTAAGATACAGAAAGCTTCTGAAGCTCTTTGGTAAAGATAAAAAAAAATGCAGGCAGCATCTGTTGTAGATTCCATCAAATACAGATTACGTTTCTCAGTTCGCCCCTGCTTTGTTCCCAGTTGTTCTGAGTACGGACCTGTGCAGTTTTTTTTCAAAGAAAATAGACGTAGAGATAAAAATATACCAAGACTTTGTTTCTATTTTCCAGACCCAAATACAAAGTTTTCCAAAAAAAAAGTAATTTTCCCAGTCTGGCGATTAAACATGTAATCGCCAACTTACCTACGCGTGTTTGCTTAAAAGAGCGTGTATTAAATATGAATCTTAAATGCTTGCAACTTTGATCATAAATGCAAAGATCATTTTTTCATAGAAGTTGCGAAAATGCTGCAGAGGCTCTGGCCCCCCTCAATGGAAACATAGCTACCATTACTGCTACTCAACGGAAACATAGCTACCTCGACGCAACATTTTTTTTGTCTATTTCAACTGTGCCGACTTAACAATATATAAATATTAGGATTGGGATGAGCGCTGTTTTTGTGCGAATCGCACCTCAAGAACCCTCTGCAAGCTTGTCGTCGCTTTAGTAAGCGCCAATTACACAAGCAAGACCCAGTGTTACTTTAAGGCTGGATTAGCCTTTGGTGACCGGTCTTGGGTAAGGATATGATGGATTTTTTGTACTCCGCCGGGAATCGAACCCACGACCTTCCAATTACGAGTCTGAAGCGTTAGTCACTAGACTTTCGACCCGTCTGTTTTTCCCATTTATTTAATTCTCCCTTATTTTTCATGTCCAGCCCCTCCCTGAATCAAATGCTGAGACTACATGTGTAGTGTGAGATGAAGGGGTGGGGAGGGTTTGTAGATTCGGTTCCATGATAGAACGACGGTGTCAAAACGACACATGACAAAACGACACATGACAGAACAACACATGACAGAACGACACATGACAGAAAAACACCCGCAAAGAACATCACAATGACAGTACATCACTATGACAAAACATACATCACAAGATAAAAAAAAAATCATATGACAAAACATCACAAAACTAAAACAGAACTAACCATAAATGGCACATGAAAACAAATCACATGATAAAACATCACAAACGCCGTTTATGAAATGTTCTGTTTTAGGTCTTGTCTTGTCATGTAACGTACTGTCATTGCGATGTTCCGTCATGTGTTGTTAATATAATAATATATGATTTGTTTGGTGAGCGCTGTTTTTGTGTGTATCCCACCTCAAGAGCCCTCTGCGAGCTTGGTCGTCGCTGTAGAAAGCGCCAACTCTCAAGCAAGACCCAGTTGTTGTAAGGTTGGATGGACCTTTCAGTTACCGATCTTTGGTAAAGGTTTATGAATTTTTCAAACCAGCGAAGAGCACATTTGGAAATATAAATGGTATATTTTTTGTGCTCCGCCGGGGTTCGAATCCACAGCCTTCCATTCACGAGTCCGAAGTGTTGCCACTGGACTACGGACCGGTCCAAGAAATGCCAACAACACGCGGTGTACCTGAGCGGTCACCCATCCAGGTAGCATCCGCGCCCAATGTTGCTAAACTTCGGTGATCTGATGAGAACCGGTACTTTCAACATGGTATCGTCGTTGACATGTTCTCTCATGAGTTGTTCTATCATGTGTTGTTCTGTCATGTGCAGTTATACATGTGTGGTTTTGTCACTGTGCCGTTGTAACCTGTCACCGTAGATTGATGTGGGCGTGATCACCCCACGTGTATAAATGGTCTCCGTATGTTAAACTGGAAATGGAAAGCATCATTGTTTCAGTATAACATCCCAGGCGAGGGTCAAGCAACAAATTATGTACTGATGTGATTTAATTTGTAAGCAACGTGCCTCAACTCCGTCTTCAATCTATGTAGATACATACCACCATAGAAACTTATGAAATCACCATAGCAACGGTATTTGTTATAAACTTATCGTAGAAACATCATTTTTTGGATTTAGGGAATTGACAACCACAGATTCTAATGAACCAACCGGCATTGTGCTTATGACAACACTCTGTCCAATCTGCGTCTGTGGGCTGCCATATGAAAGAAAAACCAATTGCGGTTTTCTCGGAAATGTAAGGGTTAACAAAAATATAATGTTCAACAATATTATCATATAGTAACATCTTCAGGAGACACCCTTTATGCACGACGATTGAGGATGATAAGAACTATTGTATCGCCAATCATAATTATAACCTTCGTTCGAGAGACATTGGCAAAGTGAACCATTTTTTACAGTATGGGTGGTCAGCCTTATAGCAACCTGTAAGTCAAGGGATGATTTTGTAATGCTAATTAATTTTGAAATTTCATTATGACAGCAATAAGTTGCACTATTAGTGCAACTTAGTTGCGCCGTCTATTGAAGCTTAGAAAGGCGTCGATTATAACGGCAGGCGCCTGGAGTACTGGACAGTCCGTCGCGACGCCCATAGCAGAGGAGGTGATGTCGGCTGCCCCTACAATGTGGGTGACTGTGCCATACAATCATAATTACGTATAACTTGGAGGTTCTATAAGAGACCATAGTTTCTTCAGAAGCCTGTTGATTATGGGCATGCTCCTTTTTCTATAATCTATGATCTATGTTGGAAAGCTATGCTGACATTCAAGGCTCATTTTTAATGCATGCTCACAAGCAGACAGATGTAAGCTCACGCTTACAAATACTCCATGTGAACGTAAAAATAAAAACAAACCTGCCGCCTTTCTCTGAAACCGGGGTGGCATTGGTAAAAAGAAAACCAAGTTTTTGGAGAATTGGGGACAGCCTCATCGCAACCTATTCGTCAAGGAACTGAAAGTAAAAATTGACGTACAAAAATTACATTTGTGGAACAGAAGCGTTGACAAGTATCAGATATTTTCATACTTTTAACAACATTAGAGGGGTATTCATAGCAAATATCGTTGCTATGGTGATTTCATAGGTTTCTATGATGATATCTACATAGATTGAAGACGAAGTTGCTTACATAGAAAATGACCAAAAAAAATCATCAATCGTGGGCGAGACAGTGCTATCTAAAATGTCTGACGTCAAAGACTGGTGCTTAATGTTGTTAGGAACTAAAACACGTTCATAGCCCAGTTTTCATTTCTGTCTCATTCTTATGAGACTGAATAGACAAGCAACAAGCCCTTCAAAGCATTACATTATTACTTAAGAACAAAGAAGTATTCTGTATCTTCCTTTTCTTATTGAATATTCGCCAAAAAGAATGCGATTACTAAGTTTTTGACTATTCGCTATATCAACTGCATAGAAGTGGCATCTCTAATGCACATAAAAGTGAATCCGGTTTTTTCTAAAAAAAAAATGTAGACGAGTGTATTCCGCAGTTACGTTTTGCAGTTTCACATAAAGAGCTGTTATTTTTCACGAGAGTATAAAAAACATCATAACTCTAATGTGAGCATTTAACGCTAAATTAAATTCTTTCGCAAAAATGAAAAAACAAAACAAAAAACTCTTTTCAGTGTCCAGCGTGCATTGCTTTCTGTTTATTATGTTTCAGTTTCAGGAAACCTTATTGTTTGTGATAATGCCGCGGAATTAGTGTGTCGTGGTTTCGGGAAATTCCGGATTTATTCGTAAAATTTCGAATGTGTCCGAAAAATTATAAACGAGTCTAAAAAATCCTGAATACGAATGGTAGGATCCGTATATTGCCGAAAAATCTAGATGTGTCCGATTTTTGTTCAGATGTATCTGGAAAAATTTGGGTGGAAATGAAAATTACGAAAGTTTTTCTGCGGCTGACCACCTATACTGTAAAAAAAATGGTTCACTTTGCCAATGTCACCCCTGTTTCAGGGAAGGACGGCAAGAGTTGCAGGGCTTATGTTCATTTGAGATTGGGTTTTTATATTGTAGTCCCACATGCGGCATGTGTTAGCGCGAAATTATACATATCTGCTTGTGGGAATGCATTTAATATAAATCTTAAATGAAATATATCTTTGCAGCTTACATTAGATTAGATTAGATTAGATTCCAAAAAAACAAGTACATATATGAATAACTCAATTTTTTTCCAAAGTATTGAGAATATTTCGAAAATGAACACGTTTTCCGAAAAAATTGGTGAATTTTGACCCGGAAATTTCTAGAGCATTGCGAAAATATTTAAATTAAAATATTCCAGATGTTTCTGATAAATTCAAGATACGTCTGAAATTTTTCAGATGAAGTATAAAAGAAAAACAGCTTTGTTTTCGATTACGTGAGGATATATATTTTTATACCACAACCGGTTTCGCAAACATCCGTTTGCATCGTAAGGTGGTTAAATTAATACGATGCAAACGGATGTTTGCGAAACCGGTTGTGGTATAAAAATATATATACTCACGTAATCGAAAACAAAGCTGTTTTTCTTTTATCCTTAAGATTACAAAGTCAATGCCTCTACAATCAATAAAAATTTCAGATGAGTTCAAAATGTTTTGTATGTGTACAAAAATATTCAGATGCCTCCAAAAATCGCTAGAATTTACTCCAGTGGTTTCTAGAACCCCAAGAAAATTTCCAAATGAGTCCCAAAGATTCAAGATTGTTATTAAAAATTCAGGTATTCGTCGGTAAATTTCAGATTTTTTCCGGATGTGTTAGGGAAGTTTCGGAAATGTCCGGATGAGCACAATCAAGCTCGGATGAATGTCTCTCGTGATCCGGAATAACGACACAAAGTGTGAGATGTTATCTCCTTGATTTCGCTCCTCCCTAAATGTACATGTACAATCTGAACCGGCATGGTAGTAACGAATTACTTATGAAAATATATACTTGGATGTTGTACCAAAATAATTCTTACAACTTCGGTTAAATTATTTCACACAGCTAATTTTAAGATTCCGTCCCCATTTGGTTCGATACAGAGTGGCTTTTTAACTGTTTCTAGAAACATTGCGAACTGAAACACATTTTGCCAGAATATTCGAGCAAATACTAGTACACTTATATCTAGAGATACACACTTACAAGTAAAAAAAACGCACACAGACACACAATCACAAGTAAAAACACACAATCACGCATGTAATTTTTATGTTTTTTTTAAAATAAATATATATTGAAAATTGCCGTCATCTATGTATCTATCACTTAGATAATTTAAATTGCGAAGGTATATTCACATTTATGATTAATATAATTAGTGGACGCCCATATGAAGATACTTGAAAGTTCTCTGAAAGGTCTGCATTCAAGTGGTTAACGCTTCTTACTCGTGATTGGAAGGTAGCGGGGTCGGTTTCCGGTGGAACATACAATAATATTTATTTTCCAAAAGTACTCTTTGGTTCACTTTGCCAATGTCACCCCTGCTTCAGGGAAGGTCGGCAAGAGTTGCAGGGCTTATGTTTATTTGAGAGTTGGTTTTTTTATATTGTAGGTCCACATGAGGCATGTGTAAGCGCGAAATTATGCATGTCTGCTTGTGGGAATGCATTTAATATGAATCTCAAATGATACATATCTTTGCAGCTTAGATTTAGATTGAGACTCTTCGTTGCGATGGAAAATTAATGTGCCTTCACTGCAAATACGTCCTGCTTGAGAATCGACGCTTTCTACAGCGACGACCGCAGAGGGGTCTTGAAGTGTGATTTACACAAAAACAGCGCTCGCTATAAGCCATTATAATATTTATTTACATTCGCTCATACACAATATGCTGAATGTGTACTTACAAAATTACCCAGATCTCCAAAAAACATTCACCCAGCTACTCCAGCCGCCTCTCACTGAACCAGGGGGTGCATTAGCAAAAGTATTTTTTTACAGCATGGGATGTCCGCTAGATGATACGTTACAGAGCTTCAATTCTTTAGACGTTCAGGAATGTTTTTGACAGTAACCATGCAGCATGTGTAAGCGCTAACTTACAAGTATTTCCTTGCATTCAGTGTGGATCTTAAATTTGTTACTTTGCAACTTAGATTATAAATGTCAATGCCATTCATTGAGAGATCATTCAACGAAAACTTACCAAGTATCAAAAGTTTTATTTTTATTTAAATTTCTTTCAAATTATCTGAACAATATTAAAAAGTATGAATGCCCAACGAGAAACCTTTTCAATAAAGTGTGAACAATGGAGCATTATTGTTTTTTCAATTTCGTTTTTCAGTTTGACATTTTTATTTTATTTTGTTTTCAGTCCGTCTAGACGCCGAGGCTGCGGTTTTTAAATTGAATAATGGATGAATGTACAAAATAACGCAACCACGTAACTAAGCTACACATATAGTGTAACTCCTTACCGCATTTTACGTTTACATTACATTAAGGGGTTTAATTTACATTAAGGGGGCCGGTTTACGCCAAGCACGTTAGTTGAAGGGGTTTCCCAGCTCCTGATGTGTCAGGTACTTATTTCTTGTGAAGACTGAGTAAATTTTTTATTTTGGGTTTGAAATAAACACCGAAACGAGAAATCATTTCTGACACCCTCGGTGGGATTCAAACCCGAGCTCTCGGCATAGAATGCAAGCACTCTACCAACTGAGCTATCAAGCGGTCCAAAAAAATGAACAATGAAAAATGTATACCAACGCAAAACGCAACTAAACTACAAATATAGTGCATTTTTACGCATTGTCTCCGAAAGTGTCGCACGTGAATGTGAAATGCACTTGAAAATGCAATCTATTTATTTTGACAGAAAAGGGAACTAGCCTTAATATGCCAACCATTTGGCTTGATGTTGAGGTTTTTCTAATTCCGAGTGGCAGGTTCTTATTTCTCGTGAAGACTGAGCAAACATTGCAGGTACTAAATTAATGGAAAATAAACACCGAAACGGGAAATCATTACTTGCGGCTTGTGGGGATAGAACCCTAGCCTTTTGGCATGGAATGCTTTTCTACAGACTGAACTATCGACCAAACGTACTTTATTAAACAAACAAGATACAACCTAAGCCTCAAATGAAACTTAGCCCTGCAATTTATGCCCGAATTTTTTAGAGGGGTACTTTGTACTTATTAACAAATCGGAACTATTTTTTATAGTATAGGTGGTCAGCTGTATACCAACCTAAAAGTAAAGAAACAATAATATTAATATACATTCTACAATAAAAAATAACAAACAATAAATGAAATAAATCTATGAAATACATTGGATATGAACTAATCTTAGCCGCCAGCATTGCAGATTAACCTCCATTTATTTTTGGTCTTTCCATACTTCTTTCATTCCATGCAAAACTGTTATCTTAGAATATAATAATATTTCTTTCAAATATCGATAAAAGAAACAGAAGAAAAAGGAAAAATACAAAAATGATACATAGTTACGTCACTGTGCAGTTAGGTCAGATTTTCCTCTCATTTTCTTTAATGCTAGCTAAGCAAACACATAATACTCGTACGTAAGTATGCATAAGTGCAAGTACACTTTATACATAACGAGGCACCTATTTACTTATGTAGGTGAGGGGGAACGTTCATCGCTACCGGTGGCTTTTAAAGAGATGAGAAAAAATACAAGAAAATAATAAAATTATGCAAGTAGCAGTTTTATCTTATAAATAAAATTAAAACAAAACCGTAGCGAGAAGGTTTGAAATCGTAAGGATTTGTTGTAAATAGCCATATAAAGCCATATAAAGCGCCAATATCGAGCATGACTCGGTTGCTGTAAGGCTGGATGTGCTTTAGGTGATCGGCCTTATGTAAAGTCACACGAACTTTTCAACCCAACGAAGAGCATAAAAACGTAACTAGAAACGCAACTAAGCTACACATATAGTTTAACTTCTTGCCGCGCTATCCTCAAAGGGTTTCGCATGTAGTGAGTGGAAATTATTTATTTTTACAGGCAAGGAGACAGGCCTTACGCCAACCACTTCAGTAAGAGTGGGGGTTTCCCAGCTCCCGACGGGGCTGGTATTAATTTTTTCTGAAGGCTGACTAAACCTTTCCGACATTTTATTTTGGACACCGTGACAGGAAATCATTTCTGACACCCTCGGTGGGATTCAAACACGAATTCTCGGAATGGAATGCAAGCACTCTACCAACTGATATGCTATCGGCATATGCATTTGAAAATGAAATGATATTTTTTTTGTACTTCACCGGGAATCAAATCCACTACCTTCCAGTTGCGAGCCCGAATAGATAGGGGTAGCATGTTGCGAGTGGTACCTTTTTATTTTCACAGGTAAGGCCGGCCTTTTGCTAACCACTTTCATTGAATAGGGGATTTTTCAGCTTCCGAGGGGGCTGGTTCCAGTTTTATGTAACGGCTGAGAAACCTTGCCCATTCTAACCACTGAGCTATCAACCGGACTTAATAATACTTAATTTGAAAACATATATGCAACTTAGATAATAGATACAGTAAGGTGATATGGTATGCAGTGTGCACAGTAACCGTAAATGGCATTAATATCGGCGAGATATTCAATACTGCCGTTAGACTGACTGTACCCCGAGGGCTGCAACCTGACACTAACGATCTCCTCTCTCTCTCTTAGCTTTCATTTAATAAATCAAGGCATTTCTAAATGTACTGAAAAATTCCATTTTTACTTGCTTGCGCCATGTAGGGACAGAAAAAAAGTTTTGTTTTGGCGTGAAAAAAAAATAGGACTTTTGCGGACATGAGTTGTTGTGGTCCACACATGCCAAAAACACTATGTGCGTGCTGTAGTTAATCTAAATCTAATATAAATCTAAGCTGCAAAGATATATATTATCATTTAAGATAAAACAGCTGAATGTTTCAAATGAGATTTACTCAAAAACTGCGTCTACGATTTTCTTTAATTTTTTTGTGTAACGTCATTATAATAGTGCTGTGTCACAACAATAACCATTGCCTAATAATATTCTTTGTTTTAGGGGTTACCATAATAATATCGATATGTAGTGTCGTTTATTAATGAAGCAGGAAAGTCAAGTACAGTTTTCTGAAATGATCATAAACACTGCAACTCGTGCCGACTGTTCCTGCCATTTGTAGTGAATTAAAGTGAGTATTTTTTTACAGTATGGGTGGTCAGCCTCATAGTAACCATTTACATTTCACAATTAACATAAAAACAGCCAATTCAGGAGATACTTCAACTATAAAACTAATTTAATTTAAATAGTATTTACATTTCAGATCAACTGTCATTTTTGGGTCCTTGTATACTTCTTTCATATCGTTCAGAGTTATAAAAAAACTATCTTGTCTTTCTAAAAATATGTTTTACATTAGAGAAGTAAATTCACTTTTTAACTTAGAAAAGTTATAAATTTTTTCGCTTGAGGTCCCTAAGCTATTTTTCCAGTCGTCTGCTTTCGTTTATTTCACAGTAACTCGTTGGTCCTTTCTTAGACCTTATGAGGGACCAAAGTATACCGCACGCAACCAAGTATAAAACATTCTATACACTGTTTTACCATGTCGTATGGAGACTAAAACGCTCACTAGATGCCATATTTTAGTTTCAGTAGTGTTACTATTTTTGTATCCAGCCTCAGATATTATATAGTTTAATGTCTGAAAATTCATGGTGGGTTTTATGTCCAAAAGTGGTTTTAAAAAGAAAAAAAATGTGACTGCTTAATATGGGACACTACGTTCCTAAATCTAAATCTAAGCTGCAAAGATATGTATCATTTGAGATTCATTCTAAATGCATTCCCACAAGCAGACATGCATAATTTCGCGCTTACACATGCTGCATGTGGACCTACAATATAAAAACCCCAATCTCAAATGAACATAAGCCCTGCAACTCTTGCCGACCTTCCCTGAAGCAGGGGTGACATTGGCAAAGTGAACCATTTTTTACAGTATTTACGTTTCATAAAAATATTTCTATTCATGTAAGTAAGTATATCACAACAAAGTCAAGTATTTAGTTTTTTTTACATAAATCTACCTATAGTTGAGGATGAATATCGAATTTTCATAAAGATTTTTTCTTTTCTTTTTTCAAAAAATCTTGTGGCGAATATCAAATTTGGGATGAATATTGAAATATGAGAACGAATTACAAAATACGAGTATGTGTGTTGATATTAAATGTGTGGTCAAATACCCACTTTGTGGCTGAATATCAAATTTGTGGTTTCATAACCAAGTCTGTGGTTCCATATATGAAAATTTGGAGACGGGTTTCATATTTGAGAAGAGATATGTTTTTATTAGATACTTGGAAACTTCAAGCATTATTTCCAAAATGAATAAAATCTTATCAAAATTTTACTATAAAAAATATTAGATACACAAATTTATTTACAAAATGAAAGAATTTAAATTTTTAATTATAAAATGCCAGCACAAATTCCAAGCTCAACAAAATGTGGGGTAACACGGTCGGTTAATAAATGGGCAAACTATCATTTTGTTATTAATTGCCAAGGACTTTAGTCACATTTCGTCCATTCTATACTACTTGTTGTTTAACACGACAATTTATGCAAAATCTTACATTAATGATTTAGTGGACGGATATCAAGTCTGAATCAGAAAATGGTTGATTAAAAATTTTCAGTGACAAAAAAATTATAAAACATGAAAATCTGCAGACGAATATGAATGTATGTGGACGGATATCGAAGCTGTAATAAATCTTTACCATTTCTTTCAGGATTTTGGTGAAGAGACAGGCCCCGTGATATACAACCTTACATAGGTAGGCTATTTAGAATTTAATGTGTCCGTAAAGCGATCACGGAGATTTATAACGAAAAATATTAGCAGGGGGAAATACGGGAAAAAGGATTTTAATAGGTTACATTTAAAAAATGAATCCATTTTTTTTTCGCTGTACGTCGTTTTTATCTGAAGTCAATTTGAATATTGTAGGTTTTTTTGGGTTCGGATAGTCTCTAAATTAAAACATACTGGTCTTCTTTCTGGATATTTATTTTCACTTACTTTATTTTACAATTTACATTTATTTTTAACACTTTTAGCAACTTAAATTTATTTTTACAGTTCAGCACCTCACACACTCTTCAAATGTGACTATCTATCTGCCTTTGTGCACCCAATTTTGCTCCTTATATACCCTAGAGACAGAAGTCTCTAGGGGCCAATTTGCCAGCACATTCTACGAGCTTCGAGAGTACAAAAGGATCATTCCACTTCTAGACTTCTTAGGCCTATAATTATTGCTACCTACGATGTACACCTATATTAATCTACTATTTACAAAACAATATAAAGTATTTGTGATAAAGTATTTCCGGTCGATAGCTCAGTTGGTAGAGTGCTTGCATTCTACCCCGTGAGCTCGGGTTCGAATCCCACCGAGGAGGGTGTCAGAAATGATTTCCAATTTCGGTGTGTATTTCAAACCCCATAATATAAATACCGGCGAGGTTTACTCAGCCTTTACAAAAAATGAGTACCAGCCCCCTCGGGAGCTGGGAAATTCCCACTTCAACTGAAGTGGTTGGCGTAAGGCCGGCCCCCTTACCTGTAAAAATAAATAGGTTCAACTCGCCACATGCGACCCCTTCGGGGATAACGCGGCAAGAAGTTACACTATATGTGTAGCTTAGTTGCGAGTTGCGTGACACTAATACAGGCTCTGTCGCCATTCCGTTAAGGGTGGCGACAGTTTTTCCATTTATTTTTTGTAAGCTTGCACTAAATAATATGATGAAAAATGAGAACCTATTTATTGACATGCACTTAATGTCTTTGTATTTTTCAACTTACATTATAGAAAGCCACGCCGCGTACTGGTACTAGCTTACACAGATTATCATCTCATTGTAATTTTCCTGAATAAAAAGAAATGGCGCTAAGCAGATGTTGGGCAGTGATATAAAGTTGTGTTTACGACCTCCCAGGCGCTTCTCTGCTCCATCCACACTTTCCTCGCCTTCCCTATCTACGTTTTCCTCCGCGTCACGACAAACAGTTTAAAGACAACTGGTCCATTGACAAATTGGTCACGCGACAGTTCGGTCACATACAATATAAGCCCACAGACAGCTCCATCACAGAAAATAAGCTGTCCAAAATATTTTTGTAATTACTCTACGCAACTAAGCTACACACACAGCGTAACTTCTTGCCGCGTGATTTCCGAAGGGTTTCGCATGTGGCGAGTGGAACTTATTTATTTTTACAGGTAAGGCTTTACACCATCCACTTTAGTTAAAGTGGGGGTTTCCCAGCTCCCGAGGGAGCTGGTGCTCATTTCTTGTGAAGGCTGAGTAAACCTTGCCGGTATTTTATTTTTGAGTTTTGAAATAAACACCGAAACGGAAAATCGTTTCTGACACCCTCGGTGAGATTCGAACCGAGCTCTCGGCACGAAATGCAAGCACTCTAACAACTGAGCTATCGACCGGGCTATGTTTTAATTAAGTCTAGTTTTAATTAATTGTAGTTTTCTGTGATGGAGCTGCCCGTGGACCATACCGCCACCTAAAAGTTTAACTGAATAAGGTCTGATTCTTTTTGCTAAGAAATCCTGGATTAAAAAATTTATAAGGTAAGATTTCTCATAGTGAACTTTTCGTTTAAAATCCTGTGCGAGAGACTCCCTAGATATCAGAAATTCTAGGGGTCTATGACACTTGTTGTAGAGCCGCAGAGGTATTACGAGCTTGGTTGTCGCTACAAAGCGCTAATACTCAAGCATGATCCAGTTGCTGTAAGGCTGGATGGACCTTTAGTGACCGGTCTTTGGTAAAGATTTTATGAATTTTTCAACCCAGCGACGAGCAAATTTGAAAAAACAAATGGTTTTTTTTTGTGCTCCGCCGTGATTCTAGCCCACGACCTTCCATTCACGAGTCCGAAGCACTAAAATCTAGACAACGGACCGATGTGTCTATAATAATCTATAATCTAAGTTGCAAAGATATATTAACATTTAAGGCTCATATAAAATGCATGCCCACAAATAAACACATGTAGTTCGCGCTTACAAATGCTGAATGTGTACTTACAAATCAAATCCAAACCTCAAATGAACATTAACCCTACAAATTTTGCCGACCTTCCCTGACACAGGGATGAAATTGGCAAAGTGAACCATATAGTAGGGGTAGTAAGCCTCATACCAACGTATAAGTCGAGGAAATGTGTCTGTGGAAGAATTATCTGAGTCCAAGTAGTTTATGAACGAACTGTCGTGTGACCGATTTGTCCATGGCTGAGCTGTCTGTGGACGAGTTGTCTATGGCCGATTTGTCGTGGAACCGCTTCTCTCGCCTCCCACCTCGCTACGTGATGAAAATTACAACGCCATCTTCCAATAACACATTATCGCAGCTTTCTGTGCAAGAACAAAAGATTATCGTTACACGTTCCCGATATTATTTCAATGCCACATTGTGGGTCCTTCTGACACATACAAACAGGACGGGTACGAGGAGGGTTTTGAGCATGTTTTAAGATCTAGGTTGGTGTAAGACTGACCATTCATGAGTTTTTTTTTCAACAAATAAATTCGTAAAGAGGAATACAATCAAGCTACCTATTAAAGTTTGCTATAAGGCTTATATAATGCTATAAAGCTTTGCTATAAGGCTGCTTTTGATTTCCATATGTACATATTATTATTTAGTGATTTTAAAAATGTAGTTTGTCATGTATGTTCGTTGACTTATAGGTTGGTATGCGGCTGACCACCCATACTGTGAAAAAATGGTTTACTTTGCCAATGTCACCCCTGTCTCAGGGAAGGACGGCAAGAGATGGGTTCTTATAATGTAGGTCCACATGCGGCATGTGTTAGCGCGAAATTATACATGTCTGCTTGTGGGAATGCACTTAATATAAATCTTAAATGATATATATCCTTGCAGCTTAGATTAGATTACCTATTTTTGCCAGATAGGTATTACAATTGTAAGGTTTCAGTTTTTTGTTATTAGAAATCAGTTCAACATCAGTCGTCATGTGGAGAAGGAGTTTCCTGAAACGAAACGAAACTTCGAGAATAATGTAAGTTCTTTTATAACGGTTCGTCCAATATCAGAATATTTTTTTAACCTAGTAAATAAGGAAATATTTGTAAATAAGGTACTACAAATTTAATTTCCATTTCATTATTTTTTATTTAAATTAATTATTAATTCATAGGTAGTTACCCAATGATATCTGTTGAATCAAGGTCAATATGCCAATATAATCAAGGTCAAGGGCCATTTGAGATTTGGTTTTTATGTTGTAGGTTCACATGTGGCATGCGCAAGCGCGAACTTGTACGTGTCTGCTTGAGAGAATGCATGTAATGTAAATCCCCAATGTTATATATCTGTGCAACTTAGATAAGATTAGATTAGAAGGGCCCGAGATGAAGCGAAGCAGCGTTGTTTTTATTTTAAACAAGCCAGTCGAAATTACCTTCGTGATCCGCTTGGCCATAATGCTAAATGTTACTATATATTTTTTCACAGTTTGTGTATTTATACAGTGAAAATTCATTTTATCGGGAGCTTTATTTTCACCAGTCTCTCTTGAAAATGACGTAAGCCAGTCAAAAGTAATTGAGGTGAAAATAAACTCTGTGTTTTATTTTTATACTTTCTCACTAAATGTAGGTAACTGTAGCACTATCACCATTACGCTAAGGATGGCCAGAGCCTCTGCAGAGTTGCACCCATTTGCTCCTATACTTTTAAACGCCTTTTTATAATCTACGGCGCACATACATATTCTACCAACAAAGCTATCGACCGGATATTCAATTTTTGATTTACGTTATGCTTGTGTTAAATATAAAGTTTTATATCAGGCGTGAGTACACGTGCAGGTATCCCAGCAGTCACCTACGTTATTTTTATTTCCTACCTACCACGTGTAGCTCTCCGATAAGGACACCGATACACATTTTTCAATTTCCGATGCATTTCCTATTAGACTAGAGCCTCGATTATCCGAGCGTCGATTGAGTGAACGATCAATCGATCGAAAAACTTATTCTTACTCGCAACTGCTCGGCCTCCAAGACTCGTGTCCGTAATCAAATCAAGAATACTTCAGTGGGCCGGACATGTAGTACGTGCAGACTTTAATAATCTGAATCTAGGATTCAAAGATAAATTAAAATTTAAAATTCATATCAAATGCATGCCCACAAACAGACACGTGTAAGTTCACGCTTAAAATTGTTACAAAGTAAAATCAAACCTCAAATGAACATAAACCCTGCAACTTTTGCTGGCTGAAACCGGGGTTACAATGTCAAAGTGAACCATTTTTTAAAGTATGGGTGGTAAGCTTTTTCTTCCCTGTGTAATGTGTTCTTGCTATTCCTATGTACAATGTTCATGTATTATCTTTCCTTTCGATTGCATCTGTTTAATTAGATATATTGTTTTTTGTATTTTCTGCATTTTTGTATTTTTCTTCCATGTACTTTTCTATTGCTGTATTTTTCTATGGCTGGTCATGTATTGCACCCTCCACATGACTAAGCTGGAATAAACATTTTTATTATTTATTATTATTATCATCTAAGAACGAATATAAATTTCAATTATTTAAATATTTCGATTATATGAACAACCTTGTCGCCCAAACAGTTCGGATAATCGACTCTCTACTGTTAACACATAATATAATCCCCGATAGTGTTCTGCTGGGAAAGCTGTTGACAAACATTCAAGCTAAAACAACACAACATGCAGCATAGAAAACGCTCCGACACACCATGTCGATAATCTTAGTTAGGTATACATTCGGTGTAGTCTCGGTATCGGCAAGGTTTACTCAGCCGTCACACGAAATGAAAACCTAATCCTTCAGTAACAGAGAAACCCGCACTTCAAAGTAAATTGCGGTCGATGTCGCCTAGCACTCTCAGCACCACTAGGCCGTAGGAGACCTGGGGTGGAAGTCTCATCACCACGGTAATGCTTACCTATCGAATATCGGTAATATTTGTATGAAGACTAATCAGCTGTTCACTTGCGGCCATCTTGAATTGGCAGGTCATCATACAAGTACTACCAATATTTGGTAGGTAAGAATTACCGTGTTGATGAGACTTCCAGCCCAGGAAACCAAAAATATGATAGGTGGACGATGTCAACGCAGATGTAGCCAAGGTAGGCATACGTAGCTGGAGAGATAAGGCGATGGACAGGCGAGAATGGAGGAGAATCCTGGATTCCGCCAAGGCCTACTAAGGGCTTTTGAGTTCGTGGTGATAATGATGATCACGATGGCTCAGTTGGTAGAAGAGTCACACATAATTCCAATCATGGAGTTTTCTTATAGCTCAAATATCATAATTGTCTTACGAGGGCTCTTGAGGTGTATGCATTCCGCAAGAGGTGGCCAGTTTCTCTGCAGATGTGAATTAACTTTGTTTTGTCCTTGCACACTTCTTAATCTCCCCGAAATTCATCACTCTCTTCATGCATGCTCTAGTCTTTCCCTCTTTCTCTCTTGCAGATTTCAGTCATTTACAATTTCGCTAATTTGATCAATACGTTCTTCTCTCTGTTTCCATTCTAAGATTCCCTGGAGTGATTCCCACAAAAAACAGCCCTTACCAAATGAAGCATCGTGAATTTATTTTCACAAGAAAATAATACGGGTTGAATCTATTTATTTTTACAGATAAAGCCTCTCTGAAGAAACTGCATATCGTAAGTCCACAATGCTGAGTAAACGTTAACCTTTACGACACTGACAACTGGGCAAAATTAAACAACCCAAAATTTAAAAAAATATATCAGCTGCCACCTCGGATTCGAACCAAAGCCTCTTAAATACTCGAAACGCTAATGTTTTATCGATTCAGCTTTCAACCGGATAAAAAATTAGCTGTTAATTGTGTATTGTAAAATTTTAAACATTTTTTTTATCTTTTTTGGCACAACCCTGCTTTTGATGTACTGAAATTTTATTTTTGTTTTCCTTCAATGTGAATTATTGCTCTGTGCTTTATCGGCAGGGCTGCCACGCGCCCGGTTATTTGTCCGGAGCTCAGTTGAGCAATCGGAATTATTTATTAACGGTTCGTATCCCCCCCTCGGACTGCCCCCGTTTAACATGGCTCCCTTTAATTATCGCAAGTTTTATTGAGTTTCGCCATTTTCAGCAATTTATTGCCGCCTTTCAGTAAACTGCTAGCAATCAAAAACGATTTGTTTTCAATGTTGTATTATTACCGTAAAGGTAAAAACAATGTGTGATTTTGGAAAATATGTTAAGGGCCTGATGCACAAACTCCAATCAGATAATCTTAATTAAGTGTGATTTGTCCCATCAAATAAAAATTTTGGTTGTATATAATAATTGAATCAAACAATATAGACCTGAAACTGAGACTACTCCTCATCAAAACCTATGTATGGAGTATCTTGATGTACGGCTGCGAGACATGGTGCCTATCCAAAAGAGATAAACGGAGACTAGAGGCTTTCGAGATGTGGTCATATAGAAGACTACTAGGAATTTCCTGGAGAGACCACACTACAACTGAGGAGGTTCTCCAAACAATCGAAGGAGGAAGGCATCTGCTCAGGACTTTGTCCGAAAGGCATGCAAGATGGATCAGCCATGTAATACGACAAGAAATTCTGAGAATCTAGCGTTAACCATTTGACTACGGACCGTTTTAACATTTTACACATTAACGCATTGTAAATCATAAAAAAACGCATATTTAAAAAGTAGCAGAAAAATCTTGCCACCCTGATTTTTAATCTGTGCTAAGGGAGACGGAATGAAATGGATGTTTTTAATATGGCCAGCTCCCTACGTAATCGTATTACACTGGGAAATGTAATTTTTGCCTAGATTGTAAATTGCACGGTGGCCGCCAGGGCTGCGAAATAAGTAATTAATAAGGGAAAAGGGGCAACACTCGCAGATATTAATGGGGACGAATAAAATAATGTGGCAACCCTGAACACTCAAAATAATTTATAATTATTGTTTTAGGGAATTTTCAATTCAAATTTATGAATGTTATTTTTTTTTATAAAGGAAAATGTGAAGAGCAATGCAATGCAGTAATCTATTTTTGCCAGGGTAGAAACACGTAGGTATTAACATAATTAATGATAAAGGAAAAACAGTTTTGTTTTCGATTACGTGAGTATATTTTTATAAACCACAACCGGTTTCGCAAACATCCGTTCGCATCATCAGGTGGATAAATTAATACTAAATGGTGTAGAAACGGAATCAATCTTAGAGGGTGTCATTGTGTGAGGGTATGAGGGAGGGAGGGGGGGGGGGGTGCAGGATGGCCATGTGGCTTGTGTCATCTGGATCGTTTAGCTTCCTTGGGAATATGGTCAACAGGGGGGATGGATTGGGTACTAACATATTATTTATAATTGTATTAGGTGAATTTTTTAATTTGTTAATTTCGATTATTTCAAGTGCAGAGAGGGTTGGTCCGGACCAACCCTCTCTGCACTTGAAATAATCGAAATTAACAAATTAAAAAATTCACCTAATACACTTATAAATAATATGTTAGTACCCAATCCATCCCCCCTGTTGACCATATTCCCAAGGAAGCTAAACGATCCAGATGACACAAGCCACATGGCCATCCTGCACCCCCCCCCCCCCTCCCTCCCTCATACCCACACAATGACACCCTCTAAGATTGATTCCGTTTCTACACCATTTAGTATTAATTTATCCACCTGATGATGCGAACGGATGTTTGCGAAACCGGTTGTGGTATATAAAAATATACTCATGTAATCGAAAACAAAACTGTTTTTCTTTTATCACTTATGAAAAATGTTTAAACTACAGGACTCACACTTCAGCAGTGTTTTTTTTTCATAGAAAATAGAAAAAAATGCATTTTACTGAGAAACCCAAATTAGCTTAGTGCGACACTTATTCAGTTTTACCTTTAAGGTGTCGATATGTAGAATCGAGTGACCTCTGTGCTTTAAAGTTTTTAGTAAGTTAGGATGAATTGTCAGTTTTCATAAAGTTTTAGGTGTTTCCTTGAATAGAATGCAAAATTTTATTATATCAAATAGTAGTTGAGGATTTACTATTGTTAAAAATGTAGAAAAGATATTCATCTTCACGACATAAACCATTCAGATGAAAAAAAGAATAGTTTTCTAATTAAACAAAAAGTACTTAAATATCTTACGCAAGTTTCTGAACCTCTTACATTAGATGTCGAACTCATGATTTTGAGCGCAAGGTGTCGACTAACATTCATATCTTCAAATCACAAATAGACCAGTATTGACTTTTGTATTTAAAGATGTTATAGTGACAGTCAATAGGATCTTTTAGGAAGTTTTTCAAGGTTTTGCTACATGCTTTTGTTTTCCACCCTTTCAAAAAAAAGCTTACCTTTTCATGGGTATACTTTAAAAATAATTACACTTTAACATTGGATTTCCATGCATTATAAAGGAAAAAGTAAACTTTACGTAGTATCTATTTGCATTCTTGGATATGAAAATACTCAACTCCGATGTATTCCTTTCAAAAGGTTTCTTTGATCATTAATTTATATTCCTTTGTATCAGAAGCGCGTGGTGGTTAAAAGATGCTAAATTAAATCATTGTGAAGGCACTTTACAAATATCAATCCCTGAAATTCTAAATAGTTATGTTTTTCAAGACATTTCATATTTTTAATCTTAGAATATGGGGTGTATTAAATAAAATAAACTGCAGACAATGAATTGATTTACAAATACTCTTTGACTTGGATTCAACTATTTTTTGCGCATTGAAAAAAAAATCATAAAATTAATTCAATAAATTGGAGCTTTCAAATGCTCTTTGTATTGACTATCCTTTTAAAATTTTCAAGTAATCAAACACATTCACAGAGAATTCAATGAATTCATATAAATTAATTTGGCTCTTTAAAAAAGTGTTGCAATTATAGATTTTTGAAATATTTACTTTTCTTTTGAGTAG